>JACEIK010000037.1:286791-346782 GCA_018107945.1 Datura stramonium | reverse complement strand
CTGGAGAGTTGAATTTCAAAAAATGCTTCTTCAAATTTGAAAGCTGGTGGCTGAGGGTAGAAGGGTTCAAAGAAAATGTGAAGCAGTGGTGGGGCTCTTTTATTGTTCATGGGAGGCCTGATTTTGTTTTGGCTGAAAAACTGAAGATGTTAAAGGAAAAGCTAAAGGAATGGAGGAAGAACAATACGGGCAATTGTAAGCAGAAAAAGGAAGACATTCTGAATCAATTGGCTAACTGGGAGGCCGCCCAAGAAGAGAGATCTCTCACTGATGATGAGATCATACAGAAATCAAATCTAGCCATGGAATTTGAAGAAGTAGCAAGAAATGAGGAGATAACATGGAAACAAAGATCCAGAATTCAATGGTTGAAACAGGGAGATAAAAATGCACAATACTTCCATAGGATAGCTAGAACTCACAAAAGGGTCAACTCCATAGACAACTTGTAAGTGGAGGGTGTAGAGGTGACAGATTCAGGAGATATTAAAGAAGCTATTCAAAAATTCTATATGACCCTATAAAAGGAGACAGAAGAGTGGAGGCCAGAATTAGTGTTACATGAAGTAATAGGGATCTCAATGGAAGAGGAGTGGTTACAAAGTCAATTCGATGAGGCAAAAATCTTGGAAAGCATTAAACTGTGTTCTATGGAGAAGGCACCAGGTCCTGATGGTTTTCCTATGACATATTGAAGACTATCCACTACTTTCATGAAAATCAAAGGTTCGAGAAAAGTTTCAATGCAACTTTCATAGCTCTGATTCCTAAAAAGATAGGCGCTATAGAGTTGAAAGACTTTAGACCTATAAGTCTCATAGGTGGAATTTACAAGATTGTGGCAAAGTTACTAGCTGAAAGACTCAAGAGGGTAGTTAACAATCTTGTAAACAACCATCAGATGACTTTTTTAAAAGGGAGACAAATTATGGGTGCTGCATTAATTGCCAGTGAATCTATGGATTCCAGACTTAAAGGGGAAGAAGCAGGTGTCATGTGTAAACTGGACATAGAAAAAGCTTATGATCATGTCAACTGGAATTTTTGCTGGACATACTTAGACAAATGGGCTTTGGTGAGAAATGGCTGAAATGGATAGAGTTTTGTATTAAAACTGTCAGGTTCTCTATTTTGGTGAATGGAGAACCTATGGTTTTTTTTCCAGCAGAAAGGGGCCTTTCCTGTTCATAATAGCAATAGAGGGATTTGATAGCATGATGAGGGTAGCACTGCAGAATAGGCGGATTAAAGGCTTTGAGATAGAAGATAGTAGGGGGCAGACAAAGATATGTCATCTAAAATATGCAGATGACACAGTGATATTTTATGAAACAAAGGTTGAACAGATGCGTTACATCAGAATAATTTTGACAATATTTGAAGCTTCTTCGTGTCTAAAGGTTAGGGAAAACTAGTTTTTTTCCAATAAAGGAGGTGCCAAACATCCAAAATCTGGCTCTCATTTTAGGTTGTGAAGTTGAAAATTTGCCTACAACATATCTTGGCATGCCCCTTGGCAGCAAACACAAAGCAGTGGGAATTTGGGACAGAATAATAAAGAAAACAAAAAGGAAGTTGGCTAAGTGGAAGGCACGATACTTATCTTTGGGAGGAAGACTTGCACTCATTAATTTTGTCCTAGATTCTCTACCCATATATATAATGTCCTTATTTCCTTTAACATCTTCAGTTCAGAAAAAATTAGAAAGACTCAGGAGGGATTTCCTGTGGCATGGGTGTAGAGAGGCCAAAGGTTACAATCTGGTGAAATGGCTGATAATAATGAAGAGTAAAGAGGGGTGGACCTGAGATCACAGAACAATTGTTTTATGGATGAAATGGCATTGGAGAGCATGCATTGTGGAAGGAGGTGATTAAATGCAAGTTTGGTGAACTCAATCCATGGTGTACATTTGTGAGTACCCACTGTTATGGGGTTGGAGTATGGAAGACAATTAGATCTCTATGGCCCAAGCTGGAAAGAAACTTACAGAAGACAGTAGGAGATGGTAAAAGAATAAAATTTTGGAAGGATGCTTGGAAGGAGGCAGTACCACTGATGGAGACTTTTCCAGACTTGTTTGCTATCTGCAACAACCCAGAAGGCAGCATAAATGAAGTTTGGAGTGCACAGGGCTGGAACTTAACCTTCAGAAGGTTGTTGAACGATTGGGAGATTGATAGAGTAGCTAATTTGCTAGGTAGGATTGGTGATTTCAAAGGGACGAATTCTAAACCAGACACCTTGAGATGGAGACACAATAGAGATGGACAATTCACTGTTAATAGGGCAAATAGAAAGGAAGACAGGGTGCAGATATAGGAGCAGCCAAAATTATGGAGAGACATATGGAAATGTCCAGACTAGCCAAGGTTAAATGCGTCTCTTGGTTGGTGGCAGAGAGAGTCTGTTTGACACATGAAGTGTTGAAGAGAAAAGGAGCCAGCATTGTATCCAGATGTTTCTTGTGCAAGGAAACAGATGAAACTAACAATCATCTATTCCTACATTGCAATATCACTGCACAGATTTGGTCCTTATTTCTAAACCTAATTGAAACAAGATGGACTATGCCTGAACATACATCAGACTTGCTAAGCTGCTGGATGAAAAGAGGAGGAAGCAAGAGTCAGAAGAAGTTGTGGAGGATAATCCCATAATGCATCTGGTGGACAGTTTGGAGAGAAAGAAATGAGAGATGTTTCGAAGATAGAACCAATTCCATTCAAAAAGTTAAATGGAATTGTATTGTTTCCTTCTACTTTTGGTGTAAAGAAATAGGACTAGGGGATTTAGACTTTTTTGTTGAATTATTAAGATCGCTGTAAGTATTTATTTTCCTCTGGTCTTTTGTAACTAGCACTTTTTGATGGTGCCCAACATGTCCTTAATGCTGAAGAATACATATAGAAGAATGGGTGGAGTTTGTAGAGAATCATCTTTGTTGTAGATTCTTTACCTTTTGGTATATTCCTTGTATATGGCCAGATCTTTCACTATGTTTATGAATCTATATACGTTTACTTGATAAAAAAACAACATTAACCTAAAATCTTTTGAAAAAAGGAGTCGGAGAGTGTAAGTGAATAATTTAGTCTATGAAGCCTCCAAAGGTGGATACCACCCACATGTAATAAAATACTCCCTTCGTTCACTTTTGCTTGTCCAATTGACTATGCACATTCCTTAAGAAATAATTATTGATGTGGGTATTTTACCATAATACCCGTATTAACTGATGCTTAGTCTTTGATCTTGAAAAATGATTTGAGGAATAAGTAATTAATACTAAGGTTCAATATGAAAAAGATATTCATAATGTATAACGTTGTTGATATTCTTAAAAAGTGAATAGCATCTGTATTTATTCCTTATTTGTTTGCTATCATAGCTTACACTGGCCCTCGACCTCTTTAGATGTTGATCTGAATTGCTTCTTCTGGTCAATATAATTTTCTTCTTCAATTAGTTGGAACAACTTCCTTAATTCCTCGTTCTTATTTGCAATCACCGGCACATAAGACTTTCCAACACTTTGCCCTTGGGGCTTCAGCATCATAGTGAGAGTTCAATATGTGATGTGTGAGTTAGGCACACATCACTGCTTCAAACCTTGCCACAAACAAAATCTTGGTATTTAGGTGGAGAAAGGTAGAAAGGGTGTGCTCGTCCGCCGAGTTTCAAATCCTGGCCCTTGGGGGTTTCTCGGTTTTATAAAAAAGTGTGAATGCTTAAATTGTTGTCTTATCTGAGTTCAATAGTTATATCTAGAACTTCAGGAGCTATAGTGTGTGTGCTCTGCCACCTCTGTGGCGTATCATCAACAGCCAACAAAATTCCTCTTGTCTGATTCAGATTCTTCGTCGGATACATTGTTATCCATCTTCTCGAAGATCTTTCCCGGTGTCCTATTGGGTTCTGCTGTGCTAGTTCTCATCCAGGATTATTGATGCCTCTTTTCCTCGAGCCCCTTTCTTTTGTTAGGTGAAAGAGATGAGAGTTTAGTTTTCATGAACTTAATGGGATTAATCTTTGGTTAAAAATTTCAGTATCTTCAAATGTATAATATAGAATTGCACCTGGTTAGGGGGATGGAGAAGAGAAAAGTGAGGGAGCATGGGAATGGTACTTTTACTTTCTTTAGTCCCTTTACGTTAAAGTAGTAGTGTTTATTCACCTTGGCAAGTTGTTAATACCTATGCTTGAGAATGGATTTTGGAGTTGTTAGTCGGAAACAAATGGATGGCTGAACAACATCCTGTTGGTTGTTGGCAAACAACTTGGCTGACAACTGTTAAGGAGAGTGACCTCAGTGTTCAAACTGGTTTTCTTGGTTGCTTTCTGTGGTAACATCACGGTTTAAATTCCCCTAGATTGATTTGAGAGCCTGACTTCTGACTTTGAGGTGGCCCATTGGCTTAAATTCTTTCCCCGCTTCTAAGATTACTGATCTAACAATGGTACATAACTTAATGTTGTCCGCCACGCCTACCCAACTCCTCAAATTTATGCCTTCTCAATCTTTCTATGGAATATTTTACTGGATGGCAGCAGCTTATTAATTATGAGAACTGGGAGGAGAAACACCCGATTTGACCAGGAGTTGCGTTTTATACCAAGTTCTTTTTAAGGCAAAACGGGAACCTACAGGACAAACCTTTCAGTCAATGACACACGTCTGTGAATGAAACTTCTTGAGCTGTGGATTACTTCAATTGTTTCTTGGTCTCTGATGTAATTGCACCGGTTGTAGTGGTCCATCCTTCCTTGACAGGGTAAAAGAAAACCATTATCTCTAGCCACCAACAGTCCATACTCATGAATTTAATGTTAATTTTTATTAGCATACATCACAAGTCTATGAAGTCTCTTTTGTTTGCTATAAGTTCTTCGTATTATTGCCTTGTCAATACTTCTCTTTATTTTGTTGTATTAAGGTAAGTTGATGTTTTTTTGGGTATTCATGTCTGCCTTGGAAGTTTTACAAATCATATTCTTCAGGTTCTTTTTTGGTACTATTTACTGTTTGTCTTCAAAAGTATGGGATGGTTCCTTTGATGCTGCAGTTGAAGGTTTATTGTGCCTGTCAAATTTTGCAACTATTGTTACTTGTCAGTTTTTTTGTTGTAATAACAGAAGCTTTGTTAGTTCATGATGGACACATCCTATCTCTTAAGCTAAAAAACTCACGCTGGTGTCATAACTTCAAAAAACTTCAAATTATTCAACTTATGACACAACATTTTTCATTTCTTTTTGGCAGGCGAATATACGTTTTAGGCGCTCCAGGAATCCTGTAATTGGTGATAAATTTAGCAGCCGACATGGGCAGAAGGGTGTTTGCTCTCAATTATGGCCTGATATTGATATGCCCTTCTCAGGAGTTACAGGAATGAGGCCAGATCTTATTATTAATCCTCATGCTTTCCCTTCAAGGATGACGATCGCTATGCTGTTGGAGTCGATTGCTGCCAAGGTATGTTTTCTCTTCCGCCTCTTATGGTGTTACTTATTTCAAGCAAAAAGTATCTGGCTACATGAAAAGCAAGTGGTGATGTTGTAGCTCTCCAGATAATGATATCTTCAAGTAGATTTTGTGGTAGTTTATATTTGTCTGTTGAATGATGGCTTCATATGCTGAAGATATCTCTCCTTTATGGAATATATTGTTAATCTAGCTTGACTTGGATGATAATATATACTGAAGACTTTTTTATATATATGCAATCTCCGAACAGGGAGGTGCTTTACATGGGAAGTTTGTTGATGCAACGCCGTTTTCTAACACAATGAAGGAATCAGAATCAGAATCCAGTTCGCTGGTGGATGATCTTGGTTCCATGTTAACGGCTTGTGGCTTCAATCACCATGGTGTGGAGGTACTATATAGTGGAGTATATGGGACAGAACTGACTTGTGAAATATTTATTGGGCCTGTTTATTATCAGCGTCTGCGACACATGGTTTCCGATAAATTTCAGGTTAGTATCACCCTGATATTAGAATTAATAATCCTGATTATTTCCTGCCCCCTTTGACCCGTTTATGCTGATTTATGTTTTCATCAAGAGTAGCAAACATGCTCTGTTTGATGAATACCTGCTTACATGTGCGACTCTGAGGTGGACTGTTAAGTTTGAAAATTGGAAGCTAAAACAGGAAAAGAATGCAATGTTTGTGCTCATCATTGACTTCCAAATGAAACCAAGATCACTAATGCTTCCTCTACCTAGTTTTCCTTTTCTGCTTGAATAATTCATCTATTAAATATTATTAAACGTATCTTATGCACTCCAGGGTTTGACAGATTTCATGCTAATGGAGACCTCTTTTCCCAGTTCTCTCTTTTATCCCATTTAAACTCAAAAAACCATACGTTCAGTTTGATAAATTGGACTACCAAGTGTTTTTACTTTATATATCCTCATTCCTTGTCAGGTTAAATTGGATACTGAAATTGGCTTGTTTTGCTGTATAGGTACGTTCTACTGGAATGGTAGACCAGATCACTCGGCAGCCAATCAAGGGGAGAAAGCGTGGTGGAGGTGTCCGCTTTGGTGAAATGGAACGAGATTCACTCCTTGCTCATGGAGCAGCATATTTGCTGCATGATAGACTCCATACCAGCTCAGATCATCACATTGCAGATGTGTGCTCTGAATGTGGAAGTGTCCTAACATCATCATTAATCCAGCCGCCAAAACGAGCAGTGCAAGCGATTTTTGGTCTGCCACCTGCTAGAGAACCCAAAAAGGTTACTTGTCTTGCTTGCCGTTCTAGTAAAGGAATGGAGACTGTTGCAATGCCTTACGTGTTTAAATATCTAGCGGCTGAACTGGCAGCCATGAACATCAAGATGACCCTCAAACTAAGTAATGGGGCTGGAGCTTGATACGCGAAAGTTTCTGGCTGTTGAAATATTCTAATATCTATAAGCAAGCAGGAGCCTGATGCCCATTTCATCTATAACGGTACTCTCCCAATGTGCAATATGTCCAAAAAAGGGTTTGCAGCATCAGATAACTTGATTTTGGCAACAGTGATTTGGTTTAAACATCAAACGGCCAGTTTCCTAGTGGGCTACCGAGAAGACGCGTTTCTAGTCTCCTCATGGTGCAGGAGGGGTCCAAATATGGAGACGTCTCATCACTAAGAATCCTGAGTTGTACAGGTTTGCTTGTCTGGCTCAAGAGGTGCAACGACCTTCCTGGCATAAAGATGGACCTGTGAAGTGTAGAACAAAATATAGAACTGTGTGCTTTATACTATATTTGTTATAGCTTTTTGTACATTGTAGGAACTATATGGTATCATTGTTGAGGCTCTCTTGGCAGCCAATATTTTTGTTTACCCAGTATTCTTCTAATTAACTTTCGTGAGATAAATTATTTTGGCCATACAGTAACTTTTCCCTTCCATGTGTTCTTAAATTAAAAGCAATCATCTCACCTGTTGTAGTGACCAAAAGCTTAATCAAAGGGTAAATTCATATATTGTCTTGGAAGTTTACATAAAACTGCAATTTGTAAAAAGCATTAAACATGAAACTATTATTTTGAAATACAGACCAGAAAAAGAAAAGAGCTGTATTTTAGCCTCTTGCATCACAGCATGCTATCTGTTCTAGCCGGTAATCTCTTGAAGAAGTTGCTGGGAACAGAAGGCATCTTGCTTCTGAACCTTGGATGCCTTAACATATATAATCCAGCAACTAAAGCCACCACTCTGAAGGGAGTAGCATAAAGCGTAACTGCAGCAAAAAGACTGAACATGATAAACAAGCTGGTTGCTCTTGGATCTCTCCAGCTTAGCACCCCCTGCAGCCTCTCCCCTTGTGTTGCTATGTCCCCAACCACGGTCTGAATCCTCCCGGCGACACTTCTCAACCTATCGTACCTCATTCGAGCAACATCGTGGGGCCTAGATGTTGGAAATGTGTCGAATTCTTCATCAAGCTCATCAGGATGCACTGTTTCTGCCCATGAAAGTTTAGTGTCCATGTGAGGAGGGTGCCTTGGCCGGAACCGATAGTTCCATAGTCCAATGAGGAACATGTAGAGAAACAGAGTTGGAAGAATCAACTCTGGATACCAGATCAGTATCAGGAAGAGGATGTGAACCAAGACTGAGGTGACTGGATTTTTCCAGTGACATACATCACCAAACCATCGATTAACAGAGATTATGCCTGAAAGAAGTGACATGATCCTAAAGAAATTAGCCTTGCTTCTTCTCATACTCCACATGTGGGAATCCACATCAAGCATGTACTCTACAACTTCTTTCCTGAGTGGTGGTTCAGCTCTAGAAAGCCTAAGAGCAACAATGCTCATAGCTTGGTATCTCAAGTTGTCTACTTGGTTTACAGTGAAGGGATGAAGGTAGTGCATTTTGGGAAGCAAAGGATGGCCATAAGTATGTATCATGTTGGCTAAAGAGAGGCTTGTGAATCTTACTGCCAATTGGAGTTCCCCCATTTTCTTAACCCCTGATGGGTGCAGAACAAGAAGGGGATAAGAATGAGTGTAAATTCGATGAGATTCCAACGTTGATAATCTGATACGCACCTTCCCTATTCGTGAGTCCCGTGCTGCTCCAGTCCCTGGCTTCTCAACTCCCAAGTGGCAGTTATCAAAGACACCCAATGTGATAACTGTGCAAGGATCATAAACTTCCCAAGTGTATTGTTCATTCCATTTGGGGCTGAAAGTGTCGAGAATGGTTCTTGTCCTTACCCATTTCTGACCATATTTAGCCACACAATAGGCATCTGTGCTTCCTCTGCTGTCCTTCATCTTCATTGGAAGAAGTCCTTCTGCACCTAATATGCCAACTTCCAATATTCCCACCGGTGGCTTCCACAGTTGTCGTGCTGTTGGCCTTTGATCACTTATGTACATGGTTGATTCATCCAGCACATGATATCCACCTTCAAGACATACTCTCAGGTGAATTCTGCTTGAAAACTTTAGCTCTTTCCTCCTGTCAACTTCCAAGGAACCAAAACCAAACTTCTCAAGGTTAAACCAGCGAGAATGGACAGGCCGGTGGTCAAGCCTCTTCTCGAATATGTTGAGTGGGAAACTTATCCTTCCAAGAACCTCATCTTTCATAGGGTGAACATGGTCCTCAATGCTAAGGACTAGCTGCTCCTCAAAAGGCTCAGCAGCTACAAAAACCAAATCCTCATTCCACATTGGATTTGCTGTTCGAGCAGGGCATATATCAGTCTTGAGCACCTGATTTCCCACCTGGACTTTCACAAAAACTTCAGGGAGGCGGCTCTGGTCATTCGGAATGATGTCTTGAGCTTCAATAACATTTACTCTCAGGTACCAAAGTTTTGGAGAGACATAAACCTTGGACCTGACGCTCATAACCCCCTCTCCGTGAACAAAGGCAGCATCTGCATGCCAGGCATCTGAAAATGCTTCATCTGCTTGTGTTCCCATCCAAACAGCAAGCATGATCTCCCCTCTTAGTTTCCCATCTCCTCGTCGATCCTCCAGTCTGTACCATTGAGGAGCCAGGGGACTATCAGGAGGAACTCTTGTTGGGACCTCATTCAAGTCAAAAACCACCCTTCCAAGATTATCATCTCTTCCCATCATATCTTTATCCTTCACAAAAACTTCAAGAACTGAAGACTGAATTCGATCTTTAGAGAAAGCAAATACCTGGTTCCATTCGGGATTCATTTTCTTCTCAAAATGCTTTGTCCTTCCTTTGTAATTCCCCAGCTTCACTTCCACATATGGATCACAGCTACCAGTGAGAACACCTGGTTGAAGATCTTTGGACTTAACAACTCGGACATAAAGATAAAACATCTGCTCCACAAGGTCGTATGTGCTTGCATATCTATCACTGTTCATCCATCCTCTTCCTCCATAACCTCCACCACGTGGCCATTGCTCACCAAGCTGAGGATTCGTGTCCTTCAGCTCATACTCATCGTTAGGATGGTGATGCACAGTTCGGGGTTGGTCTACTTGATGCTGCATTGGCGGTTGGACACCTGGGTGGCTATGAATAGCTCGGGGTGGGTCTGCTTGATGCTGCATTGGCAGTTGGACACTTGGGTGGCTATGAATAGCTCGGGGGTGGTCTACTTGATGCTGCATTGTCGGTTGGACACCTGGTCTTTTCCTTATTGATATGACTGGCTGCTGCATAGCTTGATGCTTGAAAATAAATTGAGACCTTTCCTCAATTTGTTGAAATTGAGACCTTTCTTCAATGTGCTGAACTGATTCTGTGGCCTTCTCAGTTGGAGTAAGATGACCAGGTTTTTCTACTACAGCAAAGCTTGAAGACTGATCAGTAACAGAAATTGCAGCGTTTTCAGTTTTTGGTACTTCTGAACTGTTACTAGCTTTAGGAGTATCCAGACTAGAAACTTCAGGGGCAGGAAGTGAAGTTGGTGGATTGTCTAAATGTTCAGGATTTTCAATGGAAGGGATGTTCGAAGGACTAGAAGATTTTGGGCTTGGCTGGATAGAAGATATTTGAGGATATAAATTTGGATCAGATTGTGGTGAAATATATATTTTGAGGCCAATCTCTCCTTTAACAAATGAGGAAAACCATTTCTTTTCAAGTTGGAATCTTTGATACACTTCTTCCCCTTTCTTGACTATATTTGAGCAAGGAATTCTCACCCTTCCAAGAAAGTTTCTCCCCGGGATAGGCCTTCTCTCATGATACACAGAAACTTCAATGTATTTGTATCGATAATTTTTTATATCGTCAAGATGGAAGATGAGTTTATGGTTCCAAGTGGGGTTGAGATTCTTTGGGACTGTTCTGGTTTTGCTAAGTTGGTTTTCAAAATCAACTTCTACAAATGGACTTGCTGATCCTTCACCATCTTTGGGCATAAGATCATGAGCATCTATTACTTCTACTATGAGCTTCATATCTCCCTCCCTTTTTGTTCTTGTTTGTTCCTCCTGTTTGAAGCTATCAAGAAATAACTCTTTTCAAGATATCTCAGACTCAATTCTCAAGCAACCAGATTCTACTATTTAACAAAGATAGTAAGCTTATGTCAGGAAGTAAACAGCTTTGCATTTGTTCTGTGTAGTATAGTATCAAGATCCATTCTACAAGAAAAGAATGATTTGATGAAGAAGCTGTTCAATAGTTCTTGAAAAAGATCCAATGAAACAGAATATGGAGACAAAGGAATAAATTTTTTGGCAAAGTAGAAAACAAACTAGTAGTAAAATGTGATATGCACAGAAAAGAAGAAGAGAAGGAAAATAAAATGAGAAAAATATAGAAGAAGAATGAATTTGTTAACGTCTCTCAGTGAAGAAACCAAAAGCAGAAGTCCATTTGCATGTTAACTTTAGGTTCAAATATGAGTTTAACTAATATGTAGCCATAGTGTGTTTTACGCTAGAGGTGACAAAATTAGTTCACGAAATCATAACCCTCCTAACCCATTTGAGTTTAGGCTGATTATTGATTCGTTCATGTATTAGCTTAGTCCATTTCAGCTCATCAAAATTTGAACTGATATCTAACCTAAATTGAGTCTTGGTCAAAATATTTATAAAAAATTATTTTAATTTTATTTGATATATTATATTTAGTCATAATAAAGAAAAATATACAGAGTATTAAAAGATTTTAAAAGAACAAATAAAACAATTAAAACTTAGTAAGAGTTTTCGGGTTGGGTTATGACCCGTGATTTAGCCCATTGGAGCCTAAGTAACTTTTGGATGGGTCAATAACTATCCATTTATTAACTTAACTCATTTTTACCCTCTCAAATTCAACCCAACTCATCCATTTGCCACCGATATTATTAGGTTAAAGTGACCTACAATGTGTAATCGTCTCTATAAGCCTGTTGTATTACACTGATGGTGTAAAAATTATTTATATGATTCAAACCAACCCACGAAATCTTGGCTAAAAGTTAGGGATGGATGTAGTTTTTCGTCTACGAATTCATTTGGACCCATAACTTCTGATTTATGTATAAAATTTAATAAATATTAAATTGAAACCATAATTAAGAGTTCAATAATAAAAATCTTAAAAATTAAATTCATTAAATTTAAATTTTGAATCCGCATCCATCATCATTGTTGATACTCTTCTAGTGCCGGCAAACATACACTTTTGAATCAAGATATACTCTGCTGGTTAATTTGTTCCACACTTCCTTCTCTTTTAGCTTTTATTTGTTACTTTAAGCTAGAAATTGAGAACATTCCAGATGTAGATCCAATGTTTATTCTTTTCTTGTTTTATATTTTTTTAAAAATATTATAGTAGTAAAGAAGAAAAAAAGCCAACAGTCTCGAGAGCTATGATTACCCCAACTGGAGTAAGTTTAACTGCTTTTAGGCAAGACTTCACACACACTAATTTCTAACCCTCGTAATAATGAGTTTAACTTTTATATATGGATAATAGCGTAGTTAGAAATTTTATAAAGGATGTTTAAATATTGATTAAGTATTTTTTTTTTGACAATGAGTGTACAAAAATTGTATAA
Organism: Datura stramonium; assembly: GCA_018107945.1. Lineage (NCBI taxonomy): Eukaryota > Viridiplantae > Streptophyta > Magnoliopsida > Solanales > Solanaceae > Datura > Datura stramonium. Next base: position 334,264 of record JACEIK010000037.1, on the reverse strand, counting down.
TATTTTATCTATATATATAATATAATTTTCGGACGAAGGGTGTGCAGTTGACCACCCTTAGTCCACTGTAGCTCCGCCACTGTATATGGATGAATATGATCATTTAAAAGATAATTATAGATAATCACTAATAATAAGTGAAAATAGTAATTTGGATAGATGACTTGCTTCAAACATATTAAAATGAATTGATAGTGTAAAATTTTTCTAGATCGACGGTGTAATATAGGTTAAAGTCCAGTAATAATTGGCAAAGCGTAGAGAAATAGAGGTTTTAAGAAACAAAATTATAGGCATAATATATTGACATACATTTAACTTGGTTTTAATTGATAACTAAATAATCCAATTTTGAATATGCATATGTAGACACTTCAGCTCTTCTCTAAAGTGTCAGTTGAATACTCCACTTATAAAATAATTATTTAGACACCTCTAAAATTTATCTGTCGTGTCAATGTCAGGTGTACTCAAGAAGCAGTAGAAACGAATTGAGGTATCTAAACGTATATTCTCAATATTGAAGTATTTAATTATGAATTAAGATAAAATTAAAATATGAATGCAAAGAATTTGAAAAGGGAAAAGGAGGGAGGTTTGAAAGAGAATAAAATGAAAATGCCTTGCTTGGATCTTGTGATCTTTTAAGGCATTCCATTCTTCTTTCTTCTTTCTTCTTAATACAGAATGAGGAGAAGCATGTGATATGAGGATCCAAAGATGTCACACACTCAAACTGAAGCAAAAAGAGACACTTAATTCATTCCCAAAGATGCCTTTTAATGCTTTATTCTTTTCTTAATCACTTCCATAATTACTTGACTAGAAAAAAGTTGCATTTCCTTTAATATTTATTTTTATATTCATCTTGGTTTCACCAATAATTATATTTATATTTATTGATGTCTTGGTGATTAGATATAGGATTATAATTTTGATGGGTTTTAATTTATGATAATAATGTAAACTCGTATGGTTGAGGAACAACATATTAGTTAGTTTTTATTATTTCTTGGGGCCAAAATTTATAGTAAAATCTTATTTGTTCCTAAATTATTGTCCCACTCTTGATGAAGAATTATAAGCCATAAATATGAGTTTATTTACGTATTTGGTTGAGACAAAATACGGAATGATACATTTCGGGATTAGTTATCGCGTTGAGGTGGGATAAAATAACATTATAATCTCGGGATAGCAATGAGACCAAGTTATTCTAGATTTTATCTCAACCACACATGAAATAAACCCATAGTTATTCCTTATTCTTCATTAAAAATTAGATAATAATCTCGGAATAACTAACGCAAAATTAACTATGTTTAGATAACTTATTTCGAACAGCAGCCCCTAAAATAATTAGTACTACAGTTTTGTATATTCAAGAAGCTAAGGAGAAGTTAGCTCAAATTTGCTATAATATTATGGAAACTCGATCTTAATTTAGTATAATTATGTAAATTCAACAGCTTTTATTAAATAATCCTACCAATTCTTAAAATTTACAATAATTTGTTCCTATTAGGCTGTAATGATGAACTTTTTCAATCCCAGCAAACAACAAAGAATTAGAATAACTATAGTTTTTACCATTATCTGAAATTATCAATTAACCCTATGTGAAGAGAAAGCTTTCTTTCTTAGGTTCATTGACCAGCTTAAGTGCTGACCAATTTATGTCATTCATATTTTTAGAGTAAGTTATGCTGATCTGCTAAATATTAATTATATTTATTAGGTAAAATATAAAATTAAAAAAATAATATATATATATATATATATATATATATATTGTTTTAATTTTTTATTTGATTTTAATTATAAAATAAATATCATCCCAAATACTTAACATCTAAAGTTGAAAATAACATTTATATATAATTTACACAAATATTATTTTTAAAATCATGATTACAAAAATTACAACTTCTTTACAATTAAATTATATAAATATAAATTATTTAAAAAGCTTATCTTTTAATTACATTTGTACACTTTGCTTTCCTAAAATATCTATTCTATTAATATTAAAAAATATATACCTAATATAATAATTTATAATACATAAAATAATATAAATACTCTCTTTCCATCTTTTTTGCAAAAATTTCAAAAATTCCTCCAAAAATTTCAAGAATTCCTCTATCTTCTCCATATTTATTTTTCAAAAATTCCTATAATCCTTTCTCTTCTCCATTTTAGTTTTCTAAGAAATTCCTCTATCTTCCCCATATTTATTTTTTCAAAAAATCCAAAAATCTCTCTTTCTTCTCTATTTTTATTTGATTTCCAAAGATCCCTTTCTTCTCCAATTTTTTATAAATCAGTTGTGATTTATTAAAATTTACTTTATTTATAAGTATTTTAAGATCCTTGAATATTTTAAAATTTAGTATAAAATTTTATTAATAAAAATTATTATAATATAAAAAATAGATGCATATATGCTTCAATTATATAATATAATATATTTTTTATATTTTTTATTTTTTTTATTTTTTTTATTTTTTTTGAAAAAATATAATTAGAAACCTGACCAAACAGACTATTAATTAATTTGATATACAATCAATAATATTGAATTACATGTTTTTTTTTTTGTTTTTCTAATTTTTTAAAAAATAATTAAATGCACATATATGCTTCAATAATATAATATAATATATTGATAAACATATACATTATATATAATATATATTATATAGTGTTTAATATATTATACTTATAATTTTTATATGTGAAAGACTAAAGTAAAAGAAAAATTTATGGATGATGATATAAGGATAATATGAATAAATTTTTCTTAAAATATAATATACAATTTAGTATATATGTATGATATTAAATATAATAACATATATTAAATTTTACCATATTTAATTTACCTAAATTATGAAACAAATTATTACTTATGTCATTTAGAGAAAATTATCATATTCAAATACTCATCATTTAAACCAAAAGTTAACGAAATGACTATCTCCGAAAAGAACTAAATAGTTTAATTTAATAAAATATTATTAATTTTATAATTATAATTTAAAAATTATATTGTATAACTACCCTATTAAACTAGGTCTCGCTATAAATTTTGGCCCACGAATTATGTAAACTGAAATGTAGCCCAATAGTTAACCAAGTGGGTCAGTGACCCACATTAACATATAATCTGAACTCATAACATGGATGATTTCAACAAATATTTTACTTTTAGGACTCTTAATTGAAATATAATTAACGTTTGTAAAGGTAAAAATAAATCACAATTTAAATAGAGCGGCAGACATACTTCTTCTCTACCTGAAGTTACCATGGCAACGCATATACAATAACAATAGGCTTAATATATTTTGTCAGAATATTTTTAATTTTTTTAATTTTTTTAATTTTTTTATCTTTTTTGATTTTTTTAATTATATATAAAATATTTCAATTGAATATTTTTGAATTCAATTTTTTCAAAATCTTTTGCAAGTGTTCTCCCTTATTTGTTAATTAGTTAAATTAACTAGATAAAATATGTCATTTCTTTTAATTATATGTACAATATCAATATCAAGAGTCAACATATAAAACACACACATATATATGTGTGATTAAAATTTTAACTTAGTAATTTTTCGAGGAAGTCTCCTTGACATAAAGGTAGAGCGCACACGCATACCAGGTTACATTTTCATATCTTAAAGTTCTATTATTTACTTTACGTGGGTATGAGTAAGGGGGTAATTTTAGATGTAGATGAAAAAGGAAAAAAGAGAGAGCGTGCATGGAATTTGAAGTTAGCGGTGGCAGCAATTATGGAGGAAGATTTGCTTCCATTGATGAAAAAAAGCTCTTAGAAAGAGCTCATGAAGAAGATACAAGGCGTAAAATGAATGAATAGAAAACTAACTAAGCCGCCTCCTTAACCTCACTTTTTTATAATACCAAAGTCTATAACTAACTTTAGGTATAGATGACTAAACTAACCTTCTAACTAACTCTAACCACTTCTCAACTAACTATAACTAACTAACAACCTTTAAACTAGCTTGACTTGAATCTCAGCCTCAAGTTGGAGGTGGTAACAACTTGCCAAGCATTCTTGTATGACTTGTGCCGGGCAAGGCCTTGGTTAGAATGTACGCTAGTTGCTCCTTTGGTAGGAACATGATGTAGTGTAAGGAGGCCTTCTTGAAGCATCGCGTACAAAATGACAATCTACTTACATGTGCTTCGTGCGTTCGCTGAAATGTTTTGGATTTTTGGCAATATGGATCAGTACAACGTCGCAGAACACATCAATTGGCGAGGAACAATTTCCGATTAATTCAATTAGTAATGCGCTCAGCCATGCAGTTCTCCATTACTATTACGATAATACATCATTACCTTTGAGAACAGTAATAAGCTGATAGGCTATTTCTTAGTTCCAAGCTGAGTGGTGTCTCCCAGAACACTATATGTCCGCGGGTAGTCTTACGGAATACGGACATCGCGCACTTGATCCCAGTCACAATAGGCGATGACATTGCGGCCCGGGTTTGTTGGGCAGGAATATGCCATGATCAGACTTCCCTTGAGGTATCCCAGGGCATATGTGTTTTGCCTTTAGGTGTGTGTCCCTAGGAGTCTGCAGAACTTACTCAAATCTCTTTGGACACTATAGGCCCGAGTCGATCCTTGTGTGTGTGAGGAAGTTCGGCTTGCCTATTAATTTTCTGTAATAAGTTGGATCTTTAGCGGCTGGCCTTACTGCGGCTTTCAACTTGACATTGGAATCCAAGGGTGATGCTACTGCACTGTAGGTAGAACAATCGAGCTCGTACACCCAGTTGAGTATGAAATTTCTTTTGTGATATAAGTACTCATTTGCCTTTGTAGGCGATTTCCAACTGATAAATAATGCGGTTTGCCCAAATCTTTGATCTTAAAAGGCCAGTCATGTAAGAAGGACTTCGAGAGATTACATCTCGGTTTGATAAGTTCTTATTACGTGATAATAAATCTACATACTGACTACTAGAATCGGTGAGGTTGCGGTTTTCTAAAGAATAAAGAGTAGTCACCGAGTGGAATGTGCATAGCCTTTGGAGGATAAAGAGGTTGCTAGTTTTCATACCCTTTGTGCCTTCAACTGCTTCAACCCATAGAGGGACTTGTTGGCTTACCAAACTACCCTCTTGCTCATTACCATTAGCCACAGAGGCGACTCCATTATAAACCTCTTCATACAAATCTCCTTGAAGGGAATGCATTATTAGCAATCTAAGCGGTACCAAAATCAACCATTCTTATTGCCAAACCAATTAAGGTTCTTATGGTAGTCATCTTAACAACAGTGAGAAAGTCTCGTATAGTCAATCCCGACTTTTGAGTATATCCCTTCACAACAAGTACGGCTTTATACCTCTACCCTGCGCCATCGCTTTGTGTTTAACGCGTACACCCATTTCGTCAATAGTTTTCTTTCGAGGTGGAAGAACCTGAATCCCAAGTGTTGTTAGTGTGTAAGGCTTGAAATTCAAGATCCATTGCGGCTTGCCATTCGGGGTGTAAAATAGCTTAAATCATATGAAAGGCTCTTTTCATTGTAGGTGTGGTTGTTCTTTGAACATCGGGCGTGAGATCACGAGAGGTAGGTTGTGCGGGGAGATGGTATAGGTTGTAATGCAGGTAGTGTGCAAGTGTAGTCTTTTAGGTAAGATGGTATGGTGTGTGGTCTACTTGTTCTTATGAATGTAGGTACAGTATGTTGGTTGTTGGAAGAAGAAATAGAATCTTTGAGAAGGATCGGTGTGTCTTTGTGGATGGGAAGGGCTGGTGAGGAGGTGTAGGTGTGGTGCGAACCTTGAGTCGGAAAGATGGTTAGTAAAGTGAGTGAGTGAGTTGTGTGAAGTATCATCATCATCCAATCTATATCCATTACTAGAGCATCATTAGTACAGTTCAACTTGTCGCAGGTGGGACTAAGTTTGCATGTCTGGAGGCCCAAAAGCTGGAATCGGGGAAATGCCAAAACAAAGGGATGGAAGGACTCGCTAGAACTGGGACATCTCTGCAAATGTGGATCCTTTTGGTACTCAAGTCTAAGACCTTGTAACCTTTTATGTTGAAAGGATATCCTATAAACACGTGAGGTGTATCTTGGTTCAAATTTGTGTTTGTGGTCACAACGTTTGTGCAGGAAAACGAAGGCAACCAAAGGATCTTAAGTAGAGATATGTAAAACATTTTTACGGTATAGTTTCTCAAAAGGAGTAACACCATGTGTAGAAGTTAAAGGTAATGTTGTTTATTAGGTAAGTGGCGGTCAAGCATTTCTCCCCAGAGTATCTTAATGGAATCTTAGAAGATGGTACCGGTAGTGATCTTGCGGTTTCGAAGATGTTTGTGTTTTCTTTCCATGACTCCATTTTGTTATTATTGTATAAGGACGAGGTTCTCTGGTGTAATATACCTTTGGATTGTAGGTAACTAGATGTTTCTGTGTTGATAAATTCCAGACCATTATCGATTCCCAACACCTTTCGCGGTTGTGTTGGCGATTTTCCTATGAAACAAGGCTTTTAATAGGCGGGAGAGCATTGCTTTTGCGGTTAATTAGCGAGTCCGGGTGGATCTATTGAAATCATCCTGGCAGTGAAGTATATGTGGTTCTCATGTGTTGGTGTGTGGTAAGGTCCCCAAACATCAATGTGTAGTAATTCAAGTATGTTTGTAGATTGGGAATTGGTTTTGAGAGGAAATGGTAATCTTGTTTGGCCATTGGACAAATGGTGCATGAAGAATTTGTTTAAGGTGCAAAAGTGAATGGTATAGCGGTAATATCCTTCATCTTGCTAAAGGTATATGTCTAGTCTAGTGTGCCCTGAAGTAATCCCACGTTGCATGAGGAAAACGAGAATGATCGAAGATAATGGACTCTTGAAAGATGACAAATCACTTTCATTACTCTTAATTGTTTTATTAATGGAATGAGTGGATCTTACGGTTGACATAGAAGCTTCATTGTTTACAGTAGGTAAGAAGGAAAAGATAGACGATCGGTTAAAGAACAACATGTGGATCCAACGGAGATACGTCTTGTGCTTTGAAGGCTTGAAAGAGAGTTGAAGAATTATAGGCGTTTTGGGCGGATGGTACGAGCCCGTTTCTTGCTCTACCAATTTCGGACTCTTCGGTGAAGGGCCGCACAAGACAAGCAAGAGAGTTAAAGCTGATTATACCTCCAAGTTGTGAGGCTAAACGATGAAGCCCAGGACCAAGTTGAACTTGAAACTAGGTCTTAATAATACCTTACGCAATAGGCCCGGACTTAAATGAACCTCTCTGACTTCGGTCACCTTAGCTTTATAACCATTAGGTAAGGTAACAAGAAAAGGATATGATAGTGTTCTAGTTTTTAACTAGGATGTTCCTATTAGATGTCATGTGGTGTGTAGCTCACTTGAATCTACAATCCATGCCAGTGCGGACATAGTTACAACACACAGGTGGTCACATTTCGATTATGGAGGAATGACAAGTTATTATACTGCAGGAAGCATTCTTCTTGAACCATTGAACAAGTTGTCACCATGAGTTGCTGTGTTATCTCCCTGCACATTATCTAAGAATCTCGTGATTTGTCACCTTTGATCACCACATCGAGTAAGTTCACGGTGTTACATTAGCATCGCGATCTTAGTTACTTGTTCTTTATGGCTAACTAGCGTGTGCACGAGTGTCTTTCTTTGGTGAACTTAAAATCTTGTGGGAATCCATGCAACTGTAACACTTGTCTTGGAGTGTGCCTTTGTCTTCTTACGTGTCGCGAGAATAATCCCGGACTTCTTTTGAATGGAGGCATTTTTCCCGTTACTTCTACGAGCATAATTTGTCTGAGATCGCGGCATTGTGCCTCGTTTGTGAGCTATATTCTTCTTCATTCTTTGTATAACTCTGTAAAAGTTCTAGTCACATTGTTGTTTCTGCGTAATGCGTGACCCGGTGATGTAGAATCAGTGGATTTTGTGATTGGCAACTCTGCTGAACATAACCCACTTTTGATATAAGAAGGCGCAGGCCATGGTTGGTAGAGGATTCATCATCAGATGTTTCCTCAGCTTGTTTGTCTTAGACATCATTCAATCCCGTCGAAATTGTATAAGTTTCTGTCTTGTTGACCTTGTGCATTTTATTTTTGCCACCACAATTGCATACACACATGCACACGCACATTAGCATCAGGATCTTGTTCATTTATCTCCCAGCTTCCTGAGTTGTGTAATATCGGTGTGAAGTCCATGTTCCCTTGAGTTTGATCACTAATCTCTCTTGAAGTTGATACGGTTTTGCACCATTTTGGTCGTATCTTTCCTCTAACTCATCCAGCGGCTCACTGGCATTATTTACATATGGCCCCATCCTTAAGTCTTTGGAGGAAGGTTAGAATCAGCCAGTGACCGTGTCATCACGCCTTTCCCGTTGAAGCGAAACTTGGTCGTTGCTGGCGGCTTAATGATCTTTCCATTTTGTGACTTGAGTTTGTTCTTCCGCGACAATCTTCTGCCGAACACTTGCTTCTCAGAAGTTACGTGGCGGATCCGTCGAATGGAGTAGGGATTATGGGCGATCCGGCCACTTTACGAAGGATGCACATACGGTCATTGTTGATGTACGGTGTTGTCTCGGGTCATTGTTTTCCACATGATTTTCCATGATCAAAATGATCGAGACAGTAAGATCGCAATGAGAGCTTGAATGAAGATCAAGTTTCCGGCCTACAAACCAGAGAGATCTCGGCAGAAGTACAGAGAATGAAAGAAGAAAGGAAAATTTGAGATCGAAAGTAAACAATACTCCAAACGGGTTGAGTGCGGAGAATGAAATGGATCCTTAGGTAGAGTGTGAGACTCCAAAAAACGGGAAAGGCGGAGATCAAAGAGCCGAGTCGACGGCTCGATCCAAGCAGATTGATCGAATAGATCAAAGAAACGAAGAAAGAAAAAATAGATCACAAATCACGAGATGTGAGAATGAGATGAAGCGATTGACGATTGGATGGGAGCAGTGGCCTCACGCATCGATTTGATCCGGTTCTTGGCGTTTTGTCCCTTGCTTTTTGATACCATGTTGAAGTTACTTGATGGCAACAATTATGGAGGAAGATTTGCTTAAATTGATGAAAAGCTCTTAGAAAGAGCTCGTGAAGAAAGATACACAAGGCTGTAAAAATGTGAATGAATAGAAAACTAACTAACTAACCTCCTTAACCTCACTTTTTATAATGCGAAAGTCCATAACTAACTTTAGGTATGAATGACTAAACTAACCTTAACTAACTCCTAACCACTTCTCAACTAATTATAACTAGCCCAACTAACTTCTTGAAACTAACTTAGCTTGAATCTCAACGGAAATTCTTTGACTTTAAAGATCAAATAATTTGTTTTCCATGATTTCTTAAGGACTAATCACGGGAGTTTGTCTGGCCAAATTTAGATATATTTTAAAGAATAAAGAAAAAGAAAATGTTCTCAAATAGGAAAAGAATTAGCTTATTTATACTCCGTGGTCCATTTTACTTGTCAGGTTTGTCTTTTGCACATCCAACTAAATTATTTGTATTTATTCTTTGATCTCTATTAATACTATTTTTTTTTCATCACATTAATTTCTCTCCACATTTATTACATTAAAAGTAAAGGCAAAAAAATAAATAAATAATTCTTAAAATTTACAATAATTATTTTTTTAAATAATTATGACAAGTGAAATGAGAGTACAAGTTTATGTATTATTCTTGCACACACACACACGGAAGGATTGCAAATTTAGATATCATAGATTACTTTTCCTTCGTCATAGAATTTATTTTCTCTTATAAATTAACCTCTAATAGGTGAATATTAAATAATTAATTGTCCTATTTGCGAAACATTTTATTTTATTCACTATTTTGTTATTAGTTGTCATACTACATAGTATAGAACAATGTTTACAAATTTCACAAGTTAAATAATGTAAGTGTGATTTTAAACGCTATGTGGAATATGCTACATTATTAGTCTAAACTTCTAGAACAGAAAGTTGACAATTATTCCAAAATCTAAATTATTTATTTATGCGAAAGGAAAGAAGAAGCAGGAAAGACTGAAAAACCACCAGCTTTGACTTTTCATGGTCAAATTTTCTCTACTCCTCTCTTCTGGCTGCTTCCCTCCCTCTTCATACCCTTTTGAACTTCCAATATCATTGTAAAGATTCTTGCCCTCCATTTCTTGGCCCATAATTTCATGTTTTATCAACGTTCAATCTTATTCTATTCACTCTTTGAGGCAGGGACGAAACTACATGATTTGATTCGCGCAAGGTTCAATTACATAATTCTAGTGTGGGGTAAGGAGTGCTGGCTCCAAAAATTGCTTTTAGAGTCGCAGGTATAACATTCTTGAATTTCCTTTTTTTCCCCGAATTCCCGACTCTGGTCAATATCCATCTATGGGGGATTGGGTGATTGGAGCCTTGATCAATTTGTTGGGAAGCATTTTCATCAGCTTTGGAACCAGCCTCCTTAGAATAGGTCATGATGAGAGAAAGAAGCACTATGCGCTGGGTAATTTGGGAACAAATGTAAGGGCTGGGATGACCGTATATACTTCCAAGCATGGAGAGTTGGTATTCTGTTCTTTGCAATTGGAAATTGTCTCAATTTCATTTCATTTGGTTATGCTGCTCAATCACTTCCTATCAGCTTTAGGATCATAGTTTATGCCAAACATCGGTTTCGCCTACTTAATATTGAACAAAACAGTGACAATCAAATTACTGGCAGCCACTGGTTTTGTTGTTGTTGGAAATTTTCCTTGTAAGCCTTTGGCAACCATCAGTCCCCAGTTTACACGCCAGAGCAATTGGGTGAAAATTACACCAACATTATATTCCTCCTTTACTGTCTCAGTTTGGTCTTAATTGTTGCTTTTTACATCCATTCGATTTTACAACAGAGGAGAAGGGCAGATGCTTGTTCCGTTTTCATACGCAGTTGTTTCTGGTGCCATCGGATCGTGCTCGGTATTGTTCGCCAAGTCTCTTTCAAACATGTTGAGATTGTCAATGTCGTCAGTGGTAGTGGTGGTGGTGGTGGATTATTCAACATTGCACACCGGGTTCACGTACTCGATGCTCTGATGTTTCACAAGTACAGGTGGATTTTGGATGGCTAGGTTAAACGAAGGGCTTTCCCGATTTGATGCGATACTTATCGTCCCTATGTTTCAAATCGCTTGGACATTTTTCTCCATTTGCACTGGATTTGTCTACTTTGAGGAATACAAGGTGTTTGATGCTTTAAGAACAACAATGTTCATTATTGGAATGGTTTGTGTGTTTGTTGGCATTTATTTGCTAGCACCGGATGATGATGAATCATCAAAAGGATTGAAGGATGGTTCTTTAGTAGTTTCAAAGTCGCAGGATGTGGAGAGACTGTTCCTGCCATCTGATCAAAACTCCCAAATTAAGGATATAGAGATCATTTGGACGAGTTATGCTGATGAAAATGCTAATATGATTGGAAGTAGGAGAAACACGATCGGCGTTGGTTTGTGGTAATTCGGCGCTGACATGACAATGACACGGACGATTATACGTCTCTCGTCGACAATTTATATGGTGTACATAAGCAATCTTTTAGTGTATATAAATTGGTAAAATTCCTTTTGACATGAGTGAAGCTTCTAATGTACTAGCAAAAGTAGCTTAAAATTTTTGTTTAAAGTTGCAAATTCAAACTCAGGTATTGCATTATCTATGCATTTTTGGTCTTATTATTAGAATCTTTGACTCCACTGCTAATTGTTAAACAAAGTTTGTTTATTGCTGTAACTTAATGGAGAATATTCAAGAGTGCAGCCTTTACTTCCCATTTGTACCTTAATGAAAGTTCTTTTCATTCTATCATTGTTTTAGTAAGGCAACACAGTAATGGTACAATCTTATAAGTCGTTTTTTGGGTTTTGTGAGGAGGAACTGCACTGGGCAAGTTTTGGATGCTTCTTCACAAGCTATTGGCAGTTGATAGTTTGAGATTAAAAAGAAAACAAGCTTGATTTTAAGGAATATCCCACAGGATGCTCCTAATCCAACCAGCCAAAAAAAGAAAAAAATAAGGAGAAGAAACTTGGATGATGGATATTCTCTATCTTGTCTGTGGGATGTTTTATTCCGGTTTGGAGAGTCATCTGAAATTAGATTTGGGCAGTAATTAATTGATAAATTACATAGTTTGTACATTTGTTTGGACATTTAATTACATGGTTATTGGATGTAATTGGGATGGAGTAATTATACTTTTCAATTTCTAGAAAAGGTGAGAATTGCATGTCATTATAAGGTTATTTTTTTAAAAAAAATTTATATTTTTGTTTATTTTAATTGTTTTCTTTTTAATTTATTTTTTATTTCTATTATTTTAATTTCTTTTTTATTTTGTTTTTTTATTTTTATTTTACATTGTTTATCTTTTATATCTTTTCTTCTCATTTATTAACTTTTACTTCATGTAATTTCTCGTATTTTTATTTTCATTTTCTTTTATTTCTTCATTTAACATAAATGCATTATTATATTTTTGAATTAAAATATAATGTCATTATTAAATGATGTTATAGACTTATATTTTCCTTTTCTTTTGAATTATATTTTATCTAGGTATATTGCAACTTGTCTTAAGCCATGTTTTAATTTGACATAATGTTAACTTATTTTTTTAATTTTAAATTATGTTGTATTTTTGTCTAATTTATTTGTATTAGTAGTATTGACTTGTTATTGTTCGTACTATTCATTTTTAAGCGCCGAATAAATAGATTATTTTTATCAAATATTTAAATAATGTTATGACATTATATTTATAATATTAATACTCTTATCAAACATGCATTTCGTGATTTTTAATAGATATGACTTTTATTTTTATAATTAATTAAATTAAAATATTATTAGTACAAATATATATCAATTATTTTATATTATTAGTTAAACATATATATTTAATGATTAATATATTTTTCAAAGAGAATATGTGTCTTAAATACCTAATTTAAAAAGTAATATTGTTTATAAAGGCACATATTTCTTAAATATTAATCTTAAATTTTGTATAATTATGCTTTTATTTTAAAATTTTAATCTAAGCTGGCCTTAATAACACTTGTGCAATCAAATGATACGCATTTAATTACATTATAATTAAATTATAATAACATCAATAGGTCATCATAATTATACCGTGTAATTACTACTATAGTTATTAAATGTGATTATACATTTTTATTATATTTGTCCAATCAAGTAATTACTTGTTTAACGTGTAATTGAGTGTATTTGAGGAATAATTACACTTTTCAATTCTACCTAGAGGGTTAAAAAATGATGATAATTACAGGTATAATTATAAAGTTATTTTTAAATTTATTTTTTTCTTTACATTTTAGTTTAACTTATACAGTCAACTAGTATTTCTCACTTTTTTTTATTTTTGAAAATAATATTTTATACATAAACTAAAAAATAAAAACAAAAACATGATTTTAAAGAAGTTAAGAGAAGAAAAAAACATTAATAATGTAAGTATAGAATAGACATTTGAAAAGACATCTGAAATAAAGTGAGAGAATATCTATTTATACAAGGAAAAATTTTAATTTTTAAAATAAAATTAAAAGTATAAATTAATTTTACCTATTTCGACAACAAGCAATATAGTAGTATTTTTATCCTTGTATGAAATTGTGTTACTTAAAATTGGAAGATGGGAAGAAATCTTAATATATACTTATCGATTTGTTCACTTAAGAACCAAATTCTTTTACCGGCTTCTTCCTTAAAAAAACAAAAATAAAATGAAGGGTAGAATATCTGGAAATTATCAGTAGATTTTAATAGTTTCATGATCGATTATTTGAATTTGTATTTAAAATGAAAATTGAAAAAAACAACAACAACTTGTTGGAAATTTTATCTTTAATTTTATGATTTTGATTTAAATTAAAATTAAATTAATAATTAATTTATTTTTTAAAATTATTAATGGTAATTAAATTTAATATAATTCATATCCGTCGATTTGGTTATTTGTTTAGTTTAATTTTTTTAGTTTTTGATAAACCAAATGGTATTACTCTCTTCTTCTTCTTTTTTCCTACAATTGAATTTAGAATTTTCTATCATTTTTAACTATAATCCTTATTAACTTTTTATTGATGACTGTAATTTTTAAATTGTAAAAAATATCTTAAGATCTGTAAACTTTAATCAAGAAAATAAAATTGACAAAAAATAAAAAAAAATATAGGTAAATCTTATAATTATTTCTATAAATAAAAGAATTTAAACTCATGACTTTCTTTTAAAAAATGAGTTGAAATATAAACTTCATTAACCTACTAGAACTAAATAAAATTTTTCATGAAAGAGGTATACAAAAAAGATTTATAATTACTTATAAAAACTAATATATTGTATGTATATATAGTTAATAAAATTTGTGTACACGATTTATAGATTTGCTTTAAGTTCTTCTTTAATTTAGTATTAATAAAATTAAACTAAATTAAAATTAAAAAAAATTAATAAATTTAAATTTATTTTTAACCAAATCGTAAGCAACCTTGTCCCTAGCTAATTTTTTTTTTTTAAAAAGGATTATTAATAATTTTTTCTTTCGGAATTATTAATGTTTAATAACATGAAGGTCCTCCTTTCTTGAAGAATAAGAAAGTTAAATTTTTGTTTTTCCACACTTTCACAATATTTGCGTATGCCCTAGATTCACTTTAGAAGATAAAAGGTGTATAGATTTGTCAAACAAGCCCTATATTTCAGCCTAATGCCCAATTAGGCCCTCGAAAAGTGCAGTGGAAGGGGCTTCCACAAAAGAAGGAGCCCTGGTACTTCTTCCGCCATTAGACTAGAACCTTCCACTGCAAGCTCGAAAAGAAAAAAGCCTTGTGGCTTGTGGATAATTTTCTATTCTCTATCAACTTATCACCCCATCAATTTTTAAAAGAGCCCAATCATATTTCGCTTGACCAACTAGGGTTTTTCTAGGGTTTATTATCGAGAACCCTTTTACTATTTTCTTTCTTGTTCCAACTTTTTCAGTGTACTGAAATGGTCAGCTCCAATGGTCTTCGTCTTGCTCACCGGCTTGCTCGCTGCCTTTTCTTCTGTATTGTCCGCTTTTTCTCTTCCTCTCTTTTCATTTCCATATTACACGATCTGCTCTGTTTGATGTGTGAGCAATGTCAATTTGTAGGCTACTGGATCTTTGTTAAAGGTTGGTTATAGGGAATATAATACAGCAGTGTGCAATCAATCAAGGGGCTTCTTTTATTTGAATTCAAATAATGGTATGTGTAAATTGACGTTTTTTTTTTTTTGAAGCTGAATTGAAGCTATGGATGCATAGTTTTATTTGCCTTAAAAAATTTTGAATTCCATTTTGCTATTGTGTACTCATAGGGGGTAGCGAAAGGGATTGGTTAAGACTTGCACAATTCAAATCCAATTTTGGTGCTACGAGATCAATCCATGGAACAGGTACCAATTAACCGTTCCCTTACAAATATTGAACTTCCATTTTCTCGCTTTGTATATGGCCTGTCGCAGATTTATGTCTCTCAATCAGTTGCCCCATTTAATGACCGTGATGAATTATCTGTTTTATGTTAGTCAGTTAGTCTACTATTCTACTTGGAAAACAAATTATATTTGGATATATAATATATCTGTTGAATGTTGTAAGTTTTAGGTCTTTATGGACTCTATACTGGAGTTCTTGTGTGAAACAGCTGAATTGATGGATAAAATATTTCGGTAGATTTTTCTTATTAGGCTAATCATACCAGATAAAATACCTTTCTTTTCCATCACGTTCCATTTTGCCAATTGATAGGATAGATTGTGGCAATCCATCTATAATTTCTTCTGGAGGTGTTCAATGTAATTTCTAGGGGTTAGTTTCATTTAGTTGAATCGGCTGTTAACGCTGTCCTTTGGCTCTTCCATATTGGTGAAAAACATTTGGCCTCTAAAACCTGATGAGTACACATTAGGATGTTTATAGAGGCTGGCCCCCGCATTTCTTGGTGTCTTTTGTAGATTGCAAAGAGGAAAAAGAGGTGGTACACAAGCTCTAGCTAGCAGGCGCACAATCTTGTTTATGCCTCTACAGAGAATAATGGTAGACAGATGATAGGGGTGTGTGTGTGTAGAGAGAGAGGGAGAGGGCCTGTGTATAATTGGAGGAGGTAAGCTGACAGCAGAGGTAGTCTGGATTTATTTTTCTTGCTATGGTGCATCCTGAGTTTCTCCCATATAGTGAAGGTGAGTGAGCTCAATCACATTTACTGGTTCTTCTTTAAATCGAAGATCCTCTTTTTCAATTTTTCTCTATTTGCCCCCTCAAAAAAGGATGCATAGTCAGTGTTGAATGAGATCTCTTATTATGTATTAATGCATAGATTATTCTTTCTAAATAAATTAGTAAATCAATTATAGAGTAACAACTTGATACAAAACTTTCCATCTCAATACTGAAGTTGTTGAAGTAACAAGTCTGGTTGAGGTTTCATATAGGGCACATGCTTTCACTATCTTGGTTAGTTAGACCCCAGGATGTGTGCTTAATGTTTGCATCTTACTCTGTTAATAGCGTGTGAATTATTTTTATGAAGTAAGTTGTTTAATTACTGGCATTCAGAAGATGCAAAGAGTACAAAAGTAAATATGCTAGCTCCATTAATAAAAGATAAGACCCGGGAGCCAGCCACAAAACCAAAAAATCTGGAGAAGACTTAACATGACTCTTTATAGCCTGTTTGTAAGCTTTTGGGAGGCCAAAGTGCTATTTTTTTCAAAGTGCTTATTTCAAAAATGAGGTATTTGGCCAAGCATTTCGGTGAAAATAAGTGCTTTTAGGAGTAGTAGAAGCTGTTTTTCAGAGAAGCTAAAAGGTAGCTTCTCCCCCAAAACACTTATTTGAAACACACTTTCGAGAAAAATACACTTAGTAGCACTTTTCAAAAGCTTGGCCAAACACTAATTGTTGCTAAAAAAATGCTTTTTTAAATTTAATTTCGACACAAACTGCTTCTCGCCAAGAGTACTCTTTTGATAAGCACTTCTAAATAAGTTGATTTTAAAAACTTGACCAAACAGGCTATTAGTCTAGAGTTAAAGAGCTAAAAAAATCTAGGAAAGCAGAACTATTCATCTTACTCATATACCCATGTGAACGGCATATCTGTGTATCTGGAAGCAGATAATATTTGTATAGCAAAACATTATTATCCACTGTGAAATGTTTTGCGTAGTGGTAAAAGTGGTATTCAATTATTACGCTTTGATTTTCTAGTTCAAATAATTATTACACTATGATATTCATCTTGGAAATTTTGGTGTTAATCTTGGAAAATGGTAATGGGGATATTTATTAGAATTAGCTTTTTGATTTTAGATTTGCATATGAATTTTGACTCAAGTATCCTAACGTAACCCCCATCCTCTTCCCTGTTTGATGTTTGGTTAGCCACAAGCATGAAAGATTTTTATGAGGTTCTTGGCGTCAACCGGAATGCAAGTGCCTCTGAAATCAAGAAACATGGGGTGTATGTTTGTTATCCCCTTCTACGTTAGTTGATATTGTCCTTTAAGGTTTGCAATTATAAGATTGTTCAAGTTTTACTCAAGCAGGACTGTAATAACTCAAGTAGCAATTTGCAATTAGAAGTTTCTGGAGTTGGTATCACCTTATTTTTGTTACTGATTATACATTGTTTAATGCTTCAGCTTGCAAAGCAACTGCATCAGATATGAACAAAGATGATCCAGATGCTGAAAAAAAGTTTCAAAAGAAGTTTCGAAGGCTTATGAGGTACTTGTCACTTTGGATAAGAGCAAAAAACTTACTGGTAAAAGTCATTTCTATAATTTTGGATGACAAATTGCTTATTTATCTATGTGGCAATTGCAGGTTCTGAAGGATGATAAGACACGTGAACAATATGATCAGGTTTGACATGCCTTATGTTTACTTTGCACTTAAACCTGGCAGATGGCTATTTCTATATTTCTTTTTACTTGCATATTAGGGGTTTACTTTGCCTATAAACATTCATGACTTTGGTTATAATTTCTCTTGAATGAGAGGCATTCTGATGCATTGTTGATTATGCAGCTTGGGCATGATGCATTTAATAGTATGAATAATGGTGGAGGTGGAGGTCCTGGGTTTGATCCGTTTGGTGGCTAAAGTCCATTTGAAGAAGACATTTTTTAGAAATGCTGATGTAAGGACCAGATTTTGCTTTAGTTCTGATGATTCATTTATACATTTGTCTTGGAAAATTGCTATAGTAATATTCTAGATATTTGAATTCTTTTTTCTAGCTTTCTGTTAAGCATTGGATTGTACTAATTCGCCTCTTCGAAAATTTGGTTCTTGAGCTAGATACAAAGATGAGTAATTGTTCTCCTCCCTTCACGAGAGAGGTCCTCTGGTGGACAGATATGACCTTCTGTTCTCTCTTCCACAGATATCAAGTGATTATTGGTTGAGTTTTCAAGCAGTGTCCGCGTTGGCATTGGAGAGTGTGCACATGATTTCCAAAACAATCTGAATTATTTCCCTCGTTGACTTGTTCTCCCCCTTCCATGAGTTTTAACCCCACTTATAGAAAGCTATCTGAGTCGTTGATGTTGAGGGTATTTGTAGAAGGATAGAGTTTTACAAGAAAATGTTTGTGAAGAGGTACTTTGTTCTGCAGCTAATACTCACAGCGGGTGAGTATTACTCCCTCCGGCCTACTTTATGTGGTACCATTTTCCAGCGCATGGAATTTATGTAAGAAAAAGCTGTTTAGAATTTGTTATTTAAAATAAGCCGTAGACATTTGTGTGGAATAAATTATTTCATCCAGGGTAAAATGAGAATTTAAAGTTAAATGGACAATCTTTTGGGATAAATTAAAAAGAAAGTGTCATATAAATTAGGACAGACGGAAGAGAGTAACCTGTGTCGATTTTGGAAATTATAGAATCAAAAAGTAGTTGATGTCATTTTACCTGTCGAGGTTTCCTTGAGCTTCAAATATATACTGTCCCCGATACATCTGCAGCTCACATTATAAGAAAAACCAACTTTCCCAATACATCATGTCCTTTGTGGAAAATGGAGATGTAGGAATGATGTTCAGTGAGGTACTGTGAAAACAGATGCTTTGATAGTTCTCTTTTCTCTTGTAGGCTTTTACTTTTATGGTCTTTTCCTGATGCATCCCATGAGCTCAAAGCTAAAAGTCATTTTATGCTAAATATGATGCTAAATTAGGTGAACCAACTATCAGTTACCTTGCTATGCCCATTTCTTTTGCATTCTTAATTTAAATCCTTGAGTTCTAACCCTTTTCGGTTTCCTTTGGCATTTATTGGATTAGATTTTTGGCAACATCTTTAATAGAGACATGGGTGGAGAGGATGTCAAGGTTTTCTTCCTTTCTCTCTCTTTCATTTGTTATTGTGTCCGTTTTTATCCATGCACTTCTGCCATTTAATTTTTAACTATTTTTGTCCCTTGTCATGCAGGTCCCGATTGAACTATCTTTCATGGAAGCTGTTCAGGGGTGCAGTAAGAATATAACATTCCAAACAGATTTGCCTTGCACTGCTTGTGGTATGTTCACTTGTTTATGATAAAGGATATATTTCTTTGTTTCGCGAAGGAGATTGGTTTAATTTAACTGCCTAATCTAATCTCAGCAATTTTTTAGTTTTCTTTTCCTTTTTCTTTTTGGGGTGGAAGTGCGTCTAAATAGGAGATCAATATGTCTTGAGTGCTAATTGTGCTATACATGAGCATTGAAGTGCCTTCTAATTTTCTCATGTTTGGTTGGTCAGAAATATTTGAAACTATTTTCTCACAGGAAAACAAGGTCCTTATAAATGGGAAAAATGACTTCACCAATACTAATAGGGAAAACAAGTACCACTAGTGAAATCCCACATTGATTGTCTCCTCCCACCCTTCAATACACACTCACTTCGCATCCCCACCAACATGCAGTTCATCCATACCACCCTACCCCCACCTCCAACTTCCATAGTATTTCCCTAAATTATACACAAATACAGCTGTGATAATATTACTAAAATGTTACCATACACAAGAAAATAAATAAGAAAATCACTTATTTTAAGGAGAACACTACTTTACAAATGGAGAACATTTCTTACGTACTAAACACAGCCTAAATAGGTTTTTTTAAGGAACAAGATATTAGATAAGTTGTCTCATTCAAAAATAAAAAGATATGAAATAAGTTACTGCTGGGGATTGACTATTGAGTGAGAGCTGGGACAGGTGATATCTTGACTTCGCTTGTAAAAGTTTGTCTAGCCTCTTTTAACCTATAAAATTTGGTCAAAGTAGCCCACACCTGCTAGCTCATGTTAACGAGGTGGACTCAATACTTCTTGGTACTTACTGTAGTCCCCTTTTTCTCCCTCCCTTGTTTATCTTTTAGGTGGAACTGGTGTGCCCCCTGGCACTAGACCCGAAACTTGTAAGCGCTGCAAAGGTTCTGGTGAGTACCTCTTTGCTTAATTTCAGTCTTTACTTTTGGTGACATGCATGTTTTGTTTTGTATAATGTTGGCTCTTTTTATCTTACATTTTTAAAAATCTTCTGCAGTCAATCTCACAAACTGGTCCTTTCACACTTCAGACAACTTGTCCTTCATGCAAAGGAACGGGGAAAATCGTGTCGGTATGACATCCTGTCTACAAAAAAACAGAGTTGTTAGTTGTGTATGCATATAGCTAACGTTGGTCTTTTCCATTTTTTTTTGGAAATGGTCATTAATGCTTGGTTTGCTATAAGCATATTAAATAGGTATTGTAATTATCCTTGACATAAAAGATGCCAATGAACATCACAGAAGGGAATCTTCAACTTCGCTAACTTCATCCCAGTCATGAATAAAGTGTGTATACATTTACATATTCTTAGAAGTTTGTTTTGTGCTATATCTTTCTTCTTATGACTGCTGGTGAATTTTTCTGTGCACCGGATATACAGACACTTTCTTTGGAAGTTGGGTATATTTGGAAGAATATTACCTAGGTTTTAACAGGAACAATATTTCTCTAGTTTATGAAGGAAGTGTTCTCTAGTGCTTTATATATCCTGTAAGATAATTAAAGTCTTCCTCTTGATATGTACAATGAACTGTGGGAAGTTATATTTTTCCACTCTTAGCTGACACTTTTAGTCTTCTATTTATGTAATAAAATGCGTACATTCCTTTGGGAGAGAGCGAACAATGACCTTTGGACTCTTAACCACTGCCAGTTGCAGTTTTAACTAGCATTTCAACTTTTACTTTGATGAATTGGGTTTATTTGAAAATTGTGTTAGAGCAGAACCATTGATAGAAATATTCTTGGACTACAGAGTTTCTGCAAGTCTTGCAAAGAAACCGGGTACTACGAGGACCAAAGACGGTGAAAGTGGATATCATGCCTGGTATGCTGTAATCACAAATTACATCTATGCATGACTGCTACAGCAAGTTGTATGGTGTGAAATATACTGATTGTCAACAGAACATATCTTGATGCATTTTTGTAATCTGCTGGTACAAAATGCATTTGTTAGAAACCTTCCATTATTAGTTTAGCAACTTAAGTAGATGTAACCATGTTATAGAACTATAGCATAGTTCTGTCTTGTGCACCACAACTACCCTTTTGCCCTTCTCAGAAATATACAGAAGAAACCAAAATGGGGGAAGTAATGTGGTGGCATCTTATTGTTAACATCTGCATGTGGGTTGAATGCAATTATACTCACTTGAAACCTTTTTCTTTCACCAAGGATGCTCATACAGTCCTTTTAGCATTAGAACTGCTATATAGCACAAGGAAAAACTAACTTAGTCAAACAATTTTTGCCTTCACTGTATTTGTATATTGCTATTATGTGATATTTTAATGGTTCTTTGCCTCTCCCTGAACCGAAGAAACAGATTAAACTTGTCATCTATTTGAATATAAACCACAGACACACACATGTACAAGTATCTTGTTCATAAACACACGCATGTACAAATATTCCTGTCTACATACAGATCAATTCAAGGAGGAGAAACCTATATATGTTGTATCAAGGAACGATAATATGGCTTGTGCCTGTGCATGCTACATATTTTGCAAGTCATAATTTTTATCAGCAGGGTAGACACTTTGTGAGACACTCAAGGTGTATGGAAGTGGTGGAGCAGATCCTGAAGGCAATCGACCTGGAGATCTCGTTGTTATTGAGTTCAGTTAAAGCTTCCATGGTCATTTTGTATGTCCAGTCTCTTCTATTCTCAAATTTGATTCATGTTATTCATATAGGCCTTTGCTGTTCTTATTTCAGGTGAGAAGACCCTGTTTTCCGGAGAGAAAGGCTCTGATATTCCTTGTAGATGCTGTTTTGAGTATCACCCAGGTATATTTTCAATGACCAACTATAAGCTCTGGTGATATAAAAAGAGTGTTGCTGCTGTATATTAAGGAATATAGAGTCACTTCAGTCAATATTCCTAACCAAATCTCAAGTTGATTTTTGCTTGCTGTTTTTTAATTTTTGGCATCTATATTATCATCCTCATATTTTACTTTTCCTAGCGTTGTCTTCAAATCTTACTCTTGCGATGCTAATAATCTCTTGAACCTTTCAAATTCCCATTCCCTCTAAACAAAAAAGATTACAATGTTACTGAAGTTCTTGAATTAGATTTTACATTTGATCTAAAGAAGCCTGCCCCTAATCGCACTTGAGTTTCCAGGTTGTGGTAGGCTTACTATTTGTTTGTATTCCATGACCTGAAGTATCAGAGTAACATTGATTAGGAACCTGTTTACTTAGTAGGTAGAGGATAGTGCATTAATATTCTACATGTGGAGCTAATTGACAAATTTTATCACCTAACACCTGCCGGAAGCTAGGGACCAAAAAGTACTTTAGCATAATTTCTTGATATGGTACCCATAACAGTTGTCAACCTGAGGCATATTTTTGCCATTTTGTGTTTCTTTTTCATGGATCCTAAAGCTGCATGATCGTGAATCTTTACTGGGTAATTTCTTGATATCTGGTACCCATAACAGTTGTCAACCACAAATTACATATTTTTTTCCATTTTATTGTTTCTTTCATGGATCCTAAAGCGTAATCGTGAATCTTTACTGGGTAATATAGTTAGATTCTGATGAATACTCACTGCAGAGGCAATCTTGGGAGGAACAATCCAAGTCCCGACTCTGACAGGAGATATTTGTTGTTAAGGTACTAAATTACTACTAAACTAATCATGGATTAACCTTTTCCTCCATTTTCCTTCTTAGAATGTTTAGCAGTTTTGATGCTTATGCACTTTTGATTGACCGTACAGCTTGGTAGAAGTGAATACTTCTCTAGCATTTGAGTTCGTAGAACCCATTTGAAATGGAGAGGAACTGTGGTTCCGTATGATATTTCTTCAATTGTGTTGCGGTAGGGGCTCAGTTAAACTTTTTAGTGGACTTCAATGTGAGTGATAAATACCCCATTAGCATGTCGCGATTTTTTAAAAAAATACATTAGTATATTTTAGCAAGTCTAATTCTCATTGTAAAAAGCAATGTTCAAATAACACTAAAAGGGTAGAAAAATGTTTGGGCGATACTGGTTTTATGATGATTGGGCTTAGGGTTGATTATACACTAGGGAGAGATGAACAATAGGGGACCGCTCGGGGGCTTCTGGCAGGCAATGTTGAAAATTTAAGGTGTCAAAAGAACTCTAGGATCAGACATAGTTCCTCTAGACATTGAAAAGAAGTGGCAGAGAGCCTGGAAATTTTTTGCATTAGCGGGAATTTTGCAAGTTCAAAAGTGAGCAGCATGATTTAGTTGGCATTTCCACTCCCCTGTAAACAATGTTGATAATTTTTTGGATTTTGTTAGCTCCTTGAATTCTACTTTGCTTGATCTTTTCAAGGCAGCATAAGTTTTGACTGTTTCCACAGGTTTTTGCTTACTATTATAGCTTCATGTAGGTTTGAAGCTTTTAGGTCTCTCTCTGTAATATTGCATCTGCATGATGCCTTTTTAATGAAATTTAATTATTGACCCAAAAAAAAAAAAGGGCTAAAGGCACATCCTTCCTCCTTTAAAGGATATAAACTGATAAGAAACAAACTTTATTGTATCATCTAGACTACTTCATTTTGCCAAAATTCTAGCAAGTATCTAGACAAACTAGTCGATTCTTTTTTCTACTTTAGTGGAGAATCTTCTGGCGTATTGGTAATTGGTTATTTGACCTCTGTAACAGCGATTGCCAAAATACCACTTGGGCAGAAAGTTCCCAGAGTTGGAAATTTAAGGCAAAGAAGTAGATCAAAGATTGCTGTGAATAAAGCTCATACTTTGACTGAGATCTGCATCCAGATAGTTATTAATTCCCTTTTATTTGGGTCAAGAATCTTCTGTTCATACAACTGTAGCTGCCACATACCACTTGGCCAGAAAGTTTCCAAACTTAAGAAGTTTATCGCATAAAGTACATTTTATTTTCTGCACTATGACTAGGTTAACTAAGCAATTATCATACTTTTTCAATCTGCATTGAGATAGTAAATTATCTGTTTTTAAGTCATAAAAATCACTTTTACCCTGCGTTACACTTAGGTTATGAGTAATTGGTGGTTTGTTTCTAGTAGGCAATGGTCGTTGCCAGAATGTTAAACTTCTTTATACGAACCAACTTGCTTTTTTGACATATGAAACAAAGTAGGAATTAATTTACTGTTTGATCCTTTAGTCATTGATATTGATGTGCCCAAATTTTGACATCCTGTTGTTTCAGGTTCGTGCCGGCACTCAACCTGGCCAAAAGGTCGTCCTCAAAAAGAAAGGTAACAACTTTAAATTACTTTGTGTAAGACGGATTTTTTCTTCTGGATGGACCCTTGTTTTGCTGAATGTTTAAAACATCAGATGATTTGGATATTTACATATGTCAAGTTTCAGTGTGAAATACAGTAGGAGTTGTATCAGGTACAGTCCTGATGTGTGCCAATAAACAAATAACTACATAGTGCGCAAGGCCTCCCAGCTTTTCAAATCATTTCTTAAATGTGCATGGAGTCAGTTATCTCGTTAAACTCTTGAGGCGTTATAAATTCTCTCATTCAAGATTATAATACTTCTCCATGTGTGCTTATGCAGGAATAAAAGGACAGAATTCCTTTTCATTTTAGGATCAGTTTGTCCACTTCACTGTCAGCATTCCACATGGGGTGCCCTTTGTGTAAAAAAATGTGGAAATGACTGTCTATTACAATATTTTGCAATCTAATGATTAAATTTGCAACTTGGGTGCAGAAACTTGACACCAAGACAGCGTCAATTGATTGAAGAGTTTGCCAAGGAGGAGCAAAGGTACGATAAAGGGGCTGCAGCGGGAGCCTCGAGGTGAGGATGCAAGTACGAGGAGGTTGGGTTAGCGGGATAATAGGGATGAGTCAAAAGTGTGTACTATCACGTATTCTTTCTCATGAGCGGAAACTTAGCGAGCAATTTTGGGGTTTGGTCATTACCATATTATCAGTTTCCTTTACCTCGGGCGAGGATTTGGATTGTTGCTTGATGGAGGGGACTGGTTGGTTATCGGCAGTGTATTGTGATATCAAGATAATGTAGCATTTGATCTGCAACTTAATGTTGTATATAAATGTAAAACAAATAAATGTTTCTGAAAGGTAACTGTTAAGTTTGATTGCTTATTTGAGGAAATCAGGTTTTAACAAAGTTGTACTGAAATGGGATTTCATCACTTTATTGTTAATTAAATATTTAATGAAACACATCTGAGTCTTCTTGTTCTAATTCAAACTTACACGTAAACATAATTTAAATTGCATTGATTTCTACAGTGTCGATTTTTTTTTTCAAAATCATGATTAATTAGAGGGTAAGATTTTGGCAATTTATATTTCTATTATATATCTATTAAATAGAAAAGTCATGACAAGGTTGATCAATGACAATTTTTTTAAAATTTATCTTCATTTAAGGATAAAATTATAATTATAATATCACTGGTTAAAATGAAATTTTAGAAGGATCTATATTTTTTTTTTTCTAAACCCATAAAAAATCTTATTCCATGTGTGTGTCTAGAGTATACATACCATGCAAACTCTTTTATTTTTATATCATAATATCAATTCTTATCTTATTTATTAAGCATAATCATATTATAATATTAAGATAAGTATTTTTGATTTATTTATAATAATTTTTAATTTCATATTTGATTATTGTATAAAATTATATTAATTTTTTTAATTTTTTTAATTTTTTTAATTTTTTTATTTTTTCATAATTGAGAATTTTAAATTGATGTTTAAATTTCAAATTTTGAAATGTTCATATATCTAAAGGTAATTTAACAAGTACGTTTTGCACAAACGCCAATATACTAATTCTTGTATGAATTTAATTTTTTGCGGATATTTAAAAATTTAATTCAAGTTTGTTCATATTATACTAGGAGGACCAAGTTATAAGTTTAATTGATGTGAGAATCTAATATATATATATAATATCTACTTAATAAAAGTTAAATGCCCTTTTTATGAGAAATTGGACAAGTAATAATTGATAATAGTTTGGGTAAAAATATTATGTTATATTTGGTTAATATGCTGTCATTCATTGTTTGGTCAAAAATACTTCCCTATTATTACTTTCGGTCAAAATATATTTTTCTAATAAGCATATCGTTTTTTATTTTTTAAAGCACATTATTTTTTTAATAAAATATTATTTTAAAGATTATTTTATAATTTATTTTCTTTTTAACTAATAAAACAAATAGAACTAATAATCTTTTTATTTCTTCTGTCTCATTTATCTATTAAAATAGAATAACTCTATGTACTTTTAAAGCGATAATATAGGTCATTTTATGTAGATCCTACTCATTATTAATTTTTATTTAATTAATGATAAAGGTATTTTCTAAAAAATTAAGAATATTTTATTCCTTAATCTTCCTAAATTGAAGTAGGATAAACATTTTCTAATATATTTCTTGATCTTAAAGTTAAAAATGAAAAAAAGGATTAATAATAACTCTATGTGACATTTTAAAGATATTTTGTTATTTAAAGGAATATAATAATTTTTGTGTTTCATGGCACTATAATTTCACGCCCGCAGCAGGGGGTATGGCCAACTTTGATACCTAGAAGGACCTGGACTACTAACTGGTGAGCCTTAGCACATCGGGTGCTGGCTAGCTCTATCTCAGTTTTCTGGAAACAATGGGCCATATAGCAGTTTAGCCAAATACATTTCATTGCGTGGGCCTATAATACATCTATGTATGCAATAACGGCTAACCGAGAGATATACTCTTAATAGGGAACCTATGCGGGTGACAAGGCCGCATCTTTGTCTAGTCATACGAGAGGCTCAGCATAGAGAATCTTGGAATAACTACGTGGCCAAGCCAAGGTGCCCCTTTACTATCAGAACCTATGGCCCCTTACATTACTTGTAATCAGAAAGCTAACAAGCGAACACAACGCCTGGCCTCACAGTGACTGGCCCGACTATGGGAGATAAATATACAATCAGCAAGCCTACATGAGTAATGATAGAAATGATGGGCGGTACCAGAACCTACCCATGCTAATACAATAAAAAAAAGAGCTACACCTCTGTAAATCCCTTTGAAAACTCTCTTTTGCTTATTGTACTAAAACTATTTCTTGATGGCCTATTCATGTTGGTTAGAGTTTTTGAATACCATACATGCTAGGAAAAGGCCGGGAAGGAAACTTAGGATAAGAGACTCGTGAACCGTCGCGGAAGGAGCGGGCGAGAGACCTCGCGATAACAGCGTGTCCACGGAGGAGGGCATGCGTTGGCGCGGAGTGTCACGGAGGCCACATCCGAGGCTCAAGTATAAAAAGCCTCCAAACTTCGATTTTTATTTCAATTAACTTAAGATTTCTAAAAAATAACAGAGAACATAGCTTTAGAATAGAGGCACGAAGGTTTCTTTGAAATTTTCTTCGATTACGTTGCTAAACGCGGTCCAAACTCGAATTAATCCTAGATACGGAGTATAAAAATTCTTGAGCATTCCTTGCGGGTTTAGTTTCGCAAAGTCGGCGGCGAATCATCGTGCTACCGAGCTAAGGAGTAGAATTAGACTTGCTCCAAATAAGTGTCAATATACTCACAGCCCTAAAGTGGTATTTCTCCCTTCTGGACCTCCCAGAAGTAAGCGAGTTTTGACCGTTTTTCGATAAGCCAAAGTTTAGGCTCTATATATATATATTAAAGTGTTATCTTCTTCGAAATTTATGTATTTAGTCCTAATTGATATATATATATATATGAATACCGGTTGAGGAAATAGTTGAATATTGGTCGAGTTGCGCCAGTTAGCCAAGATAGGAAACAGCTGAGAGTGTATAAAGCTTGTTCCTTGACAAGTTAGTAATCTAGTATAGCAAATAGCATGAACTATAGAAGGAAGAACCTAGAAGTCGGAATTCGGTATGAATCGGCAAGCATGTTTTTATAATATTATGTTATATTCGAATAAAAGATAATAATGAGAAACGATATGAACAGATCAGATAATATTTCGGATACGGTATAACTCGGTATGAGAATCGATTAATGCGAAGAATGAGAATCGTATATCAAAATATGGATAGTATTTTTCAGTTGAACATGCTTGTTGTATGTGATTATTGTTTGTTGAGACTGTTTGTGGTATGAGGCACCACTTTGGCGGCCTCCATAGCCCACAGGTTGGTAATTGTGTGACCCACCGGCGAGGGTGGGGATACGCCACCCAGGTGGTATGCCGTCCAGCTAGAAGGGGCAAGATGGGATGGAGCATTCCCATTATGAGGCGTCGGCATAGCATTCTGAGTCTGGTCTGAGTCGCAAGTCAGTGCAGTACGAGAGTTGAGTACGGGGAGTCCTCAGGGCTCATTACAGTTCCTATATGAGAGGTCATAGTCGCGGAGACCCGAGGGTAGGTAGAGGTCTTTGTGTTAATGATGAGTTGAGTGATTTACTTTCAGGATGGTCTTGACCGGGTAGGGATATAGGCTGTGTGTTGGTTAGCCTTAAACATGAAGTAGTATAGGTTCTTGTATGTTATATGTATATATATTATTAGGCGATAGACGGCCAGTCTACGCCACGTTGACGGAGGTATGATTCTACCTACCTTGAGTACATATAAGCTATTTTCCATCCAACGGTCGGACAGGTTTGAATACTGCTTTATTAATTCTTAGTATTGTTGTTTATATTCGGTTATGTTCGAGTTTGCTTTACATACTCGGTACCGGTGGTGCGCTGTTGACTGCGTTACTTACTGCGGTTTCATGGAGGCAGTCGATCTGGTTATTCCGGTCGGCACATAGAGTTATCAACTCTTTGTCATGGAGCTAGGCAATTCTGAGTCTATTTCCTTTCTTTTGTTATGCAGTGAGGGTAGGTCGGGCCTGTCAGGCCGTGCTTATCGATATTCTTAGAGGCTTGCGGTGTATATATTTCTCTGTAGTTAGTTGTGCGCCGGTCGTGTGGGCGCGTACGTATTTAGTTGTTTATATTGGTAGTGTGAGGCCTTATTCGATTAGTGATGGTGACCTTGTCGGTCACGTAGCTATTTAACATACGTATATTTGATTCGAAGTAACTAGTGACATGGTGGCCTTGTCGGCCGCGTAGGCTCCCTTGTATTGGCGAGATTAAGTTAGCATTGGTTGTTGTACATGTGTTTATAGGCCTAGCCGTAGAAATTTCATATTCAATGCATTATATAACTTGAATTGATTAAGTGAATCGAGTTAGGCCCCGTCCCGAGCGACAAAAGGGCTTAGGCTCGGTGGTGCGGTTCGGAGTCCTAGTAGGGCACCGGGTGGTCATGCAGGCGGGCGTGACATTCCACATGTAGACTTCAGACTCTTTTACTTTGACAAAAAATCTTCATTATCGTGAAATTGGGTGCGACTTGATTTGAACGCTATCTTGACCTCGTAGAACCGTGGCTAAACCATTGGCAAAACCATTGGCAAAATCATTAGGTTGAACCATTAGGGCGAGTGAGTCTGCATTTTGCCATTGGGATCGAAATAAGGGAGTGTCATGCGAAGCTAATAATTGCAAAAGCTTGAACGACGATAATCAGAGACAAGAAAAATTATAAAAAAGACTTTATGATATGTGTTTGGTCAAATTCAACACACATACAAAAAATTACTAATATAAAAATATTCTGAAAATATATAATAATATTAAAAAAAACAAAAAATTAAAAATATTTTTAAAACTACATTGTGGATGTTATTGTCTTTTTAGAAGAAAAAAGGGTCTTACATTTATAGAAGTCAAAAATTCTTTTTGAAAAAAAGTGTAGTTCTAGAAGAGTTCTTTTCTACCAAAGAAAAACGTTTTTGTGCCAGGAAAACTTTTTGGTAAAAGCATGGTGTTGTAGAATGTCCGAGAATAAGGTAGAAAATTGAGCCAAATCACAACAGGATGGAGGTAGAAAGGTTGATGAAGGACTTTATAGAACTGCGATAGGTTGTCCAATGTACTCCAGGCGCAATGAGGCCGAGATATTATTTATACTTTTGAGTTGTACTTTCAAGATATATGCATTGTGCTTGCGAAATTCATTTTCAAGCAGCTAAATTCATTTTAATGTGGCGCTGAACTTAACCTTGAAATGCACCATCAACATAAGAGCTCCTTCATCTTGCAGGTCAATATTTCATCTTGATTCTAGTGGCTAATTACCTTTTGTGCTGCAGATAGAGCTCACACAAACTTGTGAATTCTACAGTGTTGCGGCCAAATTTCAATATATATGTTTAAAGAAAGTTTAACCATATTGTGATATGGAAGTATTCTTGGCTTTTTCTTATGATCCTGTCTCTTAATGGTGCTGAACTATTTTGGACACACTGTGACAGCTTAATTGGAGCCAGCTTTTGTGAGCTTTTGGTTTTGATAAGTCCTTTAAAATATTCCTAATCAACTTTCTTACTCCGTCAGCTTTTGAATCTATAGATTAATGCTTTTTGTTGCTGAATTTGTAGATTAATACTTTTGGTAGCTTTTAGTTTGCAGTTTGCACCATTTTCTTAAGCTTGGAAAATGTCGATTCCACAACTATCTCTTAGAGAAATGGCCAAGAGAAATCCATTTTAATTAGGAGAGTACTCATCAAAGTGCCTAGAATAGTTTCTTCTTGTTAGCCCGTATAATTGTTAGTAGATGGGCATAGGGTTTAGGTAGTCTACATGAGCGTTGGGATTTTAGGTAGTCCTAGTCTATGGCATTAAGTTTTAAGTGTCTATGTGCATTAGGATTTTTAGGTAGTGCATTAGGATTTTAGGTAATCTATAGTCAGGCATTAGGATTTTAGTTTATGTCTATATAGATGCACTTCCGTTTAGATGGGTTGTATTCGATTACCAGTTAGCGCTTTTTGATTCTTTTCTTTTGCGTGCTTGTCAGCGCTTGTTATATATCGACGTGGTATCGAGCCAAAATAAATCGATTGATGTTCTCCGAGTGTTTGATGTAGCTAAATTCGTTGTTGGTTTGGTTTGCTTTGGACGGGCGTTGTATGATCGTAGATTGTTAGTTTGGTTTGATTTGGGCCATGTTGTTGGTTTGGTTTGCTGGACGGCGTTGTATGATCGTCGTTGTTGGTTTAGTTTGATTGTTGTAGTTGTTGGTTTGGTTTGTTTTGGAAGGTGTTGTTGGTTTGGTTTTTGATTTTGAAGGCGTTGTTGGTTTGGTTTGCTGGACGGCGTTGTATGATCGTTGTTGTTGGTTTGGTTTGACTTGGGCCGCGGATTGTTGGTTTGGTTTTGTTTTGGAAGCGTTGTTGGTTTGGTTTGATTTTGAAGGCATTGTTGGTTTGGTTTGCTTTGGGCCAGTTGTATGATCGTCGTTGTTGGTTTGGTTTGATTTGGACGGCGTTGTTGGTTTGGTTTGATTTTGATTAGGGTATTTTGGTCTTATCGTTGTTTTGTTTTGTTGGAATTCGATTGTGGGATTTGGTCTTGTGTGGAGTGAAACAAGTATTGGGAATTTGGGATTGTTGTGTTTCCGGGGGGGGAAATCGGGCATCGCATCGATATGATACATTCGGTGACGCCTTGTGTTTTGGTTTGTTTTAGTTCTGGCCCAGCTTGCAGATATGGGGGTTCACATTTCTCGGCCTACTCTTCTACATTGTGATAACAAGTGCGATGCAAATTGCAAGAACTCACATTTTTCATGGCGGAGCCGATGCACATTGAGATTGATTGTCACCGCTCGTCATCATCTCGGCTCGGGATCATATCGCTTCCTTTTGTTCCATCGGCCTTGCAAATTGCGGCCTTTACGAAGGCTCGGTCGACGTCTCGGTTTCGTTTCTTGTGTGACAAACTCTCAATGCTTATTCTTTTCGCATTATGAGTTTGAGGGGGAATGTTAGCCAATATAATTGTTGTAGATGGGCACTTGGGGTTTCTAGGTAGTTACATGGGCATTAAGTTTTAGGTAGTCCCTGATCTTATGAGCGTGGGATTTTAGATAGTCACATGGGCGTTAGAGTTTTAGGTAATCATAATCCTATGAGCGAATTAGGATTTTAGGTAGTCATTTTTATGGGCATTGATTTTGGTGTCGTAGTCACATAGGCATTAGGATTTAGTTTATCTTTTATGTAAGCCTCCTTCATTCTAGGTCGTTGTATTCGATTTACCGATGTTCTATTAATGAAACCCTTGTTATATATCAACACTTACTTCTTCTTTAATAAGATAAAGTGCCTAGAGTAGTATACTTCCTTTGAGCTCAACACTATTGCTCGTTGTATTTTTTTTTCTGGTGTGCATTAGTCATGTCAGTCTTTTGGATTCATGTTCTTGAAGAATTTTTTTTCTGCTCACCTGATTTATTGTCTATTTTCTTGCCAATAATTTCCTAGTTGCATATCAGGATTAAACAGTGCTACAGTCATGCTTGCCACTCAAAATCTTATTGGCTTTTAATTGACCTGAAATTGCAAGTAATATCTTTAGAATAACTGGTATGCCTAAAACGACTACTAAATAGAGTAACTTTGTGCCTATCCGTGACTAGAACTTTTAAATTTATGTAGGTTAACAGTTGGTGGAGATCAGAGATCTAAACACCACCCTGATTGCATATACATTAGTGTAGAAAGATATTAGTAAACCGAGACTTGGACTAAGATGATAAAAGACAATAATGAAATTCACAGAGTTACATATAGCAGAACTTAAAGCATTAGATACAGAGAAATTGTATATATTATTTCAATGATTGAAATCAGTCTGCATATACAAAACTAGGACCAAATAAAATATAGTAGTCATGTGAATGATACTATTGTCTTCAATTTATAAGACAATGAAGGAACAAAAGATTCTGGCGTGAAATTTACAACACAGATTGAATCATGAATATCAAAACCTCCTCCTATCCCAGCAGCATCTGGGTGCACGAGGGTCATTAACAGGTTTAGGCATATCACGAAAGTCCACCATTACGATCCTTCTCTTGGCTTCCCTTTGCTCTGCTAATCTTTCCTCAAATTTCCTCTTGCTTGATTCAAATTTCTTCGTATGACTGATGCTTTGTGTTTCTTTTTGCATCGGTCTCGCAACTGCAGAGCTTTGTGTTGTCTTCTGCATTGGCCTTGTAATTGAACTGCAGTTGCTCTGTTTCTGTTAGTGAAAAATCAGAAAGAAGTTGTTTTCTTTGAGGAGGAGGAGCAACTTCTACACGCTTAATCGGCCACATTCATCTTCAACGGCGGCGACATGCTCTTGGTTAGCCACTGGTGCATTGCTTTGTCGTTGATCATTATACCATTCCTGCTTTGGATAGGGGTCTTTTGGTCTCCTTCTCTCTTCTTTTCTGTGTCACCAAGTTTTTGGTGTTGAACCCGATCAGGTCTCCTCTTCTTGAAATTTTTGTGGGTCTGTTTCTGGAGTTGCTTGTCTCCCTCAAGCTGCTTCTTGAAAGAAGAATCAGAAATAAGTTGTTTTTCACGAGGAGGAGCAACTTGTACACGTTTGGTGGACACGTTCAACGACATCCTCTTTCTTGATCCCATAGTAGTATTATGCGACTGTTGTGTTCCTTGTTTTTCACCATCCAATTGTTTGTCGTGTTGAACCAAGTCAGTGTCCGATCTTTTCTTCAACTCCCGTGACGCCTTCCGTTGTTCCTTCTTTGATTGCATTGCAATTTGTTGTGTTTCTTCATAGGTGCTAACTTGTGCAGTCTTCTTGATGAACAATCTAACCTTCATTGTCGGTTTCTGGTTTGTAGTGGCAGTAATCTTGTTCTTGCTCTGCTGTGTTCCTAAGCAACTTTGTTTTCTTTCTCAGGCTCTTCTTCTCCGACGTAAACTACGCAACATTGTCTTGATGATCAACACAGTCATCTTCTTCATCACCAACATTGTCTTGATGATCAACACAGTCATCTTCTTCTTCATCATCGTTTGATATTTCTGGATCCATTAGAAACTTGATTATCCTGGTTTTGCGCTTCCGAAACAGGGGCAGGATACTGCATGCACTTAACTTGGAGAGCAGCCGATCAAGGAGAAAATATCAGTAGGCTTTTTTGGATGAAGAAGCAACTCCTTGAACACTCTCTCATATCCATTCTTGAAAGAGTAATTTGTTTGAATTAGGGTAAGTGTAGTGACAAGTTTAACTACATCACTAACGCTCTCTTATATACACCTTAATTCTAACATTTTTGGAAACTTTTCTCCTTTTCCTATATTCTTTAGGACTGCCCACAAACTCAAACTTGCTGACAAATTAATCTTTGCTTCCACTAATAAACATAAATATAATTAATAAGAATTATAATTTTAAATGTATACAAAAATATAACAAGTTAAACAAAAATATTAGTTTATTTTCCCACTTAATTAGTGCGTACAACAAACAACTAATTAATTAAAAACTAAAAATTTCCATTGCAGCTAGCCGCTATCAATTGTAAAGAAAATTATAGTTGCTTTACCATACATATATTACTTCAATTAGTTAAATATATATTGGATTAAGATATTTCCCTATATGGTTTTTTTTTTTTATAAGTTACACTCAATTATAACACAATTTTATAATGAAAAAAAATATATTATTTTTTGGAAAAAGGGTAAAAAAAATATTCTTAAATTATATGAAATTGAATTAGAAGGCGCAATTGTTAATAGTTTGGTTCAAAAAATCTACTCTCTTATTATTTGAGTCAAAAATGTCCTTTTTCTAATAAAAATATTTTTTTAAATACATTTTTTCTAATAAAACATTATTTTTGAAGAACCCCTTTTTTATTTCTTTTCTTTTAAAATTTCTTTAATTAATAAAAAAGTGAAAAGTAAGAATAATCATGTGGACTTTTTAAACTTATAATATGGGTCATATATATAAAAATCATAGTAACCTCATCATTAGTTTTTATTTAAATAATAATAATAATAATTACTAATAAAATAGAAAATATTTTTATTTCTTAATGTTTTGAATTGAAGTAGAATAATTATTTGGTAATATATTTCTTGATTTTAGTTAAAATGAAAAAAAGATCAATAATAACTCTAAATGATATCTTAAAGATATTTTTAACGATTTGAAGCGTATAATAAATTTTTAGTGTTTTATGACATTATGATTGTTATATCTTAACTTTAAAGCCAGGATTATATTGGCAAATGATTTATCTTTCTTTAATTTAGAAAAGATTGAGAAATATAATTTCTTTTTCCTATTTTATTAAAAAAGTATCGTTATCTAAATTAAAATCAATGATGAATTATTGTGTTTATATATATGAAATTAATGATGAGTTACAATATTTTATTTGAAAAATAATGTGTTTAGAAAAGTATATCTATATAGAGAAATAACATTTTGACCTAAAAGTAATAGTAGAGGCATTTTGGACGAACTATTCGGCGATAGAGATATTACGACTTAAAACATTGATGACGAGATATTTTTAAATTCTGGCTTATTAATGGAGGACATTTTTGACCTTTTATTTTTTAAATAATTTTTTTGTTACAATTTTTGGATTTATCGCACGACAAAACCTAAAGTTATTTATTAAATTGTATTTTTTAAGAATGATTTTTGTGATAGCGTATTATATTTTATTATTGACTTTTATTTATTTAGTAAGATTGTATAAGAATTTAGGAAATTTGAATAATTTTTACAATTTATAGAGTTTTTATATTCATGTTCGGAAAAATACGGCATTAAAAAACCCATTTGGAACGTAAGAAAATTTTACTTTTTTCAACTCTTTTTTTTATAATTAAAGAAAATTGTTTGGTTATATAGTGTAGCCAAATTTTCACCCCTACATGAAATTGAGTTTTTAGAATTTGAAAAACTAGTTTTATCCAACATTCACTGAAAATTTTCTTATAAAACTTTTTGCTTATTTTCATTTTTTAACCTAAAGCATTAGATATTGCCGTTTAATAAGAATTTTCTGTTTCAGCTTAAGCGCCAGCAAAATGAGTTGTGGTACTGCAGCTGTTTAGTTTATACAAAGGGAGATGATCTATTTTGAGACGTCTAATATTTAGTTGTTTTCCATACTGGGGCCTAACTAAATCTAATTTGCGCTAGGAAAATTTCCCGTAGCGTTAGGGATAAAACTCTTTCAGAAAAGTATAGCTCTAGAAGAGTTTAACACCTGCCAGAAAGCGTTATGTCTTGAGGAAAATCTTTTGAAGCTAAAACACGGTGTTGCGAATCGAATAAGGTAGGAAATTTAGGACAAATCATAACAAATTGTTTTCTTCTTCACATAATCTTCATATATATTATTGTTTCTTACCATGTTTAAAATTTTGATATGAGTTAAAAATTGAAGTCGTAATGTGCGTTAAAAATGGCGTAGTTGAGGTGAAGCGACTGTGCATTAAGGTGAGCACGGGCAGAAAGTGGAGCTCATGCGTTAAAAGTAAGCATGAGTTGAAATTAGGCCTGACATTAAAAGTGAAGCGAAGGTTGGAAATTTGGAGCCCATGCGTTAAAGTAAGCATGGGTTGAGGTGATTTTGATTTTTAAAGATAGAGCGACGGGAATTCTTGAAAATATGATTGAAAGCTTTGTTTTAATGTGAAACTCAAAGACACTTTTTTTGTTTGACAAAAAATGTACACGTTATCGTGAAATTAGTTCTGACTTGATTTGAACTTATCTTATTATAAGTAGAATCATTGGTTGAACCATTGGCTAAACTATTGGAAAAATCATTGGGTTGAGCCAATAATGGCTCGGCATACGTCTGGCTTGTTGGGATCAAAATAAGGGGCGTCATGCGGAAGCTAATAATTACAAAAGCGAACGGCGATAAATCGAGGCGACAAAGAAAAACTATAAAAAAGACTTTATGATATGTGTTTGGTCAATTAACCTACATACAAAATTACTAATAAAATATATTCTAAAATTATTGAGAGAATAAATTTCCCCTAAACAAATGCTTTAAAAGGAAGCTACATTGTGGATGCTATTATTTTTTAGAAAAAGGATCTTCTATTTATAAAAGTACAAAACCTGTCTCTCAATAAAAGTATAGTTCTAAAAGGGGATTTGTTTCTACCAACAAAGCGTTTTGTGCAGGGGAAAACCTTTTTGAACTAAAACAAAATTGTTGTAGAATTCAAATAAGGTAGAAAATTCAAGATAAATCTAATAGATGGAGCTAAAAGGTTGATGAAGGACATTATAGGAGCACGATGGGTTGCCCAAATGTACTTAGCGACACGGGCCGAATATTGTTTATGCTTGATTTACTTTCAAGATATATGCATTGTGCTAGCGAAATTCATTTTCAACGGCTAAACATGTGATTATATGTTAAAAGTCTTGTTAATTTTGGCATAATGTTCAAAAGACATCAAATTTTCAATTTCATGGACCTCTGGTTATTGGGCTAGTTGCATAGATGATATGAGAAGCACCTTAGGTTACTATTTTAGTTTTGGTTCTAGAATATTCTCTTGGTGTTCAAAGAAGCAAGACATCGTGGCTCAATCTCTGGTGAAGCGAGTACATTGCGGCTACATCATTTGTGAATCAAGCCCTTTGGCTTCAGAAGTTCTTGTGAGATTTGTACATGGAGCAAAAGAAGAGCACAAAAATCTTTGTTATTAATCAAGCTGCAATTTCAATTGCAAATAATCTGTTTCACATGGGAAAGACAAACATTTTCATGATCAAACTTTATTTTTGATGGAGGTGCAAAAGAATGGAGATGTAGACTTAGTGTACTGCATCGAATGCGGATATTTTAGCCCCAGGCTCTACAGAAGCGAGATTTGAGTTTCTCAAAGAAAGAATTGGTCTTCTTTGCTCTTAAAGTCAAGGAGGAGTGTTGAAACTAGTGCCCCCAGCGAGAAGATTAGTTGCACTAAATTAGCAATTCAAAATACAACTTAAAACTAGGATTAAGTTAAGATAAATAAGCACTGCAAAAATTGATTTTTAAACATTTGCTACTTTTTAGGCTATAAGTATTGGAGGTAATATTTAATAATAGAATTAATTTTAAATTTTAAATTTTCACTTTATATTTTGTGAGATGATTTGACTCTATTAATATTCGATTAATTGAAACAGCTTAAAGTATGTTGTGTTTCTAAAAAAATTGATTATAACAATTTTTTAAAGAAGAAAGATAAAGGAGGAGTAATTCACCGTACCAATACATAATAAAATTATACTCTTTAATTTAGTTTTTTCATATTAAAATATTGTGATGGATAATTAGTTAGTTTAATAAATAATTGATTGATATATAAGTTAACATATTGTAATTGAAAGTCTTAAATGTTAGAACTTTTAATTCAGTTCAAATAATGAAGAAGATTTAAGAAGCAAGAATTTTAGTCAATTTTAAAATACTAATTATTAGGAGTTTACTTTTTTTTATAAATTAGTAAAGATCTATAATAATTAAATAACAACTAATTGAGAAAAATGATAAATGACAATTTATCTATTGTAAAATCTTTGAAGATTGTATTGCATCTTCAAACAAAATAAAATTGTTAGAAAAAGTAACCGGTAGAAAAGTGAGTGTTACATTCTTTGGTATAATATTCTCATTGAACATAACATCAATCTCCTTATTTATTGATGCACAATTAGCATTAACACTATTAATGTGTCTGTTCATGACATGAATCTTTATGCTTATAGTAAATATTTTTTTTTTTTTCACGTTTCAATATATAATTATTGAAACCCCAAAACTTGCAATTAAAACAAAACCAAAAATATAAAGATAATTTTAAAATTATATATATATATATATATATAATTATAAAAATCATGACAAAAAAATGTGAAATTGTGATATATATATAATATAGAATATAGAATATAATATGAAAAAAGATTATTACCTCTTCGTCGGCTAGTGTTATAGTCATTCGTATGCACTTGGCTGTTGCTTTTTTATACTTTCTTTTACTAATTCAGCAATTACTAAGACTTTTATTATACGTTAGAATCATATCGCCTTTATTAATTGAC
The DNA here is from genome assembly GCA_018107945.1 of Datura stramonium. Classification (NCBI taxonomy): domain Eukaryota; kingdom Viridiplantae; phylum Streptophyta; class Magnoliopsida; order Solanales; family Solanaceae; genus Datura; species Datura stramonium. The sequence goes on along the minus strand of JACEIK010000037.1, from coordinate 294,548 downwards.
ACAATTTTGTTCAGAAATTCTTTTCATATTCCATTACAATATTATCCCCAGGAATAGATTGTACCTTGTGATTATAATTTAATAATTTATAATTTTATAAAAAAATTATTTGTTTTTTTAATATTATTATTTTTTAAATCTTAAAAATTGGAGTTTTAAAGTTTTTAAAACATTCGTAAATTAAACATAATATCAATATTAGACTCAATTAAAGGAAATAACATACACATATAAAATTTGAAATCACAATTTAAAATAAAAATATTTTTATTTTTGAATAGTTTATAAAAAATTTGTAACATTCAAATCCACAACATAAGAAAAAAATCATAACATGGCTAAGAAGAAGATGGATTAACACAAAAAGCGTATGTTGATGTAGAAGTGATGGATTAAATTATGCGATTATAAATCATTTTATAAAGTGGAAGAATTTATAATAAATTTTTGAAAGTATATGAATATTAGGACACTAGGTAATGACTATGAAAAGGAACAAAAAACTTTGTAAAAATGTCACACCATCAAAAGGAAAAAATAAAATAAAATTCCCAAATAAAAAGGAAAAAAAACTTTCGTGCATGCAGAAGTGTATGTGTGTTTTGTTTTCATTTATTTATTTATTTATTTAAGATTTACACTATAAATAAAAGTATATCATGAAAAAAATTTAATATAATAAAATAAGGTAAGAGAACGTTACTATCAAAGGAAATTTAGTGGAAATTTTTAATTTGCTTTTAGATTTACACCACAAATAGAGTTTTAAATAATTTCTATAAAAATAGTAAATGATGATTTTATATTGCGATATCTTTTAACGATGGGCAAAAAATTCAATCAACATTTCTAAAGGTCTTCATACTTTTAATATAATATAGATTATTATTATTATTATTGTTATTATGTTGGAAAATAAGAATAAGTTCATCGGAAAAATTAAATTAATTTACAAATGCAATCTAGTAAGGTCACGACTCACGAGTAACTAGAATAGCTAATTCAACTAATTTGGTTGATTTGCTATATTTTAGTTTTTGGTATACTAAGTAATAGTACAAATTCAATGTCATATAACTTATACAGAATTTTAGTAGTTTAGTTGATTGATTATATAGTTTTATCTTATTAACAAGAGTTGATTTGCATATTTTAATTCATTTTTTCATTTTCTCTTTTAAAAAAAAAAACGTACTCCATATATAATTTGAATAGGTTCATCTCTCTAGTAATTAGATAACAATTGAAATAGATTATATATAAGCATGTCTCAATTAAAATAGATTCATTATATTCTTTATACTTGAAATTCATTAATAGAATTTGTCCAAAATTATATTTTTTCTGTAAATTTTGAAGTATTTTAAGCAGTGGCTGAATTTCAATTAACAATTAACTTTTGAATGGTGGAGATTTTGGTGAAATATATGAAATAAAAAAATCCATTACAGTAAGATTTATACCAATTAGTTAACTCTCTATGGAAATTCTTTTTCACGGTTTCAGCAGAGTTATTCACAAACTAACACCAGTTTTTCAAACAAATAATCCCATAAACGTAGTACAAAAGGTGATTAAAAAAAGCAGTTACTAATAAAAAACACATTTAAATTATTTTTTTTTTTATGAGTTTTATATATTAATTATTTATTTATCTAAATTGTTAATTTATTTGTATTAAAACATATACCGATGTTGAATTAGCTTACCTTACGCCTATTATTGAGTAGAAAAAAGAAAAAGATAGTTTATGTGTATTTTCCTCATTTAACTCTAAAAAGAAAAAGAAAACAACTGGGACTAACTAGCTATGAGATCCGTATGGCAGCTCCACATTTGTTATTTGTTACTTTGGTATCACTTAGATCGCTATCCGGGTAATCATCTCTTCTACAATCTCCATCGTTAACGCAAAATCTAAATCAATGGCCTGCATTCACTCTCAAACACCACAATGCCAAAAAATTTCAAAAACTTGTCCAAATTTTCAACCTTCCCGCTCTCCATCTCTCTTTATAAGTCCTTCATTACCCATTTCTCGAATTCACCACTGCAGCAGAACTCGAGCATTTTCATATAAACATTCTGTTTCTTTTCTGATACATTCAAATGGCCCGTACTAAGCAAACAGCTCGCAAATCCACCGGTGGTAAGGCTCCAAGGAAGCAGCTAGCCACCAAGGCTGCTAGAAAGTCGGCTCCGGCGACTGGAGGAGTGAAGAAGCCTCACCGTTTCAGGCCTGGAACTGTGGCTCTGAGGGAAATCAGGAAGTACCAAAAGTCTACGGAGTTGTTGATCAGGAAGCTGCCTTTTCAGAGGTTGGTGAGGGAAATTGCTCAGGATTTCAAGACAGATCTGAGGTTCCAGAGCAGTGCTGTGGCTGCCCTACAGGAGGCGGCTGAGGCTTACCTCGTTGGTCTCTTTGAAGATACCAATCTCTGTGCAATTCATGCCAAGAGGGTCACTATCATGCCCAAGGATATTCAGCTTGCTAGGAGGATTCGTGGAGAAAGGGCTTAGATAGAAGCCTTTTATGGTTAAAGTCAATTAGTGTGTATCAGTTCAATATTTTTGCTTACATCTGTTGTGGGAATCCTAGGGTTAGTAGTGTAAATCCTGTTAGCTGATTTCAGTTGAAGTATGTGTAAACTGTTGGTTTCTGGATCCAATTAATGAGATTTTTACAGCTTTCTGTTCAAAGATCTTGCCCTTATATATGTGACTGATGATTTCTAATGATTAAAGATTGAAGCAATATATAGTGTTTGATATAGGTATTTAGAGGAACAAACTCACTGATTCCAAAAACATTGACAGTGAGTTGCTACCTTAGCAATCTTCTCTTTGGTGTATTCATTGGTGAAACATATTACAGTTCTTTAATCCTTGTTTGAAACTGGGATTGATTTGGGTTTGTTATCAAATGCTAGTGTGTTTATTACTAATGCAAAAGGTGAGTTCATGATTTTCCATGTTTGTCATCATAGTTTAAACTTGGCTACATTTGACATGTTTGCCATGTAATGAATTTTCTGTTTGACTTTGGCTTCTGGCAAAATGAGTTGTGGTGCAGCTGCTGTTGTTTTCAGCCTTGCTAACTTGAGTTGTTGGATCTATTCATTATCTTTTTTCCTGTTCCTGGGGAAGGGGAGAGGGGTCAGGGCCGGAATTTGAATTTCTTTTTGTTGTACGTTTACCTATTACTTAGCAATTACAGTTTACAACTTTGTTGAATGAAGTATATGGAATTTCTAGTAAAATAATGCTTGGTTATTGGATCAATATTCAGCTTCTGCTAGAGAAGTGATTCCTGGCCTGAACTGAAGCTTGCCATTAAGCACTGTGATCTGATTGATAAGAATGCCAATTCAAATTGATCTGTGGAGGAAGGGCTCAGGAAGGAACAGTTAATTAGTGTTAGGGTTGTAAATCTGCTGATTCATTTCAATGGAAGTATGTATAATTGCTGGTTTGTTAGCATTTGAGATCTAATTAGTGAATGTACTAGTTTTTTGTTCGAAACAGAAGATCTTGACTGTACATATTTGTGTGATAGATTTCCCACCAATTGAAGACTGAATCACTATTTTGTGATGAGGCTTGGGTACACATAAAACTACTCTATTTGGACAGGGAATTTGGGTATCTTTCTTTCTGATTTGAAGTAAATCTTTCTTGTTTTACCTTGTGATTTTTGGGTATGAAGTTCCATATCTGATCTTGTTCACTGCTTGCTGTTGACATGTATTTTGGGGACGAATAAATGCATCTAGATCACAAAAGCATTTTTACTAAATTTACCTGCATGAAATAGCAGTACAAAGTTCAAATGTTACTTTTATTCATTTTATTCTACTGAAGCTCATTTTGATATTGCTACTTTACTACTGTTTTTCCAAATAACTAAGATACCAACTAAAGGAAAGTCTATCATTTTATGTTTTTAGTTTCTTTTCATAATTTTTCAGTATTTCTAAGCACATGTTGAACCTTGACAGTTGTTGGGAACATCAAATAAGAATATATATTTATTAAAAATTTACCTATGCAATCTCGAGATAGTATTCACTTGGTTGGACGGGATGCAGAACTTAACCTGGAGACATGCTATCTTTTTTCAGGTTTGCAAAATATTTATCCTCAGGTAAGTTTTTTCACTTGATACCAATGGTTAATGTCATTTTGTGTCTGAGCTAGTATGTACAAGCTTCCAAATTATATATTTTGTTGGCCAAAAGTCATTATATATGATGCGCACAAGTTTAAGACTTTGTGGCTTTACGTACTATTATGATGTGGAAGTATACTAAAGTATACTTGGCTATACCAGATTGCTAGAGATTTTTTGAACTTCTTATACTGACATTGATAATCAGAAAAATTAAATTATGTTTGGAAATGAGGATACTGGTTGCAACTTCCAAGTTAAACAAGGACTGAGTTGCATGTATCTTAAATAATGGATCCTGGTTTGCTAGCTTTTAGTTTCGATGAGTCCTTTAGAGAAATTCCCACTTTCTTGCGTCGTCAGCATTTCAATTATTTGATTAATGCTTTTGCTTGTTCTTACTTTGCTACTGTCTTTCCTTAAGCTTGGAAATTGATTCAATGTACAACTTCTAGAATAAAGGTTCAAGGGAAGTTGATTACTAACCATCAAAGTGCCTGGAGTATTATCCACTTATTTTAAGCACAATGCGGATGCAACTTTTTACTGCACATTTTTAGTCATCTGGAATTTGTGATCTTGAAATTTTAGTCACTGCTTACCTGTTTTTTTATCTATGTTCGTACTTTTAAGTTGTGAGCTGTCTATGCAACTTAATTAAGTCTTTATGTCCCTACGACCTTGTATCATCAATGCAATATGCTATTAATTGAAAAGCAATACGTCATTAGAGGGGTCTCAATTTACCTTGTCAGATTTCTGTTTGATTTTACTAAAGGTTGGCATCTCTTCTTGTGGCTAACTTTTTCTTGATTCCTTTTCTTGTTTCCTTTTTTTTTTCTTTTTTTCGCCTGTGACCGGGAGAAATCTTTTATGCTAATAGATTGATTAGTCTACGGGAAATTAAGGTCTCTAGTGCTCAACATTTTTGCAGATTTCTTACATTCATGTTTATATTCTTGTCAGGAGTGAGCTATTCAACGGATAGGATAAGCATAACATTTCATGGTAAGCATTTATAAGCTATAATTCTATTGCAAATATAGAAGTTCTTGTGTTTATCTTTTTGTGATCAATTAACTAACTTCCGTCAATTCAAGTTCGAAACTGTATAATATTCACAATCGTTGCTGATACAAGTCGAAATGCAAATGGTTTCATCTATTTGGAGTTGCCTCTTCTCTCTATTTTTTTAAGGTGTTGAATAAGCCAGCCCCTTGTCTCACCTAAGGTTATTGGTCTATGTTGCTTGGGAGAGCTGCTTTTTAGTTTCAGTCTGACTGGGAGTACTCAGTTTATATTTTATGCATTGTAGTTGCAAATGATGTATCTGAATGTATCAACAGTGTCAACAAAGTGTCAGAACCATTCAACTCAATATATTGGAAAGCAGTGTTACAGTCTTATACTTGCTCCAAATCTTCAAGATTCTCAACCTGACCTGAAACCTTATTTGTGGATATTTATGTCTTCTGAACAGCTGGTATGCCTTATAGGGGTTGTAAAWTGAGTAGYTTTCTCTATWTTCAATATTGGAACTTTTAAACTTAGGTAGGTCATCTGATGGTGAGGCCAAAGTCTCAAATACCATACTGATTACATTAACACCAGTTTTAGGAGGTAATTATATTCCATACGATAATTAAATTCTAAATTGTCAACTAAGACTCAGATTACAAGATAAAGAAGGCAAAATTTAAAGCTGAAGCAAGAGTAACAAATCGTAGCCTTATCTTTTAAGTGCATAAACCGAGGAGGTAATTAGACACAAAAATCTTGTTTCATTCAATTGCTTCAACTTAGTTCATTTTGGTATTGCTACATGGCAAATACTGCCAAATTATGAAAATTGTTAAGTTTTTGGGCCATCATTTTATTTTTTGGATCCTTCTATATTGAATTTAACACATGTTGAAACAGGACATTACTCGGCATATCAAGTAAGAAAATAAACTTTGTTTGATTTCTCCTGCAGAATCTTGATTTGTGATGTTCTTCACTTTTAATGTGGCGCTGAACTTAACCTTGAAATGCACCATAAGTAAACTCCTTCATCTTGCAGGTTAATATTTCATCTTGATTCTAGTGGCTAATTACCTTTTGTGCTGCAGATAGAGCTCACACAAACTTGCGAATTCTACAGTGTTGCGGCCAAATTTCAATATATATGTTTAAAGTAAGTTTAACCATATTGTGATATGGAAGTATTCTTGGCTTTTTCTTATGATCCTGTCTCTTAATGGTGCTGAACTATTTGGACACACTGTGACAGCTTAATTGGAGCCAGCTTTTGTGAGCTTTTGGTTTTGATAAGTCCTTTAAAATATTCCTAATCAACTTTCTTACTCCGTCAGCTTTTGAATCTATAGATTAATGCTTTTTGTTGCTGAATTTGTTGATTAATACTTTTGGTAGCTTTTAGTTTGCAGTTTGCACCATTTTCTTAAGCTTGGAAAATGCTCGATTTACAACATCTACTAGAGAAATGGCCAAGAGAAATCCATAGAGTACTCATCAAAGTGCCTAGAGTAGTTTCTTACTTCTTCTTTAATAAGATAAAGTGCCTAGAGTAGTATACTTCCTTTGAGCTCAACACTATTGCTCGTTGTATTTTTTTTTCTGGTGTGCATTAGTCATGTCAGTCTTTTGGATTCATGTTCTTGAAGAATTTTTTTTCYGCTCACCTGATTTATTGTCTATTTTCTTGCCAATAATTTCCTAGTTGCATATCAGGATTAAACAGTGCTACAGTCATACTTCTTACTCAAAAATCTTATTGGCTTTTAATTGACCTGAAATTGCAAGTAATATCTTTAGAATAACTGGTATGCCTAAAACGACTAGTAAATAGAGTAACTTTGGTGGAGATCAGAGATCTAAACACCACCCTGATTGCATGCATTAGTGTAAGGAAGATATTAGTAAACCAAGACTTGGACTAAGATGATAAAAGACAATAATGAAATTCTGAGTTCATATAACAGAACTTTAAAGCATTAGATACAGAGAAATTGTAACAATACTATTTCAATGATTGAGATCATTCACATACACAAAACTAGGACTAAATAAAATATAGTAGTCATGTGAATGATACTATTGTCTTCAATTTATAAGACAATAAGAAGGAACAAAGATTCTGGCGTGAAATTTACAACACAGATTGAATCATGAATATCAAAACCTCCTCCTATCCCAGCAGCATCTGGGTGCACGAGGGTCATTAACAGGTTTAGGCATATCACGAAAGTCCACCATTACGATCCTTCTCTTGGCTTCCCTTTGCTCTGCTAATCTTTCCTCAAATTTCCTCTTGCTTGATTCAAATTTCTTCGTATGACTGATGCTTTGTGTTTCTTTTTGCATCGGTCTCGCAACTGCAGAGCTTTGTGTTGTCTTCTGCATTGGCCTTGTAATTGAACTGCAGTTGCTCTGTTTCTGTGGTGAAAAATCAGAAAGAAGTTGTTTTCTTTGAGGAGGAGGAGCAACTTCTACACGCTTGGTGGCCACATTCATCTTCATCAACGGCGGCGACATGCTCTTGGTTAAACCACTGGTGCATTGCTTTGTCGTTGATCCCATTATGCCA
>JACEIK010000037.1:262710-281752 GCA_018107945.1 Datura stramonium | reverse complement strand
AATATTACATCTATTTTTATTTATTTTTATCCCTCCCAGGAGCTCCCACCCATTTTTATAAAATAAAAAAAGACGCGGTGGGAACATAATGAAAATGCCTTGTTTGAATTCCCTGTCTCATGAGTAAAGAGAACACAAAAACATATGTTTGGTCGATCCTTTAAAGTTCAAAAAAGAGAAGATAAAGATTGTTGGAGTTCTACAGAGGCCTATAACAATAGGTCAATGAAAAACTATTGAGCATCTTTTACCATTACATTTGATTTCCACATATAAAAAGGCCTTGAAGTACTCCATAAATGCAATTGTGTATATCAAAGATTTCGATTCCTGTTGGCAATAATATACTATTGTAAATTGACTAAATAAACCATAAGCTTAGAATTTGGTTATATTATCTTGAGTTGAGTTGTAATAAGTATCGATATGATTTTCTGTCATTATTTTTTCATTGCAATTGTTGAGTCCTGGCTTTTGGTTCCAGCCATTCAATCCTGTGAAGAGATCATTCGATTGAACTAAAGAAGGAAATACAGGTGCTTAAGGTAAGTATGCTTTCTAAACTTGTTCGTTGAAGTTCATAAGGAACTCGTTTGAATTTAGTACATTGACATGATGTTCATTTTTCGAAAAGTGACTAAACGTATTGCAATGATGCCCATTTTAATAAGTGCCATTTAGTTTTTGTCATTTTTCCATTGAAATGGTTGAGTTATAGATCTTGGTTCCAACCACTTAACCTTGCGAAGAAATCAATTGGTGGAACTAATAAAGAAGGTACTGCAAGTGGTTAAGGTACATATACTTCTTGAAGTGGTTCGTTGAAGTTCATAGTGTACTCCTTTTTTTTTTAGTACAATAGGATGATTTTCATTGTTCGCAAAGTGATTAAACGTGTTGAAATGATGTCCATTGTAAAAAGTTTCAATATGATTTTCATTTGCCATTGAAATGGTTGAGTTCTACATCTAGCTTCCAGCCATTCAACACTGCGAAGAAGTCAGTCGCTGGAACTAAAGAAGGTACTACGGGTGATTGAGTTAAGTATTCTTCTCGAAATGGTTCGTTGAAATTCACAGGGAACCCGTTTGAATCTAGTACATTGGAATACTTTTTATTTTCTAGAAAGTGGTTAGATGTATTGAAATGATGCCCATTGTAATAAGTGTCAATCTGATTTTCTGTCATTTTGCTATTGAAATAGTCGAGTTTTATATTTTGGATCAAGCCATTCAACCCTGGGGAAGAAATCATTTGGTGGAACTAACGAAGGTATTGCAGGTGATTGAGGTAAGTATGCTTCTTGAAGTGGTTCATTGAAGTTTATAGGAAACTCATTTAAATTCAGTATGTTGAAATTATTTTCATTGTCCGAAGAGTAATTCAACGTATTGAAATGATGTCCATTGTCTCCCCAAAAAAACTTTTGGGACACAGAACTAAAGTTTCCAATTGTACTTTCAATATTCAAAGATTTTTTTTCTTTATGACATTCTTATAGCGAAGTTCTAATTTCCCTCATAAACTTTAACCAATGGTATCCCTCATTAATTTCATCTAGAGAGGGTAGCGTTCGACATGATTTTAGATCCATCTAGATGGAGTTAATGAGGGATACCATTTGTTACGGTTTACGAGGGAAACTAGAACTCTTTACAAGAATGTCATGAAGAAAAAACAACCTTTGAACATGGAAAGTACAGTTGGAAACTTCAGCTCTGTGTCCCAGAAGTTGTATTTTTTGGACAATGGACATCATTTCAAAACGTTGAATCACTCTCTGGACAATGAAAATAATTTCAATGTACTGAATTCAAACGTGTTTTCTATAAACTTCAATAAACCACTTCAAGAAGTATACTTACCTCAACCACTTGCAATACCTTCGTTAGTTCCACCAAATGATTTCTTTGCAGGGTTGCATGACTTGATCCAAAATCTAGAACTCGACTATTTCAATGGCAAAATGACAAAAAATCAGATTGACACTTATTACAATGGGCATCATTTCAATACATTTAATCACTTTCTGGACAATGGAAATCATTCCAATGTATTGAATTCAAACGGGTTCCCTATGAATTTCAATGAACCACTTCAAGAAGCACACTTACCTCAATCATTCGCAGTACCTTCTTTAGTTCTACCGACTAATTTTTTCACAGGGTTGAATCGCTGGAACCAAGATCTAGAACTCGGCCATTTCAATAGAAAAATGAAAATCATATTAGGACTTATTACAATGGATATCATTTCAACACATTAAATCACTTTGTGGACAATGGAAATCATCCCAATGTACTGAGTACAAACGAGTACCCTATGAATTTCAACGAACCACTTCAAGAAGCATACTTACCTTAACCACCTGCAACACCTTCTTTATTAGTTCCATCATATGATTTCTTTGCAGGGTTAAATGGCTGGAACCAAGATCTATAACTCAACCATTTCAATGGAAAAATGACAAAAAATAAAATTGATGCTTATTACAATGGACATCATTGCAATACGCTTAGTCACTTTTCCGACAATGGACATCTTGTCAATGTACTAAATTTAAACGAGTTCCCTATGAACTTCAATGAACCAGTTCAAGAAGCATACTTACCTCAACCACCTATAGTTCCTTCTTTCATTCCACCGAATGATTTCTTCATAGGGTTGAATGGCTGGAACCAAAAGCCAGGACTCAACAATTTCAATGGAAAAAATAATGACAGAAAATCAGATTCATACTTATTACAACTCAACTCAAGATAATGTCTCCACAAGGTCAGTATCAATATAACAAATGAACCAAATTCTTAGCTTATGGTTTATTTAGTCAATTTATAGCAGTATATTGCTGCCAACATGAATCGGAATCCTTGATATACACAATTGCATTTTTGGAGCACTTCAAGGCCTTTTTAAATGTGAAAATGAAATGTAATGGAAAAAGATGTTCAATAGTTTTGTATGGACCTATTGTTATAGGTCTCCGTAGAACTCAAACAATCTTTATCTTCTCTTTTCTGAACTTTTAAGGATCGACCAAACATTTTTATTTGTGTTCTCTTTACACATAAGTCAGGGAACTCAAACAAGGCCTTTTCATTATGTTCCCATCGCGCATTTTTTTTATTTTATGAAAATGGGTAGGAGCTCCTGGGAGGGATAAAAAATAGATCAAAAAAAGGTAATATTATCCCTCTTAAAAAAAGATTTCAATAATAAATCTTATAGATCTTCCGAGCACGTGATTCAAATATAAGGTGGGCGGCTGAGGGACGGGTATGAGAACAAGCAATATCAGACTTGACAAAGTCGAAATTTTGTCATATCCAAGTGTTTCAAGTTTTAAAAATACACTTGGATCACATGAGAGATTAGGCGCAAAGCCTTATTTGTATCTCAATCACTATGTCATCTCCCATTTGAATTGTGAAACTCAATTTTTTAGGGCTATGTTCCATGTTACTGTCGCTGCTGTAAAACCGACAGAGAATTCAACAGGAAATTAATTATATTGCAATAAAAGAAAGTTGCACATGACAAGTCTCTCCACATCTGGGTTTGTTGTTTTTCCCCATTCGATTAGGAGTAATACTTGACAAAGCATTAATTGTATTGCACATTAAAAAAAAATAATGGTCAAAAGAATATTTTAATCATTGATGATATTACTAAATAAAATTAGAAAAATTAGAATCAAATTTCAAATGAAAATTTTAAATTTATTTTTTGACAATTTTCAAATGAGGAATCCATAACTGAGAATTTGGTCTTAGAAATAATAGGTACGTCTTTGATGAGTTGAGTGGACCTCATGAACTCAAAGCAATCCATTCTGGTGTGTTGACATCCAGATAGAACTATAGTTGCTAGTTCAAATTAATTTATGATAAAATATCAAGACTCAACAAAATTTCGTCTCACGTTTGATTCCCTTTCAAAATAAATGTTAATGGGATAATATTCTCAACAAAATAGCTACCACATATTAAGTCAAAATAATCGGGAAACACCATAGTAGTTAGGAAAGTAATCCCTTTTGTAAACCAGGCTAACACGGGAAGAACTTACGAGTCAGAATATTTGAACTCCGTTAATAATTTTGTTTCAAACAACACAAATATATTTATGAATGGAAAATCACTGCCTGTGGAAGTGATCTTTATTTCTCAATTACAAGAGTTATTAAATAGATAAAAATTACTAATAACAAAACACATTTATTACTCTTAATTATTCTGATCTAAACGGACTCCTCCAATTTTGTACCCCTAAAGACTGAGAAACAACTTCTTTGACTCCTAAATAATAGCAACAAACAAACCACTACCCCCACAAATTAGCTAGTTTCCAACAGACATTGTATAAGTAAAATTCATTAAGTTTATGTAAAAGAATAAGGCCATTTCAATAATTTGAGATCCATTGAACTAAATAAAATCTCAACTCATTCTCTAGTCTGAATTAAATTGAACCTTGATATATAAATGTTTAATGGAATAATATTCTGAAGAAAACTGCTAACATTTGTTAAAAGAAAATGCTTGTTGTTGCTAAAATGTCGTGCTCTCCCTCACACTTCCTTCTGCTTTAAGCGAGGCAATTCTATGAATTTAAATCATCATGAGTTAAATTTAGCACTTTTTATATATGTTACCAAAGGAGGACGGGGTACAAAATCTGTTTTTCCCACAATTTAGTTGGCTTTATATTCTATGTCTTAGGGTTTAAACAATCCCAAATTTCTCCTTAGTGAAGTCGAAGTAATTGATAAAACTATTGAATGAATCGGTTCTCCATAAAAAGTAGTCCATCCATAAAAACACAATTTCTACATAAATAACCGGGAGAAGATGGTACTTCTCTCACAGAATTGGTTCCTAGAGTTCGTATCTTGAATGTTGGTCCATTTTGACTTATAAAAAAGATGAAGCAATTTGTATTTTTTTGTGATCGAATTAAATCGGATAAATAAATTACAATAGTCCCTTGTATAGAATGACATAGCTTTCATCTTCCCAGTGGTGACATTGTATAAGTGAACTTGATACACATAACAAATTCAAAAACAAACAAGACCATTACAGTGAGTTGAGCAGATAATGAAGAAGCGTGATTTATAAAGAAAATCTTGGGGAAGATTTGCTGTAAAGATGATCGACACTTAGAATGAAGAAAAAAGCTTACAATGAAGAAAAAAACAAGTTGAAACAAGATGTGGGTGGTAGAGGGACCACGGGCAAGAAAACGAGCAATGTGGGACTTGACAAAGTGATCGTGTCATATCAAAGTGTTCCAAGATTTACAAACACACCTGAATCACATGAGAGCCTTGGGATGGATCCGTGTTAGTATCTCAAATACCATGTCATCCACATGTAGAAGTTGGTGCTCCTCCTCATCGAAAACTTCTTTCTGATTGTTCACCACAGAAATAGAGCAACTGCGAGACCAATGCAAAAAGAAACACAAAGCATCAGAGATATGAAGAATTTTGAATCAAGCAAGAGGAAATTTTAGGAAAGGTTAGCAGAGCAAAGGGAAGACAAGAGAAGGATCATAATGGTGGACTTCCATGATATACCTAAACTTGTTAATGATCCTCCTGCTCCCAGACATTGCTAGTATAGGAGGAGGTTTTGATATTCTCATGATTCAATCTGTGTTGTAAATTTCACACCAGAATCTTTTTTCCTTCTTTTTGTCTTATAAATTGTGGTCAGTAGTATCATTCACATGACTACCATCTTTCAAATATTGTTGCTCCTGATACTCACGAAAATATATCTAGAAAAATAATGGTAGACCTCCCAAGAAAAATAATTCTGTAAAGTTCAAATCACAAAATCAACAAAGTCAAGATACAAGATTATGCTTTGTTTTTGGGATGAGTGGGCATATTGTCTGATTTGGAAAGTTTCGAAAATGTGGTCTTACACCTCAGACAAACATTACCAAAGAGACATTTGTGGTGATGATAACAGGCCCTCGTGAGGAAAGTTTTGCAGAGCATAAGGCAGCCAAGAGGAGGATCATAATGGTGGACTTTCATGATATGCCTAAACCTTCTAATGACCCTCGTGCTCCCAAGAGCTGTCGGGATAGGAGGAGGTTTTGAGATTATGATGATTCAATTTGTTGTAAATTTCTCGCAGGAATATTTATTCTTACTTTTTGTCTTGTAATTTTGGAGAGTATCAACATTCACTTCATTTTTTAATTTAGTGTTGGGTATGACCTTTGCATGTATGACTGATCTGTTACACCCCGTAAGTTTCTAATGTCTAGACGGCCTATTCATACGTTGGTTAAGAGTTTAGAGTGTAATACATGCGAGAAAGGGGCCCGGAGAAAGGTCGGGCGAGTATGGAGTCGGGACCGCGCGGGAGGAGGCTGGGCCAGCTGCCCAAAGGGGAAGCGTGGCACGGACCATGCCCTCCGTGATGGGCTCTGTGGCACGCCCGTAAGTTGGTGCGATAGGGTCCGTGGCACGGACCCTTATCCACCGCCTCAAGTATATATATGTTCTATCCTTTTATTTTAAGTTATATTCCCAATATATATACGACCAGAGAGGAGAGAACGCAAGGAATACAAGTTAAATTCATCCATTTACGCCGCAAAATGCTGCCCGAATTCAAATTAACTTTGGGTATTGAAGTATAAGGCTGCAGGGAGCATTACTACGGAGTTAGTTTCGCAAAATTCGCCCGGCGAATCGTAGCCCCGCTGAGCTAAAGCTGTTAGAATTGCTTCAAACTAATGTCAATATGACCACAGTCTTAAAGTAAGCATTTCTTCCTTCTGGACTTTCGAGAAATTATGAGTTTTCGACCGTGTTCCGTCAAGTTAAAATATAGTCAATATTTATATATAAAGTTATCCTTTTCTCTGAATTTAATACTAAAATTAGTAATTTTTCCCCAGCTCGGCGGGACGATGCTTCGCCGGGCGAATTTCATGAAACTAACTGATATCTGATTACGATTGAAAGCGATTCATCTGACTGACTTCACTTGATTAATGTTAATCGGTAGATAGAGGTATGTTAAGGCGGTTTCCTTCGGCAAGTTAGTTTCTTCGCATGATAGCTCGGTTTGAGTCTGAAAGAATACCCAAGCATGTACGTACGAATAGTTGTTATTAAATTGAAACTCGTATTCCATGTTAGTTTGGGATGGATTATGCTTATATAGCCTTCATGAGTCGACCCAGGGGTTATTAGCTATGTCGCCGCACGCCATAGGCAAGATAGCGTCGCTCTCTGAGAGCGGTATGCGTCACTTCGAGGACGAAGATAGGGTCCCAGTTCCTCATATGTCGTGGTTGGCTCTATAAACCCCGTCGAGGCTGGTGCTAGGGGTGCGAATATCGAGTCCACGGGCTGAGACACAACTACAATCGAGGGCAGCGAACTCGATTCACGAACGCGAGGGCCGGTAGGACAACTATAGCTACCGATTATTGATGCGACCTTGATAGGGGTATATAGGCAAAGTGTACTCACCGGGACTTAGGGAGCCCGGGTGGGTTATTACACATGTTGATTGTACCTTAGGTTATGGGGGCGGGTAAGGTTTTGTTTGCTTTAGTTATTAATGAATTAGATAGTGAGAAGTTCTACTATTCAGGTATGATCTCTACCCCTCCATTTCGGTATTCTGAGTTTTATCTCTTTATTTTAGTCATTTTACAGTGATAAACTTCATCGGTACATATTGTGCGACGCCCTTCTGGTATTTGCATTACTTACTTTGTAGATACGAGATAGATAAAGACGGAGTCCCTCGTAGCCTTGACCCGGCATCACGAGCAATTAGCTCCTTTCTTACGGAGCTTGTAGATAGAAGGTTTGCTTCTTTTGATTGTAGGTTCATGGGTTGGTGGGGGCCTGTTGATGTCATATTACTCCTAGAGGCTTACAGTTATTTCTATTTTCTGTAGTTAGTTGTTATTGGCCGTGTAAGGCACATACGTATTTTTAGTTTACATGTTGGCGTGTGGGGCCTTATTTATTTAATGATTAGCCAGCCTTGTCGGCTATAGTTTAGCTGCTTGATTTTACTTTACGGTCATAATAGGCGTCATGGTGGGGTATACATCCTTCGCATAGGATTCCCTATTATTGCACATTTACGGTTAGTTGTTTTCTTTTGCAAGTGGCTATAAGGCCTTGTCGGCGGAAGGTTGTATTTATAGTCGAGATATAACCCATTATTTTTGATTTGGGAAGTAGGCTGGACCGGGAGTGCATAGGCGTAGTTAAGTCGGTTGAGATCCTAGTAGGGCACGGTGCCCGATGTGCCTCCCAAGGTAGGGCATGACATGATCTTTTACTCAAATAGTGAAGAAGTATAAATCTTGAAGTACTATGCATTGGTTTTGATGATTTGGCTCTCTTAAAAAGAGTAAAGACATACAGTAAAGGAACAACTTAGGAACACAGTGCGATGTTAGCACTCGAGAATGAGAATGCTTCATTAAGGGAGGAAAATAGTACCTTAAAGAAGCAATTGGAGGACGACATAACAATTGCTTTGTGATCGGGATATTCTTAATGCAAGGATCAACAAACTCCTATCCAAAATCGTCATTTATTTCCTCTTTCTAGGATTCCACTTTTCTTTCCTGATTCTCTTTTCCTCCTAGTCCTTGCTCTTTCTTGTACCGGTTGTATGTTTAAGAAACTTTTGTATGGTGGGAATGCTAATGTTCCTTTTTGTATCTTGAGCCCTTTATGTTTGTCTGAATGGAACTTTATATGTTCTTCTCATTACTCTTTGCCTCACGGTTATTCATGTTTGTATTTGCCCAAATAGCCATGAGTTAATATTATCTGTCTCTCTCTGTTGTGTTATTGCTTTTTTAATAATGTCAAAAAGGAAGTTAGGCGAAAGGGGAACTAAATGTTAGAGTTCAATGGGGAATTGATTGTGTAAAAGGGAAATCTTGAATCTTTGAAAGAAGTTGATAGTGTAAGGGGAACTAGTAGCTTGGGCGTAAAGGGGGAATTGATGCGCTTGAAGGCATAGACTTTGAGTTTGTCATCATCAAAAATTGAAGAAGCATAGACCTTGAAGTACTATGCATTGGTTTTGATGATTTGACAAACCTATCGGGGGACTAACTAGAAGAGTATCTAATTTGCAAGGGGAAAGAACTAAAGGAGATTGTGATTCATGAGTTTGTTATCATCAAAAAGGGGAAAATTGATGCAGCATAGACCTTGAAGTACTATGCATATGTTTTGATAATTTGACAAACCTATCGAAGGACCAAATTTCTCTCTAGCAAAAAGTCAACTTTCTCATTGTCAGCGGCTTTATGTTTACCCACTACTTTCAGATACGGTGGTAGGACTGTTATTAATTACACTCCTTTATCCAATGGAAAAAAACTCACTTGTCTCACTCATCCTGATATACTTGTTCAATACAATTGAGTTTTTCACTTTCAAATACACAAGAAGGACACTTTCTCTCTTACAAAGTCATCCGAAGACAAGACTCAATAGCAATAAGAACTAGAGTCATTTCATGTGTATTTGTTTGAACCCAATTATTGATTCTTATCTTTTGTTCTTAATTTGTAAACCTACTCCTCTTATGAAAAACATTTAGCTTGGTAGCTATTTTCTATTATAAAATAGTTGTTTGATAGGCTAGAGTTAGCCTTTAGTTTATTTATAATAGAGTTATTGCAAAGGCTTACGATAGAGGTATTATTGTGAGGATGAAGGGATTAATAGGTTAATTCTAGGTTACATGAGTTTGTAATCTGAACTTGCCCTTTGTTTAGTGGGAGTTTGGAAATTCTATTAGTGTGGTCCTTGGTTTTACTCTCTTGGTAAAAGAGGGTTTCTCACGTAAACATAGTGAGTTATTTACCTTCTATTCTTAAGCTTGCCCGAACCCGGGTAAGGGACCTGGTTCTACATCTCTGTTTGTTGGATGCTTCACAAACTATCAAATAGAAAAGTTACATTCATAAAAAAATGGCTCGAAGGATCGCCAAGTACTCATTCTTATACTATATATGTAGATATTGTGGCTTTGATGTGGTTCCTCATTTTGTATACATGTTTTACTTTGCCTTTTACAGTATTATCATTTTTTGTGGAACTTAGAGTTGTATATTGTCTTTATCCTCTTAAATGAGCTCTTTCTTTCCTGCTTTCTAGCAATATATATATATATATATATATATATATATATATATATATATATATATATATATATATATATATATATATATGTATGTATGTACTAAGATTAAAATGAAAAATATGGTTTTTGGATTAATATGGAAAGTGAAAGTAGGATCAATCGATAACAGATTTCTACAGACCACTATTGTTGTGTATGTCAAGCAAGTCTAGCAAAAATATTGTGATGTTATTAATCTAAGAATACAGGAAAATCCGCGCTGCAAGCATGGCTCTAACAAGGGAGTGTATTGATGCAATTATTATATTACTACTATTAAATAAAAGATTTTTTTCTTTTGGCATAATATCAAATCATTCAACAAAGTAAATCAATTTTGTAGATTGCACTTTTATCATTTTCTCTTGGCTAGTCGAGCCAAATGATTACCAAAGCATCAATAAAGCAACAAATTTATTTAGATGACAAACAAAGCCCTGAGTGGAACACAAAATTAATCATAAGCGCAAAAGAAAATTCCTAAGCCCTTTCTCCACGAATCCTCCTAGCAAGTTGAATATCATAGGGCACAGTAGTGACCCTTTTTGGCGTGGATTGCGCGAGAGATTTGGTATCTTCAAAGAGCCCAACAAGGTAAGCCTGGCGGCCTCTTGTAGAAGCATTACAGCCATAGCCACGGAACCTCGGATCATCTTGGAAATCTGACTATTTCCTTCCACGAGCCTCTGAAATGGCAGCTTCATGATCCAACCTTTCAGTGGACTTACACGGTACTTCTGATTTCTCACCAAAGCCACAGGTTCTGGCCCAGGCGTGAGCTTCCTCTCTCCTCCAGGTGGCGGGCCGGCTCTGCGGCGGGTGGTGGTGGGTGCTTCCTTATAATCAACCTTACAGGTCGATTTGTAGGCGGTTTTGCTTGGTACGAGCCATGGAATGCACTAATATAGAAACTTTTGTAGATTAGGAAAAGCTTTGAATGTGGAAGAATTGTGGATTTGAGAGATGCTTAATGGGGAAGTTAAATAGGGTAAAGTGGGCGAGATCATAGGAAATTTGGGGCGGTGCAATTAGTGAGATATGGCCAGTTGGATTAGAAAAATTTTGGTGTTGCTTGTTAGAGATCTCATAATGAAACATTTCTTTGGGATATCAATCAATGTGATATATTAATAACCAATGAAAATTTGCCACATGTATCTTCAAACTGTGCATATTTTTTTGCCATTTGGGCCAAGTCTATGAAGACTTTATATCAAATGTATTTGCTTGTGTTTCCATGTTAAAATTTAACGAGTGATTGGATATGAGTTGATTTTCTAGAAAATAAGTTTTGGAAAAATATAGAATTGAAACTGGAAACCATTATTGTAGTCCCACGGTATTGCTTCCATATAAAATAAGTAAAATAAACAATTTATGATTTTTGAATATAGAGTGCTTTAGTAGGCATTTGGGCCCTTTTGAGAAACAATGCAAAAATAACATATTAATATGATTTTAAAAGTGGAGACTTGGGGTCTAGGAGTGTGGTGTATGCGTGCTTGTCCTGCTCTTGTGGAAGTCTGGAGGTGAGTTAGGTAGACTCACCGTGCAGTAAATTATAATAAAATCAAGAGGAAAGGAAAGTGTCAAACAAAAATTGAAGCAATCATGTTAAACGTAATAGAGAAGAAAATAATAGCAAGAACACATAATACGATAAGAAATAACAAATAATAACAAATTCGAAGGGCTGGATAAAATGTGATACAAGCGTGTGTGCTTGATTTTTGAACATGCATTTAACTTGAAACGAATAAAAATTTTGTCAAAGTGGAAAAAAAGTTGTTGAAAAACTTATCAAAATTACTTTCAAATTTAAATTTATCTTTAAAGTTCAGTCAAATATGCAACTAGTATTGTTTTTAAATTATTTTTTTAAAACTCCAAGTCCAAACGAGCTCTTAATGAGAATTTCTTTGTTTGCAACTTTGAATATATTATTTATTATATATGAAAAACATTAATTTTAATAATTATAAAATTTAAAACTTAAAATTTTAAATTTTTAATATATTATTATTGAATTATTAATTGGAAATTTACCAACTTTTAAATTAGTTTTCAATAAAAAAATTATATTACTATATTTTAAAGATTAAAAAATTATATACATATATTAATTAATATTTACTTTTTGATAAAAATACCTTCTTCATTGCTTCCTTTTGCCTAAGCTAAGATACATGTTTGTAAATCACAATAAAATGGACAATGGACATTGAACTATAGATGATATGTTCTCTTGTCGAATACCCAAAATCTAAACACTAAAATAGAATAATAATATATTTATGTTAAATGAAGAAATTCTTTTAAAAAAATAAGAAATTTTTTTTGTATTTTGGAATTTTTTAAAAAAAAAAAGTAAAGGTTGAAAAAGTGAAAAAAGAAAATAAAAAATAAATAATGTAAAATTAAAGAAATTAAAATAATAGAAGTAAAATAAAATAAAATAAAACAAACAAAAACAAAGAAATCAAAATGTGACTCGTAATTATATTACATAATTACCTGTAATTCTCACCTATCTTTGAAATTAGAGAGTATGATGCGTCTCCCAATTACATTCAGACCGTTCTTGACCATGTAATTACCTACAGTCCAAGCAAAAAACTAATCAAACTATGTAATTACTTTCATTACACCAAAATTCAATTACCAAATAACTTTCCAAACCAGACTCGTAACATTGATATACTTGAATTAGTTAAAATAAAAAAAGATCATTGCCTAAAGAATATAATTATTCAATATTAAAGCGTAGCGGAGAGATGATACTTTAGAAAAAGGAACGAATATTAGGAACTCATTTTTTCTTATTATATTTTTGTTGTAGGAAACAAATGCACAAAAATGGGTAGTAGTATTTTATGATAAATCTGTTAATTGCATCTTTTTCACTTGATTTTTCTTCTGATTCAATCTCTTTTATTTTCCTAATACTCATTCTTCATCTTTTAAGCACATAAAAATGTCTTTTTGTCAAAAAGATTCATTGAAATAAGAGAAAAATACATATTAATATTTAAATGGGACATGATTTATACATATTAATACATATCGTCTCTGTCTTCTCTAGTTTAGAAGAAAAATTTTTATTATTATATTATTAGGTGGTCATCGTGATTATACAATTATGCACCCCTTAATAAGGCATTATTTGTTTGTATATGTGAAGTGTGAGTAAATGATTAATTATTATTGGTCTAAATATATTTTAATCACTAAAACTTTGAACAAAATCTTAATATTATTAAAAGATATTCTTGTATAGATTATTTCATCATTCTTGAATCCATAATTATCACTCACCACTACTAATTACCTCTTGTCATTACAATCACTACCACCATTTCAACCACTACCATCATCAAACACAGTCATCACCATCGATCACTGCTGCCAACTACTGCGTGATGCTCCACACCTATCACCTACGTCATTATAATTATATCCCCACGACATCACGCGCCGCCGCCATGCACTCCACCATCCCTATCGGTCACCACCACCTTTGACATTGCCTATTACTAACCACTTTCATCATCATAGCTAGCACCCAGTCATCAGCTGTCACCATTTTAGTCGCATCACCACCATCTTCCAGCATTAGCATTCTTACTTTCGATCATTTGCGACCAATCCCTTCTACCTATCACCTCCATCTCCACCATTATAACTAGCATAAGTCGTCAACTATCACACATTGTTCAACCACAATCATCCAACACCATCAATTACTAATATCAATCAATTTCACCATCATAACAATCGCCACCACGATGAACCGCCCCCATCACGTCAGCCACACTACAACACCAATCACCTCCACCATCACAACTATCACCACAACCATTACTCACTATTAATATCAATCATCACCACCATCTTCACCATCACCGTGGGAACATATATAAATGTTTCATTTTTTTTCTTTAGCAAATAATGATTTCTTTTATGAAATTTATATTTATTAACATTTGATTATTTTTTTATTTAAATTGTACATTTATTATGTTTACAAAATAAACTATTATGCATATTCAAATATTAAAAAAATATTCAAAAATACATTCAGCTTCAAACGTCTTAATATTAATAAAAATAATTAGTACTTTAGTAGAATTGCTTATGGCTCTAACTATCCGATCTTAATTTAATTAGACATTAGTTATTAAAAAGAGTGAAAGTAAAAAGATCTGGTGTGCTATTTTTTAACAAGAGCTGGACCAAAGTAAAGCCAACATACTTTGAATTCAGCTCTTTTTAAAGTAAAATGCCTAATACTTTTTAAACTTACCGCGATAAGTTAAAATGGCTAAGCTTTTAGTTAGTGATCAAATAAATAAGGTCCACTCAGTTGAAGTATGTCTCATGAATTCTTCATAATGATATAAAAAAAATTATATAAAGTTTCTATTTATGTTAGAACATGTGACTTGACTTGAAGTTACTCATTCTTTTTTTTTTTTTAAATTAAAATTTACAATATATTTTGAGCATTTTTAAATCAGTTCTAGAAATGCTATTATCATACTAATCAGTTCTAGTAATTAATAAGTGGTTAATCAAAATAATTATATTCATAGTTCTACTAAAATAATCTAGAATAAGCCCAAAATAAAAGCTCATCTCGTCCCAAAAAAGTTGACCATTTTTCTACTATATATATAAAGTTGACCAAATCGTCAAATTCGTAGACATGCTTTAAAAAAAATATAATTTTTAATTCCATTACATGCATCACAACTGATAACATTTCTTGAAATATACTTATTTGTAATATTTTGAATTGTTAATTTTTATAATTAAAAGTAAAATAATAAAAAAAATTAATATATCAACCTCAATTTTTTCGTCTACTATGTTTTGTGTGCAAAGATGAAAAGAATGATACATGCCCCTTTAATTAATACTACATGAGTAAAGTTAAGCCTAAAAGTTTTTACTAGTAATATAAAAGAAGACGAGTCAGTTAAACCTTAATTTAAATAAAATTATCATTCTTTAGTGAGAATGAAAAGGCGATGACCTTATTATAACAACACAAATTTAATTGATGATCATCCCATTAAATATAAATTCTCAAAAATGGACAAAAGAACTATTAAAACTTTTACCGTTTTAACTATGTAACGAAGTGAAAAGAAAATTTTCTCTTAATTAAAAGAGTAAAGGTCCGAGAAACACATGCGAACTATACCGCTTTGCGAGTTTAATTACTTGAACTATGTGAAGTTTGTGTTAGGGAAGTGACAAATATGAAAGGTAAATGACAAATAGTTTGGTATACTGTACTAACTTTTTTATATTTCAATTTAAACGGGCCTAAACACTTCACTTGATTCGGCTTCTCACGGAAATGATGGAATAAGCCTTTCTTCCTCTTGGTATTGGTTGTTTCTTGTTCAAGAATTCTTGTTTGGCGATTCATGCATTAATCATGGTGTTTTGATCTAATACAATAGGAGACAGTAGTTTTCGGTTGCTCGTTTCGTATCTAAAGAAAGAATAGGCTTAAGTAATGTAATAGGGATTAGGTCAATAATAGTATGCTATTCTTATCTTTTGATTTAAAGCTCTCCAAGAAGCATATGGTTTGAAGCATATGGTTTTGAAGCAGGGAGAGATAATGACATTTACTTTGCTCCAAGCAATTGCATGGTTCCCAATTGGACTGGGGCAGCCTCCTTGGGTTGTGTTTCTTTCTCCTTAACCATAACATTTAGGCTTCCAAGCTCGGGGCAATCTTTTGAAGGCATGCGCCCCTTTGCACATGTAACATCCTCCCCTAGGGACGAAATCCTTCCTCTTGTCTTTGTAGTCTCGATGGATAGAGTGAAACTTCGTGCCTTCCTTCTCTCAATACTCAAAGTTTCATATCTGAAGCGAGTCTCGTGTGGAAGGGCTCTCGCTCAATGGATCAAAGGTACGTCGGGGATAACAGGCTGATGACTCCCAAGAGCTCTTATCGACGGAGTCATTTGGCACCTCGATGTCGACTCATCACATCCCAGCTTTCCATACCAGTTGTTACCTTACGCTGCCATTTTTCCAATATTATTGAATAGCATGGCCTGGGGTTAAGATAACTCAAGTGGGAGAGCCGTGTTATGGGTGACTTTATTGCCTAGTTCAGAGAGAACTTGTGTATGTGATGCAAGTGAATGTCTAGGCGAAAAAAGGCCTCACCAAACACTTCATGCCCAAAGGAAGAAGCAAATGAGCAACCGAGCCACGAGGAAACGAATAGTGATGCAAGTCTTCATCAAAGCTCACACGCTAAGTTTGGAACCCTTACCTTTTCCTGCAAAAACTAAAGCATCAAAGACAAGCAAGTCCGATTACGCGTATTCCTAATCCTAAATGGAATGTAACGATGTAGGGATCCATATGTAAATATAGTATCTATTTAGATAGGCCCGAATGGCTCCTTCTCATAATAAGAATATATATAACCGCGAACTCCGGGTGAATATGAAGTGCATGGATACAAGTTATGCTCGTAGACCATCCTAGGCCTTCTTCATTTTT
Organism: Datura stramonium; assembly: GCA_018107945.1. Lineage (NCBI taxonomy): Eukaryota > Viridiplantae > Streptophyta > Magnoliopsida > Solanales > Solanaceae > Datura > Datura stramonium. Next base: position 265,013 of record JACEIK010000037.1, on the reverse strand, counting down.
TATTGAAAAAAATCTCGATCTCCGAAAGCGTTTTCCTTCCCCCGCCGTACCTCCCTCCCTTCGTCGAGCCTTTAATTTAATGGTTGGTGAAAGCATTCCCTTATCTGAACTTGGTGGGCATTCTTTCCATATATATAACAATTTTTCTCAATAATTAAACATTAAAATATTAATGTAAATCAAAATACTTTATCCTAATCCTAAAGTCATTTTAGTGATTTTTCGTGTTTAAATAACTCAAAGCATATGATTATACTTGATAATTAGATGAGTAATTAAAATATATTAGTTTTTACATTGTCTTTTCTAATTAGGTAGACAAATAATATGATGCAAGTGGTTAAAATACCAAAAAACTTCAAGAAATTTTATTGAAGTTCAAACTCCATGAATTATTATTCTTGGAGTTTAGAATGCTATGTTGGGACTTTTAAAAATATTAAAAGCTTTAACTTTTATCAATTTGAAGTTTGGAAAATTTTCAAGAGTTTGTTTTATGTTTGTTGCATGATAGAAATAAATAAAGACCATTGACGAAGGCCTGATGTTTGAAAAAAATGAACTTAGCAGTATATTTGTAACTCATGAGTTCAAGATTAGCTTCATTATGTGTCTAAAATTTTTATAATTAGTAATTAATGCTTCAGGTCAATTTTCTTCAAACTACGTTAGTATCGCATTCTATATCTCAAGTGATATCCGACGTGGAGAAAATGGCAACTTCACCATGAAGCATTTGAGAGAGAACAATTTTAGTGATGAGAAGATTATATTATCTGACATATAAAAGTTTGTAGGAATAAATAAACGAGAGTATTATGGATAAATTATCACGAGAGTATTAGACGGTATTTTACGAATGTTGCGAAAATTAAATCTTATGAGCTGATTATCTCAAAATAAACAATAGTACTCATGATTAATAGTAAAAGAACAACACAATTTAGAGAGGTTTACTTCGAATATCAACACAATGTGCTGTAATTTCACGTTGAAAAAACATCTATTTTTCAATTACATTTGAAATAGTGGTCAGATATCGACAAACAATCCAAAATATGGCCAACCAATTAACTTTTACTCATCAAGCCCAAATTCTTTCTATAGTGGGCTGAATACAAACTGGAGTCAAATTTGAACCGCTGCCTATGCCCTAAACCAGTGCTTCTTTGTCATCTTCTCTGCAGCGAACCTCATAGACATTTTCCGTCCTCCGACCGAGTCCATTTGTATGTTTCTATTGTTCTTTCATATAAAATTTCTTCTTGTATATCTCTAATTCAGCGAAAAGCTTTATCATTTTTGCAATTGGTTAATGGTAAAAACATATATTTTAGTGAATTGGGTCATACATACTGTGTTAGCTTCCAATATTATTGGTCTTTGTGATTTTTTACTAGTTAATAAACGTGTTCTTACTATTTACTTCCTTAATGGCTTGAAGTTTTGATTTTTATACTACTAGTTAAAAAGAATCTTTCTTTTTTTTTTGAGTTCATTATGTGGATTGAGTTTGTTTTCGCGTTTTAATCTTTTGGTTGAACATTTTCTCTGATAAGTCAGGTTGTTTCAATTCGGAAATTACTTGTTTATTTCTTCATCTTGAGTTGGTATCATGTAGATTGAGTTACTTTCACGTGTTGCTCTTTTTGACCATATGCCAAAAGAGTATTTCTGGAGTATTGGAGGTTATGCAATTATTTTCTTTGTTTTATTGATTTTAAATTGGTATATATTGTTGTTTGTATTCAGACTTTCAGTGTGTAGTTTTTCATTCTAAAAGGTAAATTATAATCATTTTATCAGGTCTCAAATTGCTCTAGAAAGGAACTTCTGTTTGATTCTTAGCTTAGACTACTGATTATGTATATTTCAGGGGATAAAGATGGCGGGGAAATCAAATAAAGGGAAGAATCGGAAGGCAGTTCAAAATGCTACCAGTTCTTCAGAGCAAGCAGCAACCCCATCTGATGCTCATGTGAATGATACTGCAACACATGCGGAGGCTAATGGAACCACAGCTGCACTAATTGATACAAAACCAGAGGCAAAGGAGTCTGGAAATGAGACCTCCGCACATGAGGCAAAGCAAGGTGAACCTTGGCAACATCAAAATTTAATTTAAATATGTAAATAACTCATTTCACCTTAGGGTATGGCTTTAGTGGTCAATGAAGTGGGTCTTGGAGACCAAGATTCAAATTCCAGTAGAGACCATAAAAAGCTAGGTCATTCCTACCCAGTACATTTGGATAGAACATTAGCCATTTTTCCTAATCATTTGCTCCCAGTTGTGTTTAGAG
>JACEIK010000037.1:244308-255539 GCA_018107945.1 Datura stramonium | reverse complement strand
CCCAAATTATCCTTTCAACGAGTGATGAGAGTTCCTTCATGTCTTTGCCTTTTCTCTCTTTTTATGAAAGAATGAGCTATCAAGTGGGTCCCAGCTCCCAATAAGTCATGTCAAAAGGTTAAATAGTTTTCGAAAAGAGAGGTGTCATTCTTTTCTGGGATAGGCTAAAATGCAAAATGTATCGAAGTGGCACAGAGGGAGTATACCACAATTAAGTCACAAAATCTAATCATTTGGAGATTTATAAGTGAACTGTACTTGTTATAATTACTTGTGACATAAACAGGGTTTTACACATAATATTGTTGCATTTCTAATTAATAATATCGAGCTTGTATGGGTCTTTTTTGTAGGTACTCTTCTTGATGGTTGTATTTAATTTAATCTTCTAATTTTACTTTCTGATGCAAGACTTATTGTTATAGGTTCATTATTCTGCTTATTTATTGGAAGTTTATAACCTTTTTTCTGTTTTTCTTGGTAGAGTGTTTTACCTGGTATCCTTCAAGGTGACAAATCAGATTCCCTCTTATACGGTTCTGTTGATAATGGCAAGAAAATCTGCTGGAGTGACGAGTTTCATTCCAAGGTAGGAGCAGACCGTACTTTGGTTCACCTTCTTTTTTCCCTTGTATTGTTTGCACAACAATTTAGGATGTCTATGCCTCTCCGGTGTTTCCATAGTTGTGGAAAGTATAAGGTCTATTAGGATTACTCGCTGGGTTTTCCATGATTCTTTAACTATCGATTTGGTTATGTATATTGTCATAATGACTTCATTTGAAGAATCTGAGCTTCTGGGGACATTAGGACATGCTTGTTGTGGAGATCAACATGTCTAGCTGGATTGTTCGTCTTTTTCCTTTTGCGCCTTTGGTTATTGTGAGCGATCATTTTAATTCCCTTTTTTTTTGTGTGTGTGGGGGGGGGGGGCGCCTTAATTCCTGATAATTTAGATGGTAAAGAATGATGTTTGTCGTTCGGGATCACAGGGGTATGATATTTCAATGTGAATTGTAATGACGGGTGATGTTACTTTTCCATTTATCATTCTTGATTTATCTTGTTAAACATTTGAACTATATATCTGGTTCTCTCACGTATCCGAAATTTCATCCAGCTTTATTTGTCTTAGGTGCTAGAAGCTGCAAAACGTCTGCACTTGAAGGAACATACTGTCCTTGATGGATCTGGAAATGAATTCAAATTAGCTGCCCCGGTGGAATGCAAGGGCATTGTTGGTAGTGATGACAGGTGATTACTATTTGACGCTTCACTACTCTAGGGGTGGGGGCTCCTTGCTTTATGATGAAAGCTAATTTTGGTTCATTGGTGATGTAATGTTCTGTTTCTCCATAGGATTCCTATGATTTGAGGTCCTGCTAAATATGCACATAAGACACCCTTCAAGCTTAATAATTTCATTGTTTAGGTGTATAACTTGGAGATTGTAAAACGTGGGAACTTTTATTTGATACTGGATTTGATTAGTTGCAGTTTAATGCATATGTGTGTATATTTCAGTAATGTGTGACTGTCCTCTTTCCCCGATAATATGAATGTCTTTAACTTGGTCAATTTTAGCGGGAACAGTTTTATCATTTTATTGAGATTGTGGTTTTCAGGCATTATCTGTTGGATTTGATGAGAGTCACTCCTCGTGATGCAAATTATACTGGTCCAGGTTCCAGATTTTGTATTTTGCGACCTGAGTTGATAACTGCATTTTGCCAAGTTAGTCCTGCTTGTACTATGACAAGTTTGCTCTCATATTTTCAATTTATTTTAGTTCTTCTATTTATTCTGGATTTTTTAGGGGGGTTGGGGGCTTGCTCTTATACTTTGGATCTGATTTCTGACATTTTTTACTTCAAAATTTATTTTGGTTCTTCGTCCTCTTTCCCTAAGGCTGAAGTTGCTGAGAGGTCAAAATCCAAGTGTGAGTCTGAAGCGGAGGTACCAGTGGCCTCTGATTGTACAAGTGTAAATAACCCTGAAGAATTACCAACAAACGATACCGTTGCTCCGACCGAAGTCAACAGCAATGAGGTAGCGATTCTCCTGCTTAAATGAAGTCTGTCCTTCTACTGCAAGTACTTTCCGTGTCTAGATATAATGATAGGGAATGCATTTTTGAAAGTCAGTTCCTTACGGTAATAACTACTGAAGTTGCGCTACTGTTGGATATAAGTAGCTATTTTACTTGTGACTGTATATGTGTTGGATAATACAGTTTCCTAGTATTTCTTTTAACAAAGACACTTCTCAAAAGATTTTACTTTATTAATTTGTTTGACTAGATCAGAAAGTTCTAGTTTATGATCTCACCTTTGATTGTTAATGACATCTTCTCCTATTTATAATTGCTTGCTGTTCCTGATTTTATATTTCATGTTTAGATTGCATGTCCCAAGTCATGTGACCGTTGTCACTTTGCGGTATCTTATGTTCCTTTTTCTCTTTCCCATCTCTTCTCTTCTTTACTTTGATTTGCTGTTTTCAGTCTACGTGTCTGTTGGCTTCCAGAACTGCTCTAGTTTATTCATCTGTCTCTTGTACCTTGTGAGTTCTTTCTGAAACTAGCATATAAACTTCATGTACATGATGATTTGAAATAGAGTAGTTAGTGATGGATTCTAATATACAAATTTCTATTGATTAATTGTGGCACTATTATGACTGTACATCAATAATTTGTGGATATATTGATCTGGAAATTCTATGAACTCCTTTTAAGGAAAGAACTACAACAATTTTATCTCTCAGGAGGGAATTAATGCAAAGGATTTTTCTTTTCAAGAAGTAATTTACCTCTTCATGCTCTTGTATTCATCTATTATGATATATAACTTCTTTTGGCTCTTATTTAGGGAGAGAAAAGTGTGAAGGATGCTGGTGACAACTGCTGTTTTCACACTGGAAGAAAAGATACCGAGGATATACTTTTCAATCCTAATGTCTTTACAGATTTTAAGTTGGCTGGGAGTGAAGAGGTGATCTTTTCGCTTTTGATTGTTAACCTTGCTTGTTTTTTAAGAAGGTGTTCTATATTTATATGGTCCTTTCCTGCAACTTGACCAGGAGATAGTTGCTGACCAAGAACTTGTGAAGAAAGTGAGTTTGTATCTGAAAGACGCTGTGCTTCCGAAGTTTATTCAAGATCTCTGCACACTTGAAGTTTCACCCATGGATGGGCAAACTTTAACTGAGGCACTCCATGCACATGGAATAAATCTGCGTTATCTAGGAATAGTAAGGATCTCCGGACAAGCTCATCCAATTGTTATATTTCTTAGGCTTTACCAACAAATATAAGAAAATTTGTAGCACAAAAAGTTTAATGTCAGTTAAAGTAGTAAGCTTGGCTTTGTCTTGTTCTTTTTGTCCAGGTGGCTGAGGGGACCAGGAACTTGCCTCATTTATGGGATCTTTGTTCCAACGAGATTGTTGTCAGATGTGCAAAGCACATCCTCAAGGTGATTGATTTTGTTCTTCAGATAGTAATAAGCTTTTGAATGCTATTGATAAAAAAATACGTTTTTCATTGCCTGCTTTAAAGGCCTTAATAAGATTGAATTGTGAATGTACTAAATCTTATGCTTTGACAAGAGTGGTCCAACTTGAGAACATACTTCCTCATTTGGTATTGAACACCATATTTTTGTAGTTCTCTCAAAGGATCAATTTTTTTGTTTCTCGTGTTGTCTCAACATTTTTGCTTAGCATTATCAGTAGAATAGTGAAGTGGAAACTTCTTTTTACCTTCCTTTATTTCTTTATTGTTCTGGGCAAAAGCCCTCCTTAATCAACAGGGGGCTTTTTCTCTGGTGGTTTCAAATAAGTCATTTACGCATAACCATTTGGTGTATAAGCTGGAGCACACGTTATATCTTCTCTGATTATCATGATGCATGGAACTACAGAAAGAATTTTAATTTATAGGTTTGTGGATTTTGGGAGAACTTACAACTTGATCTGATGGGATATGCAGGATTTGCTGAGGGATGCTGAGGACCATGATCTTGCAAACACAGTCTCACATTTTTACAACTGTTTGTTTGGAAATATTCAAACAGTATCTAATAAAGGTGGTGCCAACAGTTCTAGAAACCAAAAGAAGGTAAAGAGAGAGCTTATTGTCATAGCTTACTGCTATTTATTGCTACTTCCTATAGTAAGATATCATGAGGAAGTTCTGTTGAATTGAGTGTACCACCTCATCTAAAAGCTTAACCTATTAAATAGGGATAGTTTTATTTATTTATTTATTTTAGGTTTACAACACGTGATTCTTTTTCTTCGGCCATCACTGAAAATATATTGTTGATGAGTGACAGTGAGCCTCGAGTATAAGACCTCTATCAGCTCTATTGCCATGTTGAATTATGTGTACCACCTCATGTAAAAGCTTGAGCTACTAGAGTGGGACACTTTCTTTCCTCTTTTTATACAGTTTGGTAGCATTCCCATGCTTGGCCAATATTATTCATTTGTATGCTCTGATATTTGAGGAAGCATATGGAGATCATTAGTTTAATTGTCTGAAAATCTATGTTGCCTATATAGAACAAGCATTTTCCAGAATCATTTAAGCTTGCTGTGCTGATATATTCTACATTGTTTCTCGAATAAGAGTATATGGTAAATGGTTTTAATAAAGTTACCTCTATGAAACACATTTCATAGGACCACATCAGCAACCACCAAAAGTCATCCAAGGGACAAGGAAAGCGAAAAAATGTAGGATCTGCCAAGAAGAAGCAGTCCTCCTATTTGAGTTTCTCCTCTGACAGTTTGTGGTCTGACATCCAAGAATTTGCCAAACTCAAGTATCAGGTATCAATTTATTTTATGAACTTCCTTCCAGTTGTTTGCTCAGATGTTTTAAGTTATCAGTTAAGGTTGATTTCTCTCTATCACTCTTCAGTTTGAGTTGCCTGAGGATGCAAAAGTGCTGGTAAAGAAAATTCCAGTTGTACGCAATCTCTGTCAGAAGGTATCTTTCATCTAGGAATCTACTATGACAAATTCTTAGTTTTAGTTGTGATTATGCATTTGTTACTAAGCTATTTTCCCCTTTTTACTGGTGTTATCTCATATTGGTCCATCATTATCATCATTTCAAAGTGGCTGCTGCCATGTCATACTTCATATATTGATGTCGCTAGGATTCATATGGTGAAAGCACTCATCTTATTTGTTTTATTGCGACTGACTCGAAACTTTCCTGCAAAGTGAAAACGGAAGCTTGTTTGGTGTTAGCTTTTGTATTTTCTATTGGCATGACTGTTTTGTTGTATTTTGAGAGTCGAGATTCTTTCTGGACCATCCACTGGTAGTCCATTGGAAGTCTCCAGATATGCAAATCGTGATATGCGTTGTGACATTGGTTTTCTTGGTGAGTTGACAAGTGAATTTGCAGGGAAAAAGTTGTCCCTGTTCTTTTGAGTGTTCGACTTCTCAATACCACCAATTTTAAGCAGTAAAAAATTCCTTCCAGATATTCAGATCTTGATATGGGTGGTGAGGCACAGTGAGAAATTTTTGCTGTTATGTGACACAACTTTTACATTGTTGTCTTTATGTTTAAATTGATGTAGAAATTTTATTTGGATATAAATCGTTAGATGGAGATCACTATACCTTGGTGGTAGAGATGAGATGACTGGAGGTCATTAACTTGTCCTTGCTGGGATATTGTGGTCGATGATTTTTTTTTCAGATAATATTTCCCGCTTAGTGTTCGAGCTAAAGATTATTCAAGCAGCTTTTCATCTTATTTTCTTGCACAGCAGGTTAATCTATTGCCCCATGTTAGGCATGGAATTCTACCTTTATATGTTTAAGTAACCCAATAACCTTTTTTTGACAGGTAGGTGTGACGGTTGCAGCTCGTAAATATGACCTTGACTCTGCTGCACCTTTTCAAGCCTCAGATATTATGAATCTCCAACCAGTGGTGAAGCATTCTATCCCAGTTAGTTCAGAAGCCAAGGACCTCGTAGAAACAGGGAAGGCGCAATTAGCTGAGGTATTTAACTGTTTCAATTGGTGATGAAAATGGAGATTCTCATGTTAGTCATGGATATTTTGAGAGGCTAGCTATCTATCTTTTTTGCCTTTTGTTTTACTGGTTTGAGCTTACTTAGGTGGAATAACATCCTCATACATTTCAGGGTTTGCTTAGTGAGGCCTACACTCTATTTTCTGAAGCATTCACAATACTTCAGCAGGTAAATTACTGATTGTTTTAGCTCTGGACCCGCTTCTGATGTCATATATTTTTTAGTTCTGATTGCCATAATATAAAAATGCAGGTGACCGGTCCAATGCATCGGGAAGTTGCCAATTGTTGTCGGTAAGTAGTCTTGTGCTCTACCACTTCACTCTTTTTGTGAGAGAACGCTTGTGCATTGCAGTCTTTGGTTGTTCTCTTTTCTATCTTTTATTTCATCAGCTTTTCGGTCTCATTTGTTCTCTTTGTTCTTTTCTATAATTTTTCTCTCTTCCAGCTACCTTGCTATGGTTCTATATCATGCTGGAGATATGGCTGGTGCTATAATGCAACAGCACAAGGAACTTATCATAAATGAAAGATGCCTTGGACTGGACCACCCTGACACTGCGCACAGGCACTTTTCTTTTGTCCTTGGAACTCTTTTTTCCTTCTTTTGCTATATGTTGCCTACTGTGTTACTGGTGTTGATTTTGAAGCTGAAAACCTGTATTTAGGGATCATTATATGTTTAGTAACGCGACTTTGCTAATCTTACTGCAGTTATGGAAACATGGCTCTTTTTTATCATGGTCTTAACCAAACAGAACTCGCATTGAGGCACATGTCACGGGCCTTGCTTTTGCTTGGCTTGTCATCAGGTCCTGATCATCCAGATGTTGCTGCGACATTTATAAATGTTGCGATGATGTACCAAGATATCGGAAAGATGGACACAGCACTTCGTTATCTCCAAGAAGCATTGAAAAAGAACGAACGGTTGCTTGGGGAGGAACATATTCAGACTGCTGTTTGTTATCATGCTCTGGCAATTGCATTCAATTGTATGGGTGCTTTCAAGCTCTCGCACCAGGCATGTACTCGAACCAGATAGTTTACTGTGCTAAGAAAATGATAGTAACTGTTTTAACCATTTTTTATTATTTTTTATCAACAGCATGAAAAGAAAACTTATGACATACTAGCCAAACAGCTTGGGGAGGAGGATTCAAGGACACGTGATTCTCAGAACTGGATGAAAACATTTAAGATGCGTGAGCTGCAGGTATAAGTTACTCAAGCCTGATGACCTCTAATTCCTTGTAACAAGCTTATCATTCCCTTATGTGCTTTTGCAATATGGAAATCCTTAACAGATGAATGCGCAAAAGCAGAAAGGTCAATCTCTGAATGTGGCTTCTGCACAGAAGGCTTATGATATTTTGAAGGTACCTTAATCCTAACATTTTTGTAGCCTTTATGATCCTTTTAGGGGATCATTAAATAATCTGACATGTTTGCTGACCCTAAACCTTCACCATGAGGACCTTGAGGCAGAAATGCAAGGCTTGGTCTGGGTGATTAAGACTTACTTTTCTAATTTTTGTTACCTCTTCATCCCCATGTCTCTCGCGCTAGTGCATGCTTAATCCTCTTTAGAACCCTTGGATCAACAATTACAATAGAATGTATAGGATCTTGGTTGTTCCTTTTCCTGTTTTATGGCCAATTTGGAGTGGATTTTTCATTCTAGGGTTATGATTCTGGTCGCCTTGGATTTTTTTTGAAGTATGTCAATGAGAAAGTGAATGTTCACAGTATTGAGTTGAATGTTGCAGGCTCATCCTAGCTTGTTACATGCATTTCAAGCTGCTGCTGGAGGTGCTGGTATTGGTGGAATGAACCAATCATTAAGTTCTGCCGTACTTGGTGATGGACTTCCACGAGGAAGAGGAGTTGATGAAAGAGCTGCACGAGCTGCTGCTGAAGTACGGAAAAAAGCTGCAGCAAGGGGTCTTCTTGTACGTCCTAGTGGTGTTCCTGCATCGACTTTGCCCCCTCTTACCCAGCTACTCAATGTTATAAACTCTGGCACAACACCGGATGCTGCACCTAATGGAACTAATGAAGAAAAGAAAGAAGCAAATAGTAATTCTTCTAATGGACCAGGAGATGCCCAAGCAGACCAATCCAAAGCAGGGGAACAAGATCAAACTCCTGTTGGTTTAGGGACAGGATTGGGGGTGTTGGATGCCAAGAAACAAAAATCAAAAGTGAAAGCTGCATCTTGAAGCACATATTGCTGAATGTACTAACAAACATGGCAATGATCAGTTCGAGCATATCACAGATTTTAGCCTGCAGCCACCTCATGCTTCAGGTACTCGCTGTACGGGTGAACGCTTATACTAGTATTCCATTCTTACAATAAGTCTCTCATGGAGATTTAAGTATTCGAGCTGTAGTTACTCTCATCTTGATTATTGCTGAGATTACATAACTTGTAGGCCTAGTTTGAGAAGATAGGTTTAATGCGCATTGTTTGGTGTTTTGAATAATGTTAAGTAGGGAGGTCCATCATCTATCTGGGTGTTGATGTCATCCTATAATTTTTGACCCACTTTAGTCATTCCCTTTCCCTTGCGTCTGGGTATGTAATGATCTAGCGAGTGAAGCCGCCCACCTGTTTTGGTTGGAAGGTGCTCTTGGACAATTTTTTGTTTCTGGTTAAAACTGACTTTCTATTTGTTACTTATTTATTGTTGGAATGAAAGTTTGTTTCAGTATTGAGGTGGCATTCTAAGGTTGAAGTAATGTTCTTGATGTTGTGCAGTTACTCTTCAGATCATCAGCTACGACACTTCTTAGAAATCCCATTTTTGTTGTGCTTATTTTTTAAGAAGAAAAATGTTCTTTTTTATCCCCTTGGACAAAGGGAAAGATCTCTGACGTACTTTCCAGATCAAGTGAGATGCATTACATAATTGCTGATCAATTTTTCTTTTATTTTGAATGAGCAAGTTAGAACCTCATGTTACTCTAAAATTGCCCACTTTACGTGTATTTATTGGTAAGCTTCACAAATTAGTTTTTTTTTTTCCTTTTCACATTGGATAAAAATTTAATGAGTTTGGATAAAAATGTCTTAGGATGGCAGGACGAAATGATGTCCTATGTTCCAAAACAGTTTAAATAGAAGAAAAATGATATATGAAGATCTATGTTTCATTTATAGGTTTCCTTTTTTTTTTTCACTGATCTTCTGTGAAAAGTGTCATGTGAACTAAATCTGTATAATGGACAACAAAATCAAATCTCCTGCAAGATTAAATTATTATTTTTTCATTTTTTGCGGGGAAAAAAAAAGACTTGGAAGATAATTTTGTTTCCTCTCTTTAATCTTGAAGAATTGAAAGTTATATCCCGATATGCGCGATGCCTTCTCTGTAGTCTCAACTCTCCCTCAAGTCTCAAATCACTTGTTTATACAAAGTTGTACTGGGTGTATAGAGGAGCGTTTAGTGGGCTTTTTGTGTTTGAACCTCAAATTGGGACTTGTTCAACAAATCTAGGTCCAATATTTGCTTAACATTTTACCAACTTTATTTGGTTTCTTTCTATTCAACTAACCGTTCTTATTTGTAATTTAGCAGCATCACTTGTTTCTTTGATTTCCAAGAAGATCATCATAACTTCCATTCCCGCTTCTCTCTCTCTCTTGCATCTCACAAACTTCCTTCCTTATCAGGCTTTTAATATGTCTATTCCTATCACTGTGTTTCTACCCGAGAATATGTATCTCAACTTGTTGAGAAATCTCTTTCTAAAGCACACTTTCATACGGTGCCTCTGTCAGATTGTAACTCTGTCATGGGAGTTGAGCTCTCCAACGTCGGCATCCATTGTCCCATGTAATCTTTCCAGTAGGCCAACCTCACTACCACAAACAATGAAGGATATTTAGCTGTAGCTCAGGTAAGTCATTTTGATTGCAGAGGAATAGCAATTGGTGGATGCATGCTTTATCACGCACAGGAGATTTCAGCAATTTCTTCCTCACTTTTGTTGGAGAATTGGACTACCCCCACCACCCCAATGTATCAAATGAACCAACATATCTAGGAAAAAGATTGGTGTTCCCCAGCTTAGCATCCTGGGAAATTTTCAAAAGTGCTTAAAATCTGTTGAAAGTAGTCACCTACTTGTGCGGGAGCAAACTCAATTTATCTAACTTACTCGCCAAACATGAATGCAATATCGATGCTGCTTTTTAAAGTCTCCACCAACTTCTGCTACTACTATTTTGATAGCTGACAAGACTGGCACAGCTTACATGTGTTGGCCAAACACATTCAGAACTGAACATATAAGCCATTTTTGTACTAATGTGCTTATAGCACATCATTATGATCGTCCTGCTACTACTTTTAATTTATATATATAACTAGATAATTTAAGGCTCGTATATGGCCAATATAACTTATTACTAATTTTATATTAAAAAAATTATTTAAAAGGTTGTTCATAAAAATANTCTAGCATTTTGGTCAATAATTTTTATTTGTCCCAACTAAAATTTTAGCATAAACAAAATTTTATAATAAAATAATTTAACTCAGAAATATTTTAAGAGTTATTGGTATCAATTATGGGAACATTCATTTCTTAAATTCTAAAACACTTAGAATCTAATATTTAATTTGTATTTTATTAACGTAATGGAATAAATTTATTAGAATTTGAAGATAATTTATTTGTTAGATTTAATTGAATTATATGACAATCATGAATCTTTATTTGAAAATTTATTCTTATTAACGTTAATTGGTTATGTAATTTTTCATATTATAATTATGCATTTGTTATTTTGGCCATCTTTTTTTTAAAATAGTAAACCGCTTAAATTCATTATTTTTTTGATAATTAAGTAGAATAATAACTTTTTATATTAAATATTTTAATAAATACTGTGAATAGAAAATATGCTATTAAATTGATAAAATGGCAAATAGAACAATTATATTAGATATTACACTAACTTAAGAAAATAAAAGAAAGTGTATACTTTCTACTCAAGCTCCATCATGAACTATTCCAAGACAACAAAACGAATACATATCACTAACCCCTTCTTTATATTTTCTTAATTGAATTTCAGTTGATTATGGCAAAGTTCAGATACTTTTTAAAAATAATATAATTATTATTATAAAAATCAATCTTTGTAATTTTAAAT
>JACEIK010000037.1:151759-225801 GCA_018107945.1 Datura stramonium | reverse complement strand
AAGATTTAATGTATAAGTATACGTACCTACTTCTTTTTTTACCCAAAATATCCTTACTATGTCATTTAATAGTAAGGACTTTGTTGTCTTTTCATTCAAATAAACACCAACCCATCTTCTATCTGTCCTAAAAGATAAGTCAAATTGTGACAATAAACTAAATTGATGTTATACACCTTAAATTCTGCGTACGCTACTGCAGGTAAAGGGATATGTGCCACTGCAGATTGCGGCGGAGTACTCCAATGCAATGGTGCAGGTGGCACCCCACCAGCTTCACTAGCAGAGTTCACACTTGACAGTCCAATGGATTTCTATGATGTTAGCTTAGTTGATGGTTTTAATATCCCTATATCAGTGTACCCTTCAGGTGGATCTGGAAATTGTTCAAATGTACAATGTTCCTCAGACATGAACTTACAATGTCCTCAAGAATTACAAGTGAAAACAAATAATGGTAGTGTCATTGCATGTAAAAGTGCATGTCTTGCTTTTAACAAACCAGAGTATTGTTGCACTGGAGAATTCAACAATCCCAAAATATGTAAGCCTACAAAGTACTCACAATATTTCAAGATTGCATGTCCAGATGCTTATAGTTATGCTTATGATGATGCAACAAGTACTTTTACATGTAAAGGGGCTGATTATTTGATCTCATTCTGTTGAAATGTCCATATCAAGTCATGGGCTTTTTTTTTTTTTAATATGTATTTATTACACAAATTTCACGAGAAGTTTGTGGATTGATTCAAGAAATGCCTTATTGAGTAGGATAATATGTGTGGAATGAATATTGATCAATAGTATTAATACATTTTGTTTGTCTTGATTTTGACTTAGCTTTCAAATTTAAGAAAATAAAAAATGACTTTTGAATCTTGTGGTTTCAAATTAAAGACATGTTGAATGTATCAATAAAATATCTTTTAATCTTATGGTTTTAAACATTTTTGTAGGAAAATTAAAATTAAAAATTGCTAAAAAAGGAAAGAGACATTCTCTTTTAAACGGACTAAATAAAAATAAGATAAATAAATCGATGAAATGGGGTACATGGAAATCTCGTGGGTTCACAAGTGGAATGAGTAATAAAAGACCAATTATTTTGCAAGGATAATTCTTGTTTCATTCAAGCAAGCAGGGGTAAACTCATTATTTGAAGACAGCGGGGGCATCATTATGTTAATACAAATATTAAAAAGTATTTAATGACCTAGTAACTGATAGCATAAGTAGTGTCGAAAATACAAGTATATATGTCAAATATGATTTTTGCGGTAATATAACAACACAACAATAATATACTCGATGCATGTGATCCCATAAGTGAGGTTTGATGAAGGTAGGGTGTACGCAGATCTTATCCTCAGGGGCAGAGCCCCTTTGGCAAAAAATTACACTGTTTATATATACATGATTGTTTATGTATATATAATAGATGTTGAATCCCCTTAGATTTTTTCGTGTGTTTACATCTTCGTATTTTAAACTCTCTTACTGAAAATTCTGGCTTTGCCACTACTTATCCGTACTTTTATATGATAGAAATATTATTTCAGATAGACTCTCAACTAAAAAAATATAATTTTCCGAAGCGAGTAAAAAAAAAAACTCTAATGAAAATATTGAAAACATAAAACAGCACGACCTTCAAGTATTAATTTAAAAAGATATAATTTAATATTTTCTTCTATCACTAATATAGTAGATAAGTCAAACTGTCATTTTAAACACCAGTCAAAGGAAAGAAGATCCACTGTTGAAGAATTTTGTAAAACTTTAAAAGTGTAAATTCACAATCCATACATTAAAGTGTAATCACTTTGACCTTTTTCTGGGAGTAATATTTATAAAATTGATGAAGGAAGGATCTGTTAGATAAGGGCTTCATTATGACGAGCAAGTCTCCATANTAATATTTATAAAATTGATGAAGAATACTTAGCGCGTGATTTATATTTATGTTCATCATGATAATTTATATTTTATGTAATTTTTGTACTTTTCTGTATAAATATTGAAAAAAAAAATTGTTTTCATTTTATTTAGGTGATTTTGTCACGCGTTATACTTAATCGTCATCAAAGCAAGATTAATAAACTAAAGTAACCAAAACATCAGTTCAATCGTTTTGAATTTACACTTATCACAACTCCATATTTAATTACTTAATGTGGATATATACGCGCGAAACACATGTCCAGAAACTAATTATACTATATAAGCTTATAATATTTTTATAAAAGGTTTATTGCATCACACAAAACGTAAATAAATTTACTAATATGTACGTAATTGAGGGAAATTAACCCGTTAACGTGGCATCCTATTTGTTGAGGTGATCGACTGCCTAATTAACAATATAAACTCACACATTTTATCTTCGTAACTTTTACTCTTAATTAATTAACAGAAAAGGGTCATATTTGTCTCTACGCTCTCAAAAATAAATTATATTTATCTCTCCTCATACTTTTACGATATATTTGTCCTTACCATCCACTTTGAACACATACTTGTCCCTGCACTGTTAACTTCTATGTCCCTCATCCTACTTATAATCTTACATGGCATCTACGTGAATATATTTTTATCAACTAAAAGTTCAAAAGTGACAAATTTATAAAATAACTTTAAAAAATCCTAAATATTAGTTCATTCAAAATTTTATTTATTTGACATTTGAAAACCTAATCTATTTATTTAATAAATAAACTTAATAAACTAGGCTTTCATATTTTTTGATATTGGAAAATCTAATCCTGAATTTTTTGCATAGATATTTGTTCTTAAAAGAAGAAAACATAGCACCACCAAAAACATTATACGTTGAAAAGAGACAAACAAAAGTGAAAGCAAAGAGTTTAGCAGATGAAAATATTCATCATAAAGTTTCAGTACCTTTGCCTTTTTTGGAGTATACACGTATAGCATAAGACCAACGTTAAAATTTTATGGTTTCCCACTGTAATTCTTTTTACAAATTAGACCAGAGGAAAATGGATGAATTGACCACCCAATGTAGCATCTTGTATTGACAGCACTCGAATTTGCATTTGATAGACGTGCAAGCATAGAATTGAAATATGAAACAAAGGTAAAACATGTACAACTTTTGCATCCTATGAAGATCTGCAACAACTATATGAGCTCCCACTTGGTACAGGTTCTTGACCAGGAACAACAATTTCCTTTCCCCTGAGGAGGGCGGAACTCCCAGCGGCGGATTCTGCCTCGTTGGCAACAAGGGATTTCTTGCTGACAACCCTGTATATCTCCGTCAACACATTAACAAAAGCTGTATCCACATTTGTTGCTTCCAGGGCAGATGTTTCAATAAAGAACAGGTTCTCCTTCTCAGCAAACTCTTTTGCATCCTCAGTAGGTACAGCACGAAGACTACCCAGGTCAGTCTTGTTGCCCACAAGCATGATGACAATGTTCTTATCAGCATGGCCCCGTAGTTCCTCCAACCACCTAGCGACGTGATCAAAAGTTTGACGTTTAGTGATGTCATAGACCAGCATTGCTCCAACAGCACCTCGGTAGTACGCACTTGTCACTGCCCTATATCTGGAGAGCCACACACCAGATAATAAGTTTTGAGCCCCAAAAGGCCACAAGAGAGTATCAGGAAGAAAGCAGACATTTCTTGAGCAAGCACACATATAATCACGTAATCATGATAATACATATTGCCATGTTGAAAGAAAACAGCTAAGACATCCAGAATGGTTTGACACATTTAGAAGCTCATACTCAACACAGCAATATTGTCAGTGTGACAATAGACAAGCATAATCATGCATGATAATGCACATTTGTTTGATTCTCCATCTGGTTTAGACTAACAGAACCACCTAAGCCAGTAAGAATCAACCAGCTTAGGGTGTTTCACACCTTATTATTAATCACTGGACTACGTGAAATTAGTCAACTATCTTTCAGAAAAACATTGTTCTTTCTTTTGTAACTCTTTCTACACTCCTGAGAGGGGCCATACCAGAAATGGCAAGAGAACATCCAGAGGCATGTCATAATCCAGATTAAATAACTGCAGCAAACGGAAGTATTATTCATTCAGTCGGGCTTTCTAGTCCTGATTCAATATTAGATTGAAATTATGTTGAAGTTTTATATCTTCAAGTGCATGTTGAAATTCAATTTTCTTTCTTTCCTTTCTTGGAGGGTACTCATTTCTACATGTAAATATAAACCTCCACACAAGACTAAACTTCTTAAGCATTCTGGTGTTAATTGCACGTGACTAGTTTCATGGAGATAATAGCTTCCACCTATTTGCTCATGATAATATTTCATTGGTTTTACTAATCCAAAAAAAAACATTGGTTGTTGTTTAGACATTCTTCACCAGAAGCCATGTATTCACAGTTCCTCCTCAAGGCATATAAAATGATGCACAATACATTCTCCCTCCTCAAGGCATATAAAATGATGCACAATTATACCAGCAGCTATCCAACGCTCATAAAACGAAGAAAAGGAAATTAAAGTTACAACTACTACTCTCCCCATAATCAAAGCTGGACTAAGACTGAGTTATTCATTCAGCGCCAGCATAGATTGTATTTAGCTACAGTCCACCTACCTGATTTACAATGGTTTTCTTTTTTGATTTGAGAACCAGACTTGCAAATGTAAAACTTATAAATTAGGGAAAAAAGTCCCCCGGGAGTTTGTGAAAGGTCTTAGATAGTGCAAGATCCTGCCCACTCTGTGGTTGGAAAAGAAATCCACTGATAGCTAACTTTTAAAGAAATTTCTGAAGTCTAAATGTAAAACCGGGGCAGTAAACACAGAAACAAGAATAATCAAACAAAATGGTAAGAACTTGACAACAAACAAAATGAACAAGTCTAAAGAAAAATAAAATAAATAGCTTCTCCTTTGGGAAGCTAAAAAGATCACTTCTTTTTTTCTTTTTGGAGATTTGAGGTGTTGGCCAAAAAAGAAAAAGTGATTTTGAGTAGTAGCAGAAATAGTTTGGGAAGAAGCCATAACTGTAGCTTCTTCCAACAGGCAGAAGCAGAAAACTATTTTTTGGGGACAAAGATATCCTTATCATTATATTTTATTTACCAAACCTTCCCCTTATTGATTTCAAAAGGGAAATCAACCAGAATGTTGTCCCTTACTCTTTCTTCACCTTGGATTTTTCCTATTACCTCTACAACTCTTTCTTTCAGCAAATTACACCAAAATCTCAAACAAAAGGCAAAACATTTTAATTTAATAGAAAACATAATTAAAGTCTCTAATAATAAATAATAAAACTCATTTCTTTTTAAACAATATTAGTTGTAAAGTAAATTTGCATATGTATATGCCCTCTTTGACCCGAGGGTCTATAGGAAACAACCTCTCTACTTTCTCAAGGCAGAGGTAAGGTTTGCGTATAATCTAACCTTCCCGTACCCCACTTGTGGGATTACACTGCGTTAGTTATTATTATATATTTCCTCTTTTTAAAAGTTTGACTAGACACAAACTACTTTGTAATACTAATACAAAGTGCTACAGCTTCAAAAGTACTTCTTCGAATAGGACATTTGACAAAAATTACTTAAAGTTCACAAATTTTGAAAGTTCGGCCAAACAGACTCAAAAAAGTCTTACCTAAACTCCATAAATATGGACATAGTAATGAAGGTCATGTTACATATACTCCTAATTGAACAGCTCAATGTACTCAAGGACATATTGAGCTCCTGGGTAGAGGTTTTTTTCATTTTTTGACATAGTAATGAAGGTTACATATACTCCTAATTGAATAGCTCAATGTACTCAAGGACATATTGAGCTCATGGGCAGAGGTTTTTTTTTTTACGGAACAGTACCCAAGGACTCAACTATCGTACCAAATCAGCTCTTATTTAAGTGAAACCTAGTTCTTTGAATTATTTGAACTCGGAGAGATAATTTGAGGTCATAGAATTTTGGCTAGCTGTGCAAGGAGTGATATTTTACATCGAAGAACTTGATAAAAAGGAGGATAACTCATGTCAGTTGGTGTTTCATGTGTAAGAGATCGGGAAGTCTGTTATCTACCGAGTTTCATGCGCCAAGAGATTTCTCGGTTATAAAAAAAAGAAAATGAGTCGTGGAACAATGTGAATCACTTACTACTTCACTTTCAGGTTGCGCACTGTTGTGGAGTACAATTTAGAAAGTGTTTTAGTATTGAATAAGTAATGCCGGCTATTGTTAAAGATTCATGACTAAGTTGGGTATTCAGAAGGAAAAGGAGAATGAGTAGCATAGGGGAATGGAACCTTTGGCATTTTGGTGTACATTGTAAAATGTACATGACACAAAAACTAGATTCTCTCAGTACCCTACATTTGGAAGATGTAAATAGATGTAAAAGGCATCATGTGTTCTATATATAGAAGCACCAGTTTGGTACAGTTGAATCAATGAAATTATTTACTTACTAAAAAAAAATACCTACTTTAACAAACAAAAAAATAAAGGTACTTGGGAGGTAATTCAGACTAGGGATGAACAACATGAGTAAGAAAAAGATAATAAACAATCAGTTGACCCACCGGTGAATATGAGACAAAGCATTAGTTTAGTTATAAAACAATAACCCTTTACAATCTAAAAGGATGTTGCTTGTTGAGCGACCTAACCTATCACCGCCGTCCAGTAACCCCAGTCCACATCACAGGTTCATCAAAGACATAAAATTTGTTTACCTAGTCACATTTTGCTTGCAGGTTAAAACAAAAGAAGAAGATGATTTCTTGTATCTCTACTTATTTAAGAACTAAGATACCCATATGACCATACTTCTTGAAATCTCCAAATTCCCTGCCCCTTTTGCTTTTCATGCAGAGACTCCCTAGACGACTTGTGCTTACTAAAACTAAAGATCTTGAGGTGAAGGCTCATCTACTCAAATTCTATACACACTACGGTTAAGGCATACTTTTCCAAAATCTTGCGAAAAGGGCGTAACATTACCACTTCTAAGGAACCAAGGTGATGAAACACTCTATTCTCTCACATTTCAAGTATGATGAATGCTAAATGGTAATCCAACTCCATTGTTTATAATTAATACATACAAGGGAAGTCTTAAGAATTGCAGGAAACTATTAAATACTACTGTTAGTGGCAGCTACAAACCTCAATCCACTAGATGCGATCACCATTTGTTTGCCATAAAATAGTTGTGCAGTTAAGATCCATCACTTAGAAATAATCTCTTCTCATAGTCATAATAAGTGATCACTTGTAAAATTCTCTTACTAAAGGTTTTAGTCATTGTATAACAAATCAGATACTCATTTGATCAAAAGCACGTATCAGCCAAAAAATGCATCGTAAGTACCAATCACATAAATCACCGATCAAACTTCACAATTTGGACTAAATCACAATCATTATGAGATTTTAACAGATCTTACAGGATACACAAAAACACTGGATCATGATCACTATAAATAAACATCAAGAAAAAGAAACAGAAGTCAGAAAGTGCTAAAAAGAAGAAGTTCAGACTACCTCTCCTGACCAGCAGTGTCCCAAATCTGAGCCTTGACAGTCTTGTGATCGATTTCTAACGTCCTCGTCTGGAACTCAACACCGATGGTGGCCTTTGAATCAAGACTAAACTCGTTCCTCGAAAACCGGGCCAATAGCTGCGATTTTCCAACTGCAGAATCGCCGATCAGCACCACCTTGAACACATAATCTATCTTCTGATTGAAATCCCCTCCATATAATTTTGACATCTTCCTAAGCTTCTATCAGCCAACGTAAACAAAAATGAAAAAAAAAAAAACTAAAACCCGATCGATCAAATTGAAGAAAGATCGGGTTCTTGAACTCGTAGTGCTATTTCATAAACTTGCGTCGTGCTATTTCCCCTTCAATTTCTTCGATTTAATGTACAGAGACAAAGCAGAGAGACGATCGGAGTGCAGGGGGTTAGGGTTTAATGGGAAATTGGGAAAGAGAATGGAAAGGGTTTTTATATAGATTTTGACTGAGCAGTCAATCAATCATAGAGATTCGGCTACTTGTTGGAGGGAGGGAAGGAACCGCGTCCTCGAGAATGATTAACGGCTTTGCGCCTCCCCTCTAACTATTTTAAATTGTTTCCTTTTCCAACTACACTTTACAAAAATAAAAAAGAAGAAAGAAGAAGAAAATAGGATCAAATATATCTCTCCGCTAACAAACTTATTCGCGCCATACTAAAATTATTATACTTTCGTTATATTATACTAGTTTCTCGATATATATATGAATATATTAAATAATTAAATATAAAAATTATGATAAGTGTAAATTTAAAATAATTAAACTGACATTTTAATTATTTTAGTTTCTCACTTATATAGTAATAAATATATAAATATGATATGATATGATAAAATATTAATATTTAATTATGTACTAATTAAATTTTAATTTAGTAGAGGTGACAAAATGGTAATCTAACTTTCAATTTAGGGGCTTCTCACTTATATAATAATATGATTTTTTATTTCTCATATCGTCTTATTAGAAAATACTAATAAAGTGTATGTATATTTAAAAATATAAAATAAATAATAATTTTTAAAATATTTTAATAAGTTTAAATTAATATTTATTTTCGATAAGATCAAGTATAATATCTTCATAATTATAAAAATACACTTATAAAAGTAGTATGCATTTATACGTGTTACTTCAAATTAATAAAAATAATAATAATCATAGATATGCTGCGATAATTTACCTAAGTACACACCTCATTTCACAATTTGAATATTTTATTGCAAAATGGTGTTCTTTTATTCTTAAAAGTTTTCATTATATGATTTAAGAAAAATAATTATATTTCGATTAGAAAATGTATTTGATGATAGAATTTTTGAAATTTAAACTAAAATTGAACGATATCCTAATATCATAAATAAATATTCAATTCAGAAAATAAAAAATTTATAATACCTCATTAAATTAATAGAAGTAAATATTCTATTATTATCGATCTTATCTTCTCTTTTTTTATTATATATAAAAAAATTATAGAGTTGTAACGAAGACTCTAATTTTGATCAAATAAATAAATAATTAATTATATTAAAATGACATAAGTAATACAAAAAATTATCTATACACATAGATCTAAGGAAGATGTCGGCCTTTTTAAAACTATCTTTCATGTTTGATGTCATTTCACAATACCCTGTAATTCCTTCAATTTTGAGATTTGTATATGTACTCACATGTTAGAAAAAATCAACCTCCATATGACACAAAATAATATTCTAAAGAATTTAAATTTTAAATTTTTTATAGTTAATAACATATTGACAGAAAATTTGTGATCTTATGTCTCATGCACAATAAAAATAGATTTACATTTTACAAAAGAAATAGAAAAAAAGTAAAGATCAAATCTAAATGATTCGTGATTAATTTGAGAGAGAAATTATAGAATACAACATCCTTTCAAATAGTAAAACAACTAATGTCCTCTTCCTCAACAACGAAACCTTTTTATTGTATTGATTGTCATCGTTGTATTCATTCAATGATTTTCACTTCCATCACCCTTGAATGACCTGACTTCGCATTCTATTTCTTTTATTTTCTTATCCTCTTTATCAGATAAAGCTATAACCAATAGGCAATACATCGAATACAAAATAAAAGGAACAAAAAAGATTGAATGAGAAGAAAACAAAAATTGAATTTTTAAATGTTCTTTTTATAATTTTAATTTTATATATTGAATAAATTGTGATACATTATTTTTTTCAGTTAGCTTTAACATATTTCATATTATCAGTTTGACAAAAAAAGTATTTTAAAGAAAAAAAAAATGATATTAAGACTACATTGATACATACCCTTTTCTTTTCTTTATACTCCTTCTATTTACCTTTTCTTTTTCCCTTTCTATTTTCTTGCACAATTATTTTACAAACTTGTATACGGACAGAGCACAACATCAAAATTAAGAAGTAGCACGGTAAACCTGCAAAAAGAAGGTAACAAGTAATATGGAAATAGAATGTTTCTAAAAATATTCAACATTACTTAAGAACTCTTTGTTCTCGGAGATGTTGATACCCCACCCAAAAAAGGTGGCGTATTCCATCGCGTAGAAATAGAAATTGTGATAATTGAGTGAAGAAATACATAAATGGTTAAATAAATTGCTCAAGGAATAGAAGGTTAGATAAGAGGGCAAAAGGAAGAAACTTTACTATAGGAGTAGAAATCAGAGAACTCAACACAGCAAATTCAAATTTAATATATATTATTTTTAACTACTCCTCTTTGAATTCTTAGTTTAATATTTAAAAAAAAATGATTGATGTACTCGGTTAAGAAAGAATCATTTAATTTCAATAAGCAGTTTCAAATTCTTCCGATCATTAAAAAATTCAATGCAAATAATAAATACTAAAAAAGAAAAAAAAATTATTAGTAGAATGTGCGTGCAAATTAAATAAGCAGAGTTAATAAAAAATAATTTTAAAAAAAAAAAAAACGGAAAAAAGAAAGAAGAGCACACAAGCGGGCAGTTCAAAAGTCTCCCTCACGAGGAATTCATTAATTTCTTATAAGTATTAAATTATTAATATTAATTTTTTTAATTTTTTTACTTTTTATGTTTTATTTAATTATTTGTTATTATTATATATATATATATATTATTTTATCAATTAATTTGTCCATCGCTAATTCGCTATACTATTTGAGTTATTTATGCCTCTACTATTATAGCTTGTTCGGATAATTATTGTCTATTTTACTATGTCGTATTATTAGTTTAAATATAATATTTGTTTTGATTCTCACTTAAGAATTTTATTATACTATATTATATTATATAATTAAATCTATCATTACGTAACGATGAAAAGTCATATTTTTGTGTAACAATTGATTTGATGTATAGAATAAAATAGATAATGGCGACATAGAAAAAAAAGAGGTGTATAAATTAAAGCTTGATATCTGTTGATCGAGTTGGTTACAATATAATGAATAAAGTTAGAGAGAGTAAAATCGAATCTTAAATATCATTTTAAGAGGAATATCAAGGTCTAACATTATTAGGTTTTCCAAAACAAAAAAAGTATTAGTGTTTTTAAAAAGAATGAAATACATTTTCAAGACAAAAAATAGGCAGTAAAGAACTAAAGTGTACAGTGCAATTGAGGGGATGCACAAATTTATACTCCAATCCTCAGTATTTTTGGTTGTTATGTTGAGGTCGTACATTTTCTGAGCCTCGTCTGGGATTGGCTTGGGCATGCGCAATTTCTGGACACTACCTCATCTCAATATTAGAATGTACATTTAGATTTAAGACATGCATACAATATTAAGATGTTGTATTAAGATTCGAATATTAAATAATTAAGATTTTTTATTATTTTAATATATTATTATATTAAAAAATTAAAAATGTTAAATATAATATTTCAAATAGAATACTAATTAATCTAATAAATAAATATATATATATATATATATATATATAGAAGAGCCATGAAAAGAACTACTATGACTATAAAAAGAAGATTGTACAAGTGGCAATATAAATTGCAGCTTCAGAATATCTAGCTAAAAATTGTTGTACTTCATGCAAGAAATATTGAATTTCTAAAAAACTCAATCAAGTTTTAGAAAGATCTAATGACTTTCATGCTTTAAAAAAGAGTAAAAAAATGCGGACGCTATTTTTATCTTCAAAAGATTATGAGAATTTATTTTTCTTGAATTATTATTATTTTAAATTACCATATATGCTTTTCTTTTCTTTTCTTTGTGTAATATCATTCAATTTTGCTCTATTTTTGCTATTTCTTCCCTTTAATAACATATTTTCTATTAAGTAATGTTTACTAAAATAACTAATTTAATTTTTTAAAAAGTTATTATTTTAAAATTTCAAATATTAATTGGTATTTTTTACCTTTATTTTTTAAAAAAAAAACATCTGCCGATGTCAAACTTAAAATAGTACTTCCCAAAGGACTTGGTCTAAACAGTACTGGAGCTTTAAATAAAGTAATGATAAAATCAAGGACACAATATCTTTTCTGAAGTGCAGAAGCGCAGTGAACCATAACTTTTGCCGTTCAACGTAACAACACATAATAACCTCCCCATATACCATATTCAAAAGTTTACAATAAAAGATAGTGATGTTTATCCTGCGTCTTAAGCGATATCATCGGTACATTCAATTATTTTTCGCTGCAACAACATGCATAAGCTATTTCATGCAATACTTTTATGCCACTGGTTATATCTGCTAACCTTTTAGTTGCAGAAGATGAAATCTTACGATTTTTTAAAGTCTAACTATAAGTCTAAGACATTCATTTTTTCTTCAGAAATCAATACAAGTTCTCAACACTATTATTCATGCTTCATATAGTACATGTAATTACACATGCCTATTACTAGTTATCCAACAATTTACTATCATGAGATATTTTATTTTTGACATCTCATCATATTTGACGGTATGACTCATAATCATAGTAGACAGGCAAAAAGGCACAATAACACATAAACATTAAACCTCAAGAGAGATCAGTATTCTGATAACAATCGAGTAATTAAATCATGTCGATCAATCTTAGGACATGTAAGTCATGGAATAGATATAAGAGTCATCACAATAGTACGAAATGAAATGCAATCACTATAATGTCAGGAATTATATCCATATCCAAGTCACAACTATACTTCCCATTGTATCTCATCGGTCTTACTCTATATCAAATTGGAACACACATATGTCACTCATCCATACACATATGCTTGTGGGTCTTTAATCTTGCCCATCTAAGTCGTGACTGCGGGAGACTCTGGAATTGTCATGTCTCAGGTACCAACTTATGTACCGCTTTCCGCCATGCTAATCCATTAGCTCATATTGGACTTGAACTCGTATTATTATATAATAGCTTGTTGGTAAACTCACATCGAACTCGAGTCATTCATCAATCATATAATTGCTCGTCTGTAAGTTCACATCGGACACGAGCTACTCATCCATCATTTAATTGCTCATCAAGTAGCTCCTTGGACACGAGCTACTCATCGATCATTTAACTGCTCATCAATTATACATTAAAATGCGTGGCATTCCTCGATTATCATCAACATATCTCCAATTATATTCTCTAGTTTAGTCATGGACAAGATACTACTGACAAGTACACATTAATTATCACAAGAGCATGCCCATGATCACAAGTTATATTAAAACGAGACTTTAACTATTTAACAACTTATTCACACAAGCATGAAGATCGCCTTAAAGTTCTTAAATAATGCAATACCATTACTCGGCAAGCGACCTCACCAGAAATGCCAATTTCGAGTTTTAGGGTGAAACCCACTCACACATACTTATTTGACCCATTCTTAAGTATCGTCACAATATGAGTTTTTAAATAATACAATAATTACCCTAATCAGACACATTTCTTTAGTTCATAAATCTTTATTGCGCACAAGCACTACTACTTCGCCATGTTCCTTCTTTTAAGTTGGTTTTAAGATCGATTATACTCCTCTTTATGTTAATCTTATTCGAATTATGATCTTGTGTGTCGACAATAACACATATAACACACTACTTGTGCATACTTTTCTACATTATTCTAGGTGACGCTGTCGAATACCATACACAAAGCCTATTCATGCCCTCCCCACGTCAATTTTATAAGTATATACAATTTACTAATCAAAGTCTAAACTCAAAAGTAAACCATAGCTACCTCGACTCCAAGTACATTTGCCATGACACTAGTGGAGACTTCATTCCTTTGTCCTCAATCTAGAGTTCATGATGGAGGATCGGTGAGGAGATGGTGGAATCCACATTCTGAGAGAGGGCTAGATCTCTTTTTGTTCTTCGATTGGAGTATCTTGAAATTTACCTTAGAGAATTTTTAGGAGGGAAACCCTCCTTAGAATAGAAGATATACGGAATAAACTTAAACACAAAGTGGGATTCATTTCTCGCTACAGTCCCACACTTGGCTAAGCAAGCTCGCTATATCCAATCAGCCCAGTCAGCAGCCGGCGTACTTGCTTGACCAAGGCCCACTTCATTTTGACTCCATCTTGCATCGATATTCGCTTGCCACTTACACTGTTATTAGAAATAAAATCTCTTATAAATAAAATTTTTAATTCTTATGCTCGTATTATCGAAAATTCAATAACGGCGAACAAATCCGTTGTATAAAATTCTATTATCCATATATAACAACTTTAAATGATCCTTTCGCCATTTGATCATGAATACAATTTAAAATAATAAATAGTCAAAATTATCATTAAACTATTTAAAATGAAATAATTTTATCATCTGTTAAAAAATGTCTCGTTTGAATTCCTGTTATTATTTAAGTCTGCTTGATTTGTTCTTATTTGTTAATAACAACATCCAAAAAACAAATTCTATCATTTTTCCCTCCATTTATATATATCTAAAATAAAATAATTAAATGTCACCAAGTAAATAACCCATCAAGGAGGATGAATACGTCTCAGAGTATATACCTATTTAAATTGATCGTACAATTCTTTTTTCTTTTCTTTATGTCACAAGTGAATAATTCTTCAATCATAATTTAATCATGATTTTTCACTTATTTATTTGATTTATTCAATTTAACATGTATATATTAGGTCGGGATCAAAACAATGACTTGTTGGATCAAATATATTAAAACAATAAGTGAAAAAAATTATGCACCAAAACAGTAGAATTCGCATTTTCGGATGACTGTCAGGTGCCCTTTTTCCTCAGATTAAACCCCTTCCGTTTGATAAAAAAATAATTTATACCCATAGTTCGCCCGAAATTTAGCGAACTGCATGAATTGATTTATGCAATTCGCTCAATTTGGCTATATCCTTTTATTATTTACAATGCTACAATAATTCATACAGTTAAAATTTTTGCAAAACATAAAGAAAAGTAGAAGGATTTTAATTTATAAGCACTAGTAAGAATTAATTAAAGTTAATTAGCCCTTTTGTGTCTGGATTAAATTATAAAACACTAGTAAATTAACTAAAGTTAATTAACCCTTCTGTGCCTAGATTAATTAGCTGAGTATTATTTGTGTACAAGCTCCCATGTCAAGCTAACTTCTGGCAGAAAAACTTTTCTAGCAACGGGCACCAAAGAGAATCGAAAATGGGAAAATTTATTGTTTTGGTGTATAATTTTTTCACTTATCGTTTTGATATATTTATTTTAAGAAAGTATTGTTTCATTCTTTTAAAACTCTTATATAAACTATCAATATACTATGAATTTTTAGACTAAATTTTGAAGGTTATTATTTAGATAAGGTCCAAAAATTTCCACCTAACCATTTACTCTCTCCCTCTGTTGAAAGCAAAGATGTTTGATTATTCTAATAAGAACACTTCCTACTTTGAAGATTATAACTATTTCACGTAGAAAATATCATAGAAAATTTAAAATTATAATTAAATTGGAATTAATTTTTTAAAATTTTAATCTTTCAAATTCATTAAAATATTCCAAGTTAAATAAATATACGTAATTTGACACATATTTATCTTTTTTTTTTATAAGTTATTCATACTTAAAAATACTTAATTTATTTCAGTTAGATTTGAATGATTTGTTTGTAATAGTTATTAGAAAGGAGAAGAATTAAATTAGTCTTTTAACTTTTTAATGGTCTAAAATCGAGCAACTTTGGTATTGACAAGGGGTAGGAATAAGACATCATTCTAATAGGAGTAAAATTATGCCATTTTACATAATCTTAGGCGCAATTTGACTCTTTTTTCATATATGAAATAACATGTGGAGATTATTTTAAATAAATATTTTATTAATCGAACTAGCCTATTATTTTAATTTTAAATTTGAAATTATAATTTACAAAATAATTTTCCACTTCTTCTAGTTTCTTCTTTTTGTTTTCATGTTGTGGATTTTTTTTTTTATATAAGATAAAAGAAAATATAAGATGAAAAACAAAATTTAAAATTTCTCAAATTTTACTTGCAAAACTTCATACTCCATTGTTTTGTACAAAAATATTTAACTTTCAAATAGTAATATTATTTTTCAACTAAACTTCAAATACCCTTTTAATTTTTGAATTTTAAAATCTCGATTAAATTATGTCCAAATGCATATTAAAATGATTTATAGAGGGGGGAAAGTGAATATAAAAATACTTAGTGAAACAAATACAATTTTTAAAAAATTTGAATTTATAAGGATTAAAATAGTCCACTATCTTTGTACTTGGGTTCAAAACAATCCTATTTCTTTTAGGTGAATTATTAATAGTCCGTATTTTTAAAAAAATGGTGTATAAAAGATAAAGAGAAATTGATGGTTGATAGTCGTATCTAAGTTTTGGAGGAAATACAGAAGAGGCACGTGATGTGCGTTGTCTCTGTTAAAAAGTGATGGCTTGTTGGGTCAAGGCTTAAATGTACACCACTTTTTTAAGAAATGTGGACTCAGTAATGATCTACCTAAAAGAAATAGGATTAATTTGAGCCCAAATCCAAAGATAGTGGACTGTTTGATAAACGAGATCATTATTCAGCTATAGTCCTCTCGCCATCAAATTTCTAACGGCGAGTTCAGCATACTACTTTGGGGACCGGTGTTTCGCCGGAAATTGATCTTTGATGTCTGAAGAAGTTCAGATGAGTTCAGAAGCAATCACAGAAGGCGACTATCCATGCGCCCCCTCACTTCCGGCCTCTGGTTCTGCTACTGTAAGTTGAATCTCTTTAGATTTATTCATTTGTTGCCCGCAATTTTCAAAATAATTTATAATCCAATAAATCTCCTCATCATTAGGATCGTCTTAAGTAAGCTCAAATATTGATGTTCTTTTTTTTTTTTTTTTGTGTGTCTGGAATCTTTGCATCTTCAGTGGCTTTCAAGTTAAAATGTGTGTGGGCCAAAAATGAATGCAATTAAATTCACTATTTCCTGTTTCTTCTTAGTTACTTTCAGATGAGTTTCTTATTTCAAGGAAACCCAGGTGGAAATTGTTACGTTGTTTACTTTAGTTAGATACAGTACCAAGCTGATTTCTAATTCAGGTTTCCTTCTTGTGATAAGAAGGATTGTATCTGAAATTTACATTGTTTATGCTAATTACCCAGGCTAGTTAATGATAATTTCTTATGCTCTGCGTCTTTATTCGTGTTGCTTGATTTGTACGTCTTCACAAGGTTTATTTGTTGCTATTCTTAATTAACTCATTCTTTTCTTCCCTCATAGCTAAACTAGGCTTAAAGTGCAGCGGGTTTCACTAAAAAGGTATTAAAAATATTGTAATCAGGACTTAATATAGCAACCAAACAGGGAGATTTGCATAATCTTAATTGTAAAGCATCATGATAGATTTGTCCTTTTTAGTATTTACAGTTATGTCAGGATTTGATTGTTCATGAACATTGTTTTGAACTACCAATATCCCTAATCATATATTTAAATGCGATTGCCAGTTGACATCTTTTCTAATTTGTCACTAGAAGAAACAAATTGTTGTGTGAGTGAAGTAGACGTATCGGTTGTTGTGTGGATGATAGGCAGATCTTTCCAATCCACCTGGTCATATGAAGTTGGTTGCATCATGGCTCTCAAGAATCTTTCGCAGATTACCGATAATTTCTCCTACTTCTCAAAAATTCTGGAAAAAATTTATGCTCCTATCCATAGCCGCAGTGATTAAAGCAAGTGAACAATTTGAAATTTGAGATATGTTTGTGCAAGAGGTCTTTGCTAGTTATTGATTAGGAAAGAGAAGAAGATCTTCAGGTGCTTCAGAACTCAGAAGGTTGAAAGCGAAGCTCTTTATGAAATAGTGTTTGAAGGAGGATCTCCCTCTTTATTGGTGGCATTTAACTAGTGCTCTATCCTAGCTCAATAACTGTATTTATTTTCTATTCTGCTGCACTAAAGTCTGGCATAGATAGCACTTGCACCAGCCAGTTAGATGTAGTAATATGTAACAAACCAGCTTGACATCTCAGCTATAACCAGGCACAGTACGAGAGAGATAATGACACCTGGACCATTATGTGGTCCCTGCTCCAAGGAATATTACCTCTGCCAAATCATTAGAGAAGAATAAGAAGTAAAACAATTGTACAACATAAGTTCCGATACTTCCGTGGTCCGTTTAGCAAGTTTCTCAAATTGAGAAAGATAGTCATAGGCAGTCGTTGTCATGTGTAGCTTTATGTATTTCCAGCTATTATAGGGATTTGGAACCGAATCGCATAAACAAGGCCTTCATAAAGTGTTCCCAGCTGCAGAATTGATGGTTCGGCATCCACTGGTACCATTCCCACGCATCTTCGTCAAGGAAAGAGCAGAGATTTAGACGATGCCCGGTGAGACATTGTAGTTGTCGAAGTAAAGATTTGCGTGAAAAATCCAACTCTTGGCATTGAAACCATTAAATTTGGGCATACCTATGGGTACGGGTTATCATGTGGAAGGAAGAAACTGTTATTAAGCCGTTGGATTTTAGATTGGGTGGTTAAGCATGGGAACAGCAGAGGGTGAAAAGAAGTATAGCAAGTGAGAAGCTTCTGAGGGAAAGGGTGTAGAGAGGAGGTTGAGGAGTGGACGAGGGAATTGGTGAGTGGCTGCGGTGCCGACTCCAGCAATGGAGCGCTCATGAAGCCAGTGAGAAACAATCTGTTGAAGGGAATTGTTACTGGATCCATTCCTCTTTTTTGGGATACAGAATCTTCCTAGGTTGTTGAACAACCTCTGCAAGAATTTTCAAGCGGGTGTGATCTCCCTCACCCATTTGCAGCAGAACGTCAATGAAAGCACCAAATCGAACAAAGTAAACTGATATTCAACTGATGGGAGAAATTACAAGCTTGCAATTCTCAACTTCGGGAAAAACATGAGATAAACAAGTAATAACTTGAAAAGGGAGGTTCCAGATGACAAATGAGCTCAAAGAAATAAAAAGCAATCTTCCATGCCTATTCTAGCTATGCCTTCTGCTATATGTACTATTCTGTGCTAAGGATATTCTTATCCTTCTCTAATAGATTTGACAGAGGTATTATTCCTTTTGGAGCAGGGACCACTTAATAGTCCAGGTGCTTGGATAAGTCTCTCTCTCTTGTATTGCGCCTGGGTATTACTGAGGTGTCAAGCTGGTTTGTTACATTGTATGGGTTTTGAGGTGTCTGTATGCATGCAAAATTATGAAAGCAATAGGCTAAGGGTTGCAATGAGCTAATGGTTGTTGAATCTAAGTGCTGCAACTGATGTTAGCTTGTTTATTTCAACTAAGGAAATATTTCTGGTTGGTAGATTCAATGCAGATTCTAGATTTGCGTCACAATCTGTTTTTGTTTTGCAGATTGAGATGAGTTTCTTTAAACTATGAATTTATTGTGCAACAAGTAGGTTTTCTACTTTGGAACCTATAGACTGCAACAATCAACCTGATCTTGTGCCATATCGGAATAAGTACATTCAGCTTGATCCTTAGCTGTGGTTCTGATGAATGTGGTGAATGGTAACGTATCTGATCCAATATTGCTGTGATCCGGCTACATAAGAATTCCATTTTCTCAGGGTCTCACCTTTTTTCTGCAGAATAAGACCGAATGGCTCCTATTATGATCGACACTAAGCAATCCTTTTTTTTCAATATGTATTGGCACTAACCAATCTTTGCTTCTGCTCTACTGTGATGTTGTATGTCAGAATCACTGGATAGAATCCCTTATTCCAGCTCTAGCTCCCTCTGCTTCTTCTTATTCTTTTTGCAGATTCACGCTCTAAAGATTTTCTTCCAGATCAATGGTACCAAAAGCTGGATAATTTTTTCCCTTCTGTTCAAGTCTCGTTGAAGTCTTGCTAGGTAGAGTTACCAAGTACCTATGCTGGTGGATGTATCGTACCCGGTGGAATGGTCAAGATGCACGCAAGCTGGTCTGAAATCACCGTCATAAAAAGAAAAGCTCCCCTTCCTGGGAATCCCAACTCCAATTACATTTGGCTTTTTCCTCTTTGTTCTGCCTCTCTTTGCACTAATTCCAGTTTTTAGCTAAACATAAATATGAAATACAGTAAATACTAGCAATTTCCTTGTTACAACAACAACTACTCCTCAATCCTAACTAATTGAGATTCGTACATGAATCATCACCCATCCATTTTGCTTCATTTGAACCATTTAATTTCAATATTCAATAGTTTAGGGTTCTCTAACACTAGAGGTTCTCTGCATTTTCTACTGATGTACAAATCTCCATTTCCTTGCTAAGTCTGGAATGAGTTCCAGGTGGAAAATGGGAATGACTAAGAAGGTCTTACCCCATGCACAGATTACTCCCCAGTTAATGTGAGGATAGGGGAGGTGGGCATTGACTGTACGGCGTATACAGCATTTCTTCTGCTTTTCTGCAAAAAAGGCTGTTTCTAGGGTTCGAACCCGTGACTACAGGTCTCTAAAGGAATACTCTACCATTAAGCCAAGGCTCACCCTCTCATGATAATGACTATTTTATGCAATTCCATGGTTCATGCGAGATGACATTCTTGAGGTATAAAATCTTGATCTCCAAGCAAGCCACCTGATTTTTTAGATAAAAAGTGTTATTAAGATAAACCAGTGGAGGACCCAATTTCCCCTTTAGTGCCATAACTAGGTATATCAGATTCTGAGATATCAAAACATAACTATCCACCTATAAAAAAGTTGTAATTGCCAACTCTTTTTTCCAAGGAAACCCCAAACTGATTGGTCTGAATTGTGATTCAAAGTAACCCACTTACTTTTGTTAGGAAAATGGGAAACAGAACCTGAATCAAAGGGTTCCAACAAAAGTTCATTTGTTATTAGGTCAATATCCAATGCACTATGTTATCCATTTATTTAGATGATGGAAGGAGAAAGAGGGTGGTGGACAGATGTCCAAACAATAGCAGAATTTCACTTGATCATCTTTTCAGTTGAAAGCATTCTTGAATCTGATTTTTTGACACCTCACGATGAAGTAGGAAGATTACTGTTTTTGTAACATGTGAATAACTTATATAGTTTTGGCTTCTAGCACTAGTTTGTGCTGTTGATTCTTTAATATACTGTTATCTTCTCAAAAAAAAAAACCTTATATGGATTTCATAAATTAGTAAACAAATGGTAGACCGAGGAGGTTGGTGAATTGCTTGTGAAAATTTGTTAGTAGTCACTATACTAACAAAAGAGAGACTGCTTTTGGGTTGTCAAAATAGCTTAGGTTCTTCAAGGATCTAGATTGCTGTTTAGCCCAAGCCCGGAGCTTCAAAGAAGACAAGTCTTGCGCTGCTCCTTGCCTTTAATAGCCTAAGCCAATCCGCTGCAACTGAGGGAACAATTAAACATAACATGATTATAGTGTACTGGTAACTTCCTGTATCTGAAGTGATGTGAGTCTTGCTATGTGATTTCTGATGATACTTATTATTGTTTGCTACTATTTTCACTCCTGACCACTTCTTTTCTATTTGTACTTCTTCCATCCTTGTTAAAGAAGGAAATGCCTTGAAGCTTCTAAACTCTGGATAATTTATTTGAGAGACATGCATTTAGACGTTTTCAATAACTAAATGATTCATTTACATGCTGAGAAAGCAACACTATTCAATACTGAAAAAGAAGTCTCACCACCATACATTCTGTTAGCATATTCGTTGCAATGTCTGTATGAATTTATGGATAGTCCAAAGGAACAAAACCAAATTTGATATCACTGGGATAATGCAAGATCTGTTTGTCTTCTGTTATTATATTGCACTTTCTTCACTGATAATTAGTTTAGGCTGATGGGAGGTATGTTGTGACAGCTCCAGTCCATCAGATGCAGCAGTACTATAGACTTGGTGCCCTTGATAATTGTAGTAAGAAGTGGAGTGGTCTTGTTGATTGTCTGACTTTAAAAACCAAAAGGTCTTCTGAAGTGGAGGTACAGTGTTCTCTTGCATCATAGTCTGGACTGTACATGATGTTCTTTTTTCTTCTGAGTCATTCAAATATGCTAATAGAATATATTTCACAAGTTAATAACCTTGCGTTGCTCGTGAGTCATAGATTTAGAGCTATTGTCCATATTATTGTTCACTTGCTCGTAAGCTATTATTGGTGGCAATGGAGCGGATTTTCTTGATGTTCCATGGTGCCTCAGCTGAACAAATCAAATCTGGGGGTGAGCCTCACCCTGTTTGTCTGTTATTCTTTTTCCAATTCTTGTTTCATCTCTAATCTACAACGTAGTTTGGAATATTTTATTTTTCCTTTCTACCCCCATCTTATTGTTTGTTTGGAATATATCTTTTTAGACCTGTATGGAGGTTTGACTCAGAGCATGATGTTTCCGAATTGATATATAGCAGCACAGAGATCATCAGATTAGGTTTACTTACTGAAATAGTAATGGTGTTAATGTTATCTTGAAGAAGGGTGGTATCGATCTCCGATGTACAAAAGTCTAGATTCATACTGACTAGTGCTACAAGGTTACCCAAGGCTCCTCCCCTGATTATGTTGATTCTTATTCCATTGGAATATTTTTTCATTATTGGTTTTCTACAGTTTTCTGTATTTGTCCTCCCATGTTTAGTATATCACTTGTACGAACTATGTTGTATATACTATATTGTTGCATCAATCAAAGTGATCTAATAAGCACTATATGCTTATCACTTGACATTGTGAATCTCTGATAGAACTCTAAACCAAAAGCCAAAATAGAATTGATAAAGAAAGACACGAGGTATGTGGAGGGAACACATGTAAGATGTACCCAAAGGGCGTGGCCTAGTGGTCAATGAAGTGGATTGAGAACCATGAAGTATTAGATTCAAATCCTAGCAGAGACAAATCAACGTGATTTCTTCCTATGTCTGTCCTAGCCTTGGTGGACAGAGTTATCTAGTATCTGCTGGTGAGAGGTGGGCAGGTATCTCGTGGATTTAGTTGAGGTGCATGCAAGCTAGCCGTAAACCATGGCTATTTAAAATAAAGGCACGTGTAAGATGATTTTCTTGTCCAGTGGTACTTACTGTAGGGCAGCAAGCCTATGAGAAATATTTCTTTGCTAACCACCATAGACGTCTGTTTCTTCTTGCTAAAGAGGGATAAAATAGGAGAAAAGATGATAACTTGATTTAATCTTATGAAGTACACATTTTTGTTTGATCGTTGACTAATTAACTAAGCCCTGGCGTCGACAGCTCAAAGTTGTGGACTGTAGTTTTGAATAACAAACTGTTGCTTCTGGAGTTACCTGTCATGTCTAGAATGACAGTTTGAACTTTCTTCCAAATATCTTTTTAT
Organism: Datura stramonium; assembly: GCA_018107945.1. Lineage (NCBI taxonomy): Eukaryota > Viridiplantae > Streptophyta > Magnoliopsida > Solanales > Solanaceae > Datura > Datura stramonium. The sequence continues at coordinate 202,414 of JACEIK010000037.1, read as the reverse complement.
TAAGTAACAGCATTAAGTTGGTTCTCGGTATGTACATAGCATAAACATGGCTGGGTGGGTTTTGCTATTTCTCCAAATGACATTTCAAAAAGAATGAAAGTACTATGCTTTATATCCCAGCACCAAGAGTACTAACTATATAAAGTCACAAGCTCAAATTCATTGTTGAGGTGGGAATTGAGATTGGTCAAATAAAGATTCTATTATGTACATTTTTCATGGTATAAAATTTGTACTATTGTCCAAAACCACTCAATTCGAGGAAGTGTATGCGGTCGATGCAAATATAATGCCGTACTAGGAGTCGGTCGATTCCACATAACTTTAGTAGGCCCAAAACTATCTAGCAGTTTCAATTCAGATTTGAAAGTTTAGATGCTATTCAAATTAGGGTTAGGAGAATATAGCTATAACTAAATCAATGTCCATGCTTGAGATTGTAATTAATAAGGAGAAAAATTGAGAGTGTCCCCAAATTTGGGTCAATCCTTAAATCACTCAATATGAGCAAATTGAGGATGGACTTTTAATGAATATGCAAGCAATCACTTAGGCAACCAATGGGTATCTTTCAACAACACCAATGGTGTCAATCTACATCAATTTTTGTCAAATCGAGAGAACTTCCTTCTATCGATTGCATTTGCAATTAGTTCACCCATAATGATGATCATTAGCAAAGGTTGACCTTGAGTTGTTATTGATTGATGCTAACCCAACCTAAGTTGGCCCTTTCAAGCACAATAAAGGCATTTGGACAAGATTGAATGACTTTCATCACCAATCACACTTTTCAACCTCAATTCAATCAAATATTCTTAAGCCCACAATCAATTTTACTTAATTGAGATCATTAGGGTTCACAATCCTAGATCTCGGTTTAGTTACCCATAGCAAGAGAAGAAGAAGAAAGCAAGTAATCAAACATTCTTACCGATGAAATAAAAAAAAAGAGAAGTAAACTTAGATTGATAGCCCGGTCTTCAATCTTCAATTACAAAGTTGATCTATTTTTCTGTCTAGAATTCTCTGTGGAAACTCTCTATCTAACTATCTCTACTTCACTCTCTATCAAACTATTTTTGAAAAAGAATGGAAAAATACTATTTATACTAGGCTTCTAAAACCCCAATTCATTTAAATTCAGAGGATCCCTGGTGTGCAGGGAAGAGCGGTCTGTCCATCGCTTGGTCCCTTGACTCCTGAACTTTTTCAACCTTTGATCCGTCTTCCGAAAGACGGGCCCGTCTTTGGAAAGGCGGTCCGTCTTTTGCACCGTCTTGCCAACCACCTGGGAGTGGTTTCTAGATCACAAAGTCACTTCTTGACTACTGGAAGTATGGACCGTCCATTGAAGAGACAGTCCGTCCTTTACTCTGTTTTTGGACAGGCTTAGTGACTTTGATTCCTTCTTTCTTTATTTCAATTGGGTTCTTGAAACATAGCATAATAAAGTTAGTTTTAACTTAAATTAGTACTTAAAGGCATACCAAAACTCTATGAAATGAAGTAAAGATGTATCATAAACTCCCAACATATCAAGAACAACCAAAAAAATACAAGCATATGTATTTGAAACTGCTTTATGTTCAAAGGATTTGCTTGATACTCTCACTTCAAACAGCCCAAAAGTACTTGCCGAATACTGTCCCTCTGCTTTCCTTGCTTTGTTTACTTTACCAGTGGTCTACTGTCTAGGTATCGTGTCTGTCTCCGGCATTGCTGATTTGATCCCATCAAAGACTTAGAAATATGTTCTACAATTGAGTATCTATCTAGCAATGCAGAGATAGACGGTTTATGTTTTCCACCTTCCTTCCACACATAACATTTGTTGCCGTGAAAGATTGCCTCCCTTTGCCGGATCTATTCTAAGCTAAGTTAGACTTTGTTCGACCTGGGAAAGTTCATAAAAGCTGTAAATTGATGTGCATTCTAGCATGTGGAGATTCGTATGCTGTAAGCTGGTGAAAACTTTCTTCTTCATCAGCTGTCACTGCAAATGTTCTTACATGGTGATGGTGCAAGCATTTAACCCTCAAGATCTGATTCTCTAAACTTTTCATTCAAAATGTACAGTGGGCTTGTCTCCATAATTATTCTTTCTTTGTAAACAAGCTTTTCATCCATGTTTATTTCTCACTGTCTTCTGCTTTTTTTGGTGAGAAATAGAGTACCGCAGATTGAAAACTAAAATCAGCATAGAAAAGTTGTAATACTTGATGTTAGATTTTGAACCAGTATAAAAAGTTGGAGGCATTAAATAGAGATGAGTAAAACAGGTAAGTATAGGATGCGGAATATAATTTTTGTTGTTTAGATAATCGAGCAATTGAATCTGAGGCTTCTCAGATTATCAACTCTTTGATTAGAAAAATCGTTGTTATAATGTTGGAATAGGAGGGGTATATTAACAAGAGACTTCTCAAATGGGGGAGGTCTAGATTACAAGATCCGCTAATATGCATCTTCTGTTTTGCTTTTGTGTTGTAAATGGCTCAGCTTTAATTTGCTGATAGTTCCATTTAACTGCTCGAATTCTGGGGATTGAGAGTAAAGGAGGTCTTTCTAATGAGATTGAACTAGAGGGTAAGTTTTAGGTGTTTCACAAACTAGGGGAAGGTTCATTTAGTTTTGCCGAGCCAGAGGAAATGTGTCACTTATTCACCCCTTTTCTTCTAGTACTTCTTTCCCATCTGAAGTTTGCTTCATAACTCTGGTTTTACATTCTTTCCTTCAGTATGCCTGTTGCTGCTATATTAAACTGCCATTTTTTGTGCACTCATTCAGGGTTTTCATGGGCTTGCCCTGAGCTTAAACAAAAGTACTTACTAGCACGTTATCCCTGAAATTTCCACTTTCTTTGAATCACAAGTGCAATTTACAGTACAGAAAATCTGCAATTTTATTTGCAAGTTGATTCTCAATTGGTTGACTGGCTTTGAAGCTCAATAATGCCAGCAAATGACTGGGCGAGATATAATAACAAATTAGGATGTGATTAATAGATGAAAGAGGCTTTTTGTTAACCAATGGATACAAAATTTTTGATACCTCTGCTTGCTCTTCCCTATGTGTCCTCATAAAGTCACCTCTGCTTCCTGTACTATTTTGTTGATTTTGTTTTTTGTACTCACCGTTACATCTTGTGAACCAATTTTTTGGAAGAACGCGAAATTGAAGCCTCACCTGTGGTCCAGCACGAACACCAGAAGAAGCCGAGGCTCATTGGAGAGAACTCTTTGTACATCTCGATGAAGAGTGAAAATTCTATGACCTTTTCATGAGACATTTGCCCAATTGATACGAAAGTTCATTTTTATACTCGTTAGAAATATTTCTCTTCATTGATTCGTGCTTCAAACATGTTATAGAGCGCATGTTACTATGAAAGAGTGGGTTCTTGAGAAGGCACCAATTTAGGAATGTCTAGCATAGGAGCTTTATTTTGGAATTCTTTTTGACTGATAGAGCAATCCGACCTTGTGATTCGGATGAAAATATGAAGCTTTATTACATCAAATATAAAGGGTGGGACAAAAAGTATCATTCATCCTTCTTTCCTTAATGTTGGTATAGTGTCTGCTAAGTTACATGTCTTACAGGAAAACTCTTGCATGTTTTTCAACTATTATAGTCCCGATGATTTATGTCGTCCGGATCATGTGAGTGCCCCACGTCATCCGACGACCTAGATCACCCGACCATGCAAGAAAAATAGGTCAGTCATGGATAGCAACTACAATGACACTTTGCTGAGTGAAACAGACTTCGTATGCCAAATGATACAACAAGGGTAGGTCCTTTGGACATAATAGTCCTCACCACAGCAATGAGGGTTTCTCTATGTTGTCCTTGTTTTGACTCGATACCCATTTTCCATAAATAATATAATAAGTAGGGATGTAAATGGGGCGGGCAAGTCTCGATCAAATTCACAACATAAAAGGAAATTCATAATATGAAAAGGAAAAAGAAAAAAGATAGATTAACATGAAAACACATAAGATTGGAGATTGAATCAAAGATGTTGGTATAGTAGAGTTGATGAATTAAATTATGCAATTATAAATTTTTTTAATTTTTTTAATTTTTTTATAAAATATTAAAAATAACGTTATTATAAATAGTTTTTATATTTTAGATATAATTTTCTTTTATTGAAAAGGAAAAAGAAATTTGGTGACTATGAACAAAGAAAAAAAAAAAGGAAGAACTTTTATGGGGAAAAAAGAAAAGACTTCCAAATCAAAAGGAAATTTTTTTTAGTCCAAATAAAGAAACTTTTGTGGTTTTTTTGAAATTCTTTTTTACATTATTAAATAGAGTTATGTTATAAGTAGAAAATTTAATATAATAAAATAAATAAAAATTTGTGACTATCAAAAAGAATTAAAAAACTTGGCGAATTTTTTTTTAATAGGTTTACACCATAAATGAAAAATTCTAATATTTTTAAAATAAAGTGATGAAATAACTGATAATTTAATCAATATTTATAAAAGTTTTAATGCAGTATATATATAGATTGACACAAATCTCATAACTTGTTCATGATTGCCCAGATACCCAAACTTGCAGCTCCTTCAAGTTTTTCTTGTTAGAATTCCAAACCTTTGATATTATTTATTTATTTGTTTACCATTAACTCTAATATTTAATGTGGAGTGAAGTTAGAAAGAAAAAAAAACATGTTTGATCTTTGTTCACTCTGCTTGTGCATTACCATTACCAGCTTCGTTTCTAAAATTCTGTTACCAGTTTAAATGGACATTTGAAAATTCAAGCATTGTCACATGTTGAATTTGAAGTAAATGTGAAAGGCTTTACTTGACAATTTTGAAAAGCCTTATATTAAGGCAAAGAATTGGAAAAATATGCTTTTTTCTTATGAGTGAAGGACCCATGGGTTCAAGTCTTGTACGACTTGCAACTTCAGTATAGGTGTGTATATTAATGTATTGATTAAATTTTAAAAATACACATTAAAATATTGATCAAAGTTCATATTTGACTCTCAAAAAGAAATTCTAACAACTAAAAGGAAATGGAGTTTAGAACTTCTAAACATATTTTAAGAAAAATATTTATGGAGAAATATTAGAGAAACTCAATTAATTAACTATGTAAATTTTTATTTTTTCGGGTGAAACTATGTAAAAATATCTATAGTATTTTTAAAAGTTAGAGTCGAATCCCTTATACAACATCTTTTAATTAAATCTTTTTTTCAAAAACTAAAATATGAAATACATTTCTTATTTTAAAAAAATATAAACACTCAACTAAAATCTCAATTGATTTCAGGTGACCAAACATTTGTTCCAATGAAAATTGATGAGTCATACTCCATCAATAACTTCAAAAAGTGTTCAAGTCATAAAACGCCGAAAAAGACGAAGAAAAAAAATTTAAATATTTCAAATAAAAACGCGAGGTGTCGGCTATTGATTAATTCATGCAAGGCGACTCTACATTAGCTTATTGAATTCTCTAATTATATATATATAATTTTGATGAAAACAAGTATTTATATGTAATTTAAAGTGTGAACTAGAAATTCGAACGTGGCATGAGGTGAGATGGTTAAGAGGTAGAGGTTGAGGGGACTGAATAAAGAGAAAATAATAAACTTTGAAATATTATTTATATTTTTATTTTAAATATGTTTTTAATTTTTTAAATTTTAAATTAGAAGTAGAAGTGGTATATAAAAGAGTAGTTATAATCTTGAAGAAGAAAATAGATTTGTTGTTCCCCTTGGTGCTGAGTCAACAATACCATATGCGTGTAGATGGGGGATTGTCCTGAGCAGTGCGGACAGGCTTCACCTAATTTTGTAATAAAGGTAATTATACTCTTTTTTTTTTTAAATATATATATAAATTTGAAAAGGTTTTCCTTGACAAAAAGAAAAGAAAAAGAAAATAATTAGTCAACTGAAACAAATCTTTAATTAATCTTATACTACCAAAAATAATGTCAAATTATCTCAAAGTATACGTATACGCATAAACTTTGTTGTGCAAATCAAATGGAATTGACTTATGAGTTTAACTTACAATAAATTATAACATTTTAAACCGTAATCTCATATTTTTTCATAATATATTTAAGTTTTTCAAAAGAAATTTTAATCGTAGTCTAAAAGATTTATAAATTGTAAAAAAATTAAAGAAAAATTATTTACTAAACAATGGTCTCAAAAGAACGGGCTGTTTGGAAATTGCTGTATCAAGATTTTATAGAATGCATAAGCAAAATTATAGCTTCATCCTTATATATTACAAAAAAGTTAATAATAAAATTATCAGTAATATTCCAAAATTTATTTTCAATACCTCAATCCCCATCCCTGCCCCGCCAAACAGTCACTTCCCAGCTCATAATATTTTTTATTAGATTACATATAATATATTCCAATAATATTTTAATTAATTTATTAAATACTAAAAAATAAATCAAAAAAACGTATTTATTTTTTCTTGCTACACCCTCACCAAAAATAGTGTGAAGTTGTTAAGGATCAGTTGGAGTGATTAGAAGCAAGAGTAAGAATCTTTTCTTACCATTAAAAGGAGTACTAATTAGAAAATTCTTTAACTCTGTCTTTGTTACTTTCCTTTTCTTATTTTGCTAAGCTTATCCACTTACTATGTGTGGATAAGAATTTGGAACAAATTAGGAGCTTTCCTTAGACCCTACACTACATATATTATCTTATCATTGGACCCTCATGTACTCTCAAACACGTTCTCTCTTTGGTCCAATTTTGTCATCAATATGTGGATTGCTTTTTTGTTCAAAAGAGTAGTAATATATTAAGTAGGCGGTAGGAGGCGATAACGATAATATATTGACCGAGTGTAATTTATAAATAAAAAATTGAGAAAATTAAAGTATATATAATCTTCTCTGTATAACATGTAAAAATTATTTTTGATAAATTCTTTGTTCAATTTAAAAAGATCAAAAAGAGGTTTGGTGAAGAAAATTACGGAAAAATGAAAGCAATAACAATAACGAAATAAAATGTAGTGGAAAGTAGTATCTCGCATACAGAAAAAGAAAAAGAAAGTAACAATCAATGGAGAATTCAGAATTTTTATCAATGGGGTTCTAAAAATAAAAATATGGTACTAGAATTCAAATTTGGAACATGGGGTGAACTTTGAACTCGTTGAACTACTGAGTCAATTTCAAGTCTTGTGTTTAGGCGATCCAAAATTTACATATATATATATATTAAAATTCGAATAACTATCCTTAAAGCTATAAATCCGACACAAATAATAATAATAAACTAATCGACAACAATCAAGATATAAAAATTACATATGAAAATAGATATTTATAAGTAAAAATACGTATATATTAAGTAGCCTCCAAAGCATCAATGTGATTGCGAAAGGTGGACATGAAGGAAACTGCTAATGATAATTATTGTTGATTTAAGTCGATCATGACTATTTATCATTAATTAACTAGTTAGTTAATTATCTATCACTTGAGATATAGCTAGAATGCCCACTCTTAATTAGTTTCTTACTTAGACATGTTTTATTTCTTTTTAAAAAAAAAGAAATACATTCACGTGGTTAATTAGAAAGAACATGTAATTCCTCATATTGGAAACAATTTCGGTTTCGTTACTCTTAATTTTCCCATGCTTCTACGCCTATTGCAGACTTGAATGCGTTACGGCGGAGTCGGGATTTAAAATTTTATTATTACTTGTTATTTCATTTAATTCGATTATAATAATATTAATTATTTATTGTTACTATTGTTCTTTTTCAATTCATTACTTTCGACATGACTTATTCACTATTTTATTTTCTTTTCATATTGATGAGGCGAAGGTCCATGGCAATAACCTCTCTATCTTAAGTAAGGTAAAGTAGTGTAACGCTACATATACGCCATCCTCTTTAGATGTCGCTTATAAAATTACAACTGAATATATTATTGTTATTATATGTAACTTTTAAAATAAATATAAATTTTTAAATTAAAGTTATTAAGTGTAATCAAATTCGTAACAGACACTCTAACTCCAGCTCCAGATCACATGAGTTGCTAAAGCAAGCTAATTAAGTTTCGCTATGGAATTAGCCTCATTTGGCTGCTTATTTTGAACTCTGAATAACTTTATTTTGGTTTGAAAGTACAAAAAGTAGCTCAATTGAAAATAAATGAATTTGAGAAGTCTACAAATAAATTACTAAATGATATTACAATTAGTTTGAAACTTTTACTAATGTGTTGTTAATTACTTGAACTAATTAAAATTTTTATATTTTGTGAAATTTACTATTTTGATGTGAAGTTTAATCTATAATGCTTGTTGACACATTGAATGCCCTCTTAAATAAGTAACTGCACCCCTTATATCAAGGGAGAGAATAGTCTACAAGATGTTTTTCCTCAAAAGGATAGAGATAATGTATGTACAAATTTGAAACTTTATCTACTTCTATCAAAAAATATCATACCAACCAAGTCATCTAAATCATATCAATCTCTTCCACTCCCAGCATAATACCACCAACAAACTTTTTCTTTCCCACTCAAATAGCACAGGAAATTCGTTTTTAGTTGTTAGAATAAAATTTATAATTTTATATTAATAATTATTTAAATATATTTAGAAAGGAAGGGAATACTTATTTGCATAGTGCAATGACCCCACTGGAGTGTTTCTATATACAGAAGGGAGTGCAATTATGTGGCCGATGCACAAATGTGAATGGGGTATGCTTAAATAAAAGGAAGACGACAGCACGAAGCGTGCTCCTGTTATGCGTAATGATTTAAAGAAGGATTGAGCTATATTGGATTTAGGATATGTCTAGTTTTATTTTGCATTTTTTTCTAGTTTTTATTGTTGATGTATTCTTTTCAAGATTCAGAAAGGGTCGAATTATATTGGATCTATTATACCTAATACGCCCGATAAAAAAAAAAAGTTGTTTCGCGCGATTGCCAATATATTCTTTTCAAGATTCGAAGATTGAACTATATTAGATACGTTTTTCACCTGTCATTTCGACAAAACAAAGTTGTTTGCACGTTGCGGGTGTATTGCTTTTCGGGGGTCGAAAGGGTCGAACTATATTGGATCTATTATATCTAATGCATTTCCACAAATCAAAGTTGTTTGCACGATTGCCGATATGTTCTTTTCAAGATTCAGAAGAAGGTCGAACTACCATTGGATCTATTATACCTAATGCACTTCGATAAAAAAAAAGTTGTTTGCACGATTGTCAATATATTCTTTTCAAGATTCAGAGAAGATCGAACTATATTGAATCTGTTTACTAATGCATTTCGACAAAACAAAGTTGTTTGCACGATTGCCGATGTATTCTTTTCGAGATTCAAAAAAGGGTCGAACTATATTGGATCTATTATATCTAATGCATTTCCACAAATCAAAGTTGTTTGCCGATTGCGATGTATTAACTCAGATTGGAAAAGGGGTCGAACTATATTGGATCTATTATATCTAATGCATTTCCACAAATGCAGTTGTTTGCACGATTGCCGATGTATTCTTTTCGGGTCGAAAAGGTCGAACTATATTGGATCTATTATATCTAATGCATTTCAACAAAACAAAGTTGTTTGCACGATTCTTAGTATATTGTTTTCAAGATTCGAGAAGGGGTCGAACTATATTGGATCTATTATACCTAATGCATTTCAACAAAACAAAGTTGTTTGCACGATTGTCAATGTACTCTTTCCCGATTGATATATTTGTCTTTTAAAATTTCTGTAGAACTCCTTGAGAAAATCATTTAATAGCTTTTAATTTTCAAATTAACCCTTTGTCTTCTTATACATTTTACTTAATTAAATACTAATTAATACTCTCTTCGTTCTCTTTTACTTATCATGATTTCTTTTTTGAGAATCAAACGATACGAACTTTGACTAAGACTTTAAAATGTATATTTTCATCATATTGACATGAGAAATGTACAAGTTATAGTAACTTTCAATATCTAAATTTTAATTTTAAAATATTAAATGAATCTAATTTAACTTAACTAATTTTAACTGTAATGGGTTTATCATGAAGCCTTGATTTTCTAATTGAAACAAATTCAGTTTTGCCAAAACAACTAGTTGTATTTAGAACTGGAGCTAATAACATTTTATACATCCAAGATCCTTGAGCTGGAGTGCTTACAGAGAGGGGCATTGCAGAAACAGGAAGCAAATTCCATTTACAGTCAAATTCCAATAAAACAACAGGCATAATATAATAAACATGTGATCTGCATCTGGAATATTGCCCACTACACTGTTATTAGATCTACTCAAACTCAATAATACATTGAAAGCTACACTTGCCTTATTGCTAAATGAAACAAGTAACCATATTTCCAGCATATTAGGCCAGAAAGAGAGTGATTTAACTCTCTTCCCTCTTCCCAGCTAACTTCACCTATTACTATCTGTACAGAAAACAAATTCATGTTGCTCCATTTGAATATTGCAGCTGCTTACTTGTACATGAGCATTTCGCCTTTTTATCGGTCAGTGTCTGCATTAAAAAAGTGTAAATTTGGTGATCAGATATAAATGTTGGTGAGAGATTCATGTGAGTTCTTGATGGAGGAAAAAAAAAACCTTTTTCTTTTCTTAGTCATTACCTGGACTTGTTTCTGAAGGTCTTTAATGTAATCAACTGCCAAATCTAACATATCAGCTGTGTTTGTTTGCTGCCATTTCATTAAACAAGGTAACAAGTTAGTTCCTCTACCTTCTTTATTAAAAAAAATAGATTGATACAATAAATTCCTATAAACACTAAGAGTCACAAGAATTTACCTTGTCCATATTTGGGAAAAGATCTTGCAGTTTTTTCATCCTTTCACTAATCCGAGTCCGTCTCATCTACAAAATTGTCAAGAAGAAAATGAGAACTTTACTTCAACTTAACACTAACAACAAGTTTTATCATAATGTGCACTTCAAGTATAAACATGATTACATGGAAAACTAGGTGACAGCACAGAATTTTACCCTCTCAGCAATACTTCGAGGGTGCATGGCGCATTTCTTTTTGGCATATTTTGCAAGGCACTGAATCTTGTTGAAACTGCAAGTATTTTCTATGGCAGCTATCTCAGAGAGGATGTCTTAGGCAGAAACTTAAATGGTGAGATAAACCAGAAGTGTAATTCCTTGATTCATCATTCTGACAAACAAAAGGAACATTTATTAATAACAGATACAAAAACAACAAGATAAACAGAAAAATCAAAAGGACAAGAAAATAGAATAGCTACCTGATTAGTCATTCCAGTGAAATTGTTGGAGAACAATTTCAGATCACCATCTCTATTTCTCTTCAAAGAGGTGAACGAGAGTCGTTCCAAGATTCATTCTCAGCAATGCTAGGCATTAAGTTTGTGAGCTAGAAGGGAGCAGATGAGTAACTTATATGGTTGCTGAAACCATTAGTTGATGTACTTGGTTCCCTGTTAGTCCCTACACTTGCCCCAAAATTTCCAACTTCTCTCATAAATCCTGTAAATAAGCAACAAAATTCCCCTTCTTGAGTACTACTATATTAAAACTATATCAAAGTAGCAAGCAAATCCAACATTAAGTACATTTCTAATCCAAAAAACAAAAAAAGAAAAAAAAAATTTGAATCTCTTCAGTCTTATTCCCAAATTGACCAAAAATTCCCTCTTCTTTTACCTAAATAATTGAGATCAAATCAAATCAACAAAGGCAAATTTTCCTCCACAGATCTTAAAAGTAACTAGAAGTCAACTCCCCAAGTATAAAAAGTCCACATAATCTACTAACAAAAAGTTTAAGCCAATCAATTTCATTACCAGGAAAGCCAATTAAGCTGAAAAAGTTTTCAAAAATCAGCGTACCGTTGAAGAATCAGCTGATGAACTGCTCTGTCACAGTGAGATTAGAGCCACCATTCCCGTTACTCAAACTCCCTCTAGTTTGCATTTGCACCCCTACACCATATGAAATCCCATCATTCTCATATCTATTCTGTACACCATTTTCATTCCCAAATTCAATCTCCTCAGCAATCTCCTGCTTCATAGAAGGAGCAAACTGCAGCTGATTCTTCTGGTTCTGATTGCTGATCTGATCATTCAGATCCCGAGAACCAGAAATCGTACCACTGTTATTACTATGAATGTTGTTGGTGGTGGCGTCATTGTTCAACAAAGCGGTGAACATGGAATCAGAATCAGAACTCGAAGACCCATCATGGGTAACGAAATTTTTACCGGAACTATTGCCTCCGTCAAGAATTCCGGAAAAACGAGCTTGGAGCGGCCTGTACCGCGTTAGCGCATTACTCTGCTGGAACTGTGACTGTTGGTGAAAAAACTCAGAACCCGCGATTTCTTTGCTCCTCAAGAACTCAGGTTCTATGCCTTCACCATTCCTGAAGCTTGAAGAACCACCACCACCACCCCCACCCGAGAACAAGAAACTATTCCACTTGTCCATTTCTCTAGAAATTGGCTCGGAGCTAAACATGATCAAGATTTTTTTGTTGTTGTTGCTTTTTTCCAAGATTTTAAGAATCTATAGAACAAAAAAGGTACGGTTTTTTATAAAGTTAAAGGATTTAGCCAAAATCTCTCATGAATTTTAATTGAAGAAGAAGGAGGAGGAAATGGCATATGAGCTAGCAAGCATTTCTTTGGGTGCTTGAGAGAGCAATTTATCGAGCTGAATTGATTGTGACTGGTGCGTGATGAGTGGTATAATGACCAAAAATGCCCTTGTGGACAATTTTGATTACCATTCTTGCCTTTTTTGTCTTTTTGTACCAAAGGGAATGGCTTTTGATTTGTTTAATTAATCCGTGATTAAGATTTAGTTAAGTGAAGGTTATCTTAATAGTTATTTTTATTGAAGCCCAGCTTAAGGATAAAAGTGGGATAGCTGTGGTGTTTGTTGTCTTGTCTTTGAGTTCCAAACAAACGTAAAATGGAGATTTGTATCGTTCTTTGAGGAAGAGAAGAGGCAACATGTGATTTTATCATCACAACTTGTAGTTAATTGCATTTAATTATTCCTTAGCTTTTGCCAACTTTAATTTTAATCTAAGCTTACACTATAGTGAAACTGATAATAGTGTTTTCAACAAGTAAAAGTTATTCCTCTCGTAGATTTATTTAACATATTTTATTTTTAATGAAATAATAAAATTATATAAATATTTATAATTTATTTTATATTATAAATTTATTTATTTTAAAATTACATATTCACATCAACATCACCGAAGACCCGATGGAGTAACTTTTAATTAATCAAAAAGTAACACCAAAATAAGTAATGGTAGAGGAAAATGTTGAAACCAATTCACGTGTACTATTATATTTTATCACCTTTTATCTGTCCATAATTAATTTGATAATATTTTTGGATGAGCAGAAGATTTTAATCAATTTTAATTAAGATGTTAAAATTTTCTTTTACAACTTTGAAATTTTACATGTTTATACATCTAGGATCTAGTAAAGAAATAGAATTTGAATCTAATTAAATCTTAAGTTAATTTTTAAAATAGAAAGATTACTCAAGTTTATATAAATGAATCATTAATTTATTTTCAGCCAATATGAGATTTTAACCCACTCTTACGGCTCCCCTCTTCCCTCCTTTAAGGAATTGATTTTGAGCACAAGCTTGCCAGAAAAGACGATACATTTTCAACTATTGTGAGACTCCAACTCACTCTAATTAACACCCCCTTTCACATCCAGATCCAACTGAAATCTGGATTGAAAGCCTAAATCGAGATGGAACTCTAATTTTGATATGATTTAAAGAAATAAATTTTGAATCTAATATAACATCAAAGATAGCTCAAAAGAAAAAGATTGTTCGGAGTTTATATATTATTATCGATAGATTTATTAAATGAGAGCTCTAGTAAATGCTTTCTTCAATTTCATTCTGTGAAAATTAAGATTTTTCTAATAGAAAATTAAAAAGAAGAGATATCCAAAAAATGAAAATTTTATGATGTGAAAATTTTTATATTAATTAATTGAATTATTTAATTTTTTTAATTTTTTTAATTTTTTTAATTTTTTTAATTTTTTTAATTTTTTTATCTTTTTTGATTTTTTTAATATTTTTAAAAAAAACTCTATGATGTCATGATACGTTCTAATTTTATTTTATTTATTATTTTTAGCAGAAAACGTTAAACAAAATATAGTGCTTTGAGACAAGTTTTGTTTGTGAACAGAAAGTTTTTTTTTCCCATTTATGGCTACAAAACAAGGGTTGACTGACTCGAAACAGCTTACCAAACAAAATCAACCCAGAGACCTGGATTTGCCAAAACCAGGATCACAAACCAAGTTTTTAATTATTGTTTTTAAATCACATGTGTTCGGTCATATTATTTTTTTTAAAAAAAAATCCCCTTTAGTCAAAATAGGAAAAAAATTCAAAACTTTGACTTCCCATAATTGATGACTTTCTTCTTAGTTCCTATCTGCGAATTTTCTTGGAATGGAAAGAACTCATCCTTGTAACTCAGAAATAAATAAATAAATAAAAATAAGATTGTGTTGATATAAAAAAATTATTGGCAAATGGTAAAAGTTCTAAAAAGTGAACAATTTATTTACTCTCTTTTAGGAAATTTTTAAAAGTTAAACCTTCATGTCGAAAGAAAATAATGAATCGAATAGTATTTAATTGAGGTTTGAAAAATAAATATTTAAAAATTATATTATATTTAAATAGAAAATTCACCTGAATCTTTTTTTAAAAAGTTAAAAATTTGTACGTAAATTATTATTTCACTTAAAATACTCTTCGAATTAGTATTTCTTATTGCCATGTTGATGGCCAAATCAATATTTGCAGATAGTGAACTTCACTATTTGAAATACTAAAATTAAAGTAAAATATACTATATAGTTTAAAATATATTACTTTTTTTCCAACTTATTTGACGTTCTTCCTATTTTAAGACGCGTCAAAATATTTGATGATACTTTATTTTGAAGTTTTTATAATTTTAAATAATTCAAATTAATAATCGCGAATGTAATTGACGTTTCAAAATGATGAATATTATTCTAATTTAAAACTTTTTACAACTTCAAATAATTTAAATTAAACAATCTGTGATGGTAATATATATATTTAAATTAAAGTTAAATATTGTATGTTTAGTCAAAGCCGATTGAATTAAGGAACTAGTGGGATCCATATCCTAATCTTCTCATTGTTAATTAAATACCTTCCCAGTTTAGAATTCACTGTTAAGATAACCATTGCTCTTGAGATAAACTAGTACTCCCTCCGTTTCATTTTAATTGTTAAATATTTTATTTTTTTTATTTTTTTTATTTTTTTTATTTTTTTTATTTTTTTTATTTGCTTTATTTATATTTTTAAGTTTGAAGTTTTTAATTTATTTTAAAATGTGAAAAGAATTATTATTGTATGTTTTCAAAAAATGCTTATCAACTAATAGAGGTTATATTAGTAAAATTGCAATCTCTATTAACTTTTTAATGAGTATTTAAATCTTATCCTATCAACTAAAAAGAAAGAGTATTTGTCTTTGCCATGTTTAGACAAATTACATATTCATTTAGAGCTGTTTATGATTAACAGTTGACTTTTAGCCCCGTTATTACATCTCCTTCATAATTATATATTAGCATTAACTAAATCATTTCAAACCATTTTTTCTAACCTAAAAAGAGGGCAAAAAATAAATGAGAATTTGTCAGCACTAATATTTGGATAAAACCAATTAATACTACATTTAAGGGTCGTTTAATTTAAAAGTAAGTAGGGTTAGTTATGTAGTTAGCTTGGGAGCGGCTTAATCAAATTGTAACGTAAAGTCAACTTTAATAAGAGATCTTTAATTTATTTAATAAAATTTTCTATATTTTATCTAAAAAATTTTGTAACGATAAATTAAATCATTCTTGTATGTATCTTGATACTTGATCATTCACTAGAATACATGCTAGGTTTTACTATTGGAGATATTTGATAATTTTATTCACTAAGCTAAAAATAATATTTTTATAAAATAATATATACTAAGGATTAACATAATATTTACATATAAATTTTCATAATCTAATAATCTCAATTTCATACCAGCAAGTAGACAAAATAATTCCATACGTTTGGAATAATTCAAGTTTATTTTGAAGTGACCAAAAAAAAAAGATTTAATCCACTCTTTATAAGGAATAATCAAAGATACTATAAAAGACTTTGTTTTTAAATTATAAAAGTCATCATTAAACTATTCATCTTTATATATTGTATATTTATATTATAAAATTCGGGTTATATATGAATAACCTCTATCATATATTGTTCAATTTTAAATAGTATAAGGGTAAGATAAGTCAATTTTTTCTTGTTTTGAAATCTTCGTCACTATCGAGGATATTTTTTTAGCTATTTGATTAGTTGAAAGACATTTGTGGGCTAGTTAACTAACGACGAGGACATTACTAAATCAAAAACATAATGGAGAGTAAAATTAGCCTATTTTGAATAGTTCAAACTCTTTTCCTTAATAGTAAGGAGGCGTCTGATTGTAAGGATGGGATAGGTTGGGATATCTCATGAGATTATGTTATCCCATTTCTTATATGGAATAACTTATCCCATCATTTTATATTAAAATGGTGGAGTGAAATAATAATTTGCCCTAAAAACGGCCACCTGATTAATTTTATGTGAGCTCAAGGACACGTCACCAGTATAACTCGTTCAATGGTTATTAACGGTTCGGATATCATTTGTGTGTTAGAATGTCAGAAAATGATAACAACGAAAGAAAAGAAAGAAAAGAATTTAATGAGATTGATGAGCCCCGAAATTGCTCGTATGCGATATTGGATTCGAAGTTGAGTGTTGCCTCAATCCGTGTCCATTTAAGAGATGAATGTGAATAAAATAAAGGCTCAACGAACTATATAATGAAAGTGTGAAACACAAAAAAATAGTGTATTGCTTATAAATACACGGTCTTCTATGGCTATATCAAAACTACTATTTATATGCTACAAAGGTACTACATTAACCAATAAAAATGTCCCACATAAGCCCTAGGGTATCACGTCCCATGCGGTGTGGGAATACCGTTAAAGTGTAAGTCAACTAATATTCCTTTGCTTTTTGCAAAAGGATCCTACAGTATCATGGTACACCGTCCTTGTCCTATATTGCAACATTATCGGATCGGGGTCCCTCTGTTTCCATCGGACCACCGAGTTTCTGCTTTTTATCGAAGATTATCATCTCGCATGGCACGAAAACCTATCGGGATCAAGTTCTCTTGAGCACATCTTCGAAAATTTGGTCACTTCATCGAGCTAGTTCTCTTTTTGATATTTTTGTCAGCATCACGTGTCTTATCTTCGTCGTGTCACTTATGCGAGATCACTTTTCACCTCATACAAAAATAATCTTGAGACTAAATATTACTCATTAATAAACACAAAATAAAATATTCAATAATATCTCGAAATTATTATCTTTATCCACATCAACAAGCGACTTTTGAATGTACGTCCCTCACAGACTATATGTGTACCATAGTCGATGATTGGTTTAAAACTACATATTATAAGAAGGAATTAATGTCAAGTTGCCTCATGTAGCGTAAGTGGCTTAACACTACTAAACCACATGTACTTAAAATTATAAAGAACTCACAACTTGACATAAATGGTCATTACTCACTATATATCTAGCCCATCTATAGAACATGGATGTAGTATACTGGTGTAAACCATTAAGCACCAAAGCCAAATAAAATATTTCTAATGCAAAATAGATACCTACTTACCGGAACCGACCGAGAATAGCGATTACGTATTCGATCGAATTTAATAATTTAATTTAAAAATTTTAATTTTGAATTTGAATTGAATTGAAATTGAATTGATAATTGAGGTTTTTTTATTTATTTTAAATTCAATTAGCTAAAAACTTAATGTTCAAAATTTATAAATTTTAAATCTTGACTCATCTATTTGTCTTCCTAATTTATAATGTATTTCCCATAATCTTGTACTTTTTTTTGGTGGGGGCCATAATCTTGTACTACCAATTACCCATCTGAACATAAGCCACCCTTTGTTTATATACTAGACTAGATGAGATAGGCCCGCGCCACAGCCGCAGGCCCAGCAAGTATATAATTATATATTTTATTTGATATAAATAATTTATTATTAAAAAATATATTAAGATATATATTATTAATTATATATTTAAAATATATTATTTATTATAAAATAATTATTTATTTATTTTTAATAAAAAATAATAAAATAGATTATATATTTATTTGCATATGTTCTTTATTTATATGTGAGTGATTTAGTGTAAAAAGTTTAGTTTATACAAGAAGATCAAATAATTGATTTTTATAAGTTACAAAGATATGTTTACAATCTAAGAGGAGACTATGGTATAATTTTGACTTCTTGTGTCGGCTTACACCTTGTATGTACTCAACGGATCAAATAGAGATAAATATTTATATTCACTTGATAAAATAATAATCTCTAAATTCATTAAATATACTTATACTCTTAGTTTCGATATAATTATTATTTATTGCGTATATTATTTATTATTTGGATGATAGCAATATGCAACTACTTAGAAATGTCTTAGTTGATGAAATTTATGTCTTGATACAGAGATTGATCATGTATCTTTGTAAAAGCTTTATAAGTTTCGTGTGTAAATCCCACCATATGAAATTTATATTTGGCACATAAGCTAAGCAAGAAAGTATAAAGAAAATAATTAATAAATTAAATTGTCATTAAGTTAATTTGATTGATTAGTATCTAAAGAGGTTATGATCATGACATTTTTTTATATGCTTTTATGTAAAAATTTATCCATACAAATTTTGTATGTTCCAATAATACTCTTGTTACACAATAAAAAAATTGTGGCCGAGTGAGTGATTGCGATATAATGTTGATTTTTACGAAATTGGATGTCAATTATAGTGATCGGTTATATTCACGATTCAAAATAAAAAATTCATTTATCCTATATGTATTCATTATCTATATTAAGTAAAAAAATTCGAACAAATAAAATATATTGTATTTGCAAATTTAACTGCGCCTATGAGGTCTCGAGTACATACAGTCAAATGACCCGACAAAAATTTTCCTCCAAAGTATAAAACATATCAGTTGTTTTCATTTGAATTCAATTCCATCATAATTTTTTGCTTTATTATAATATTAAAATTAAATATTAAATTATTAATTTATGTATTTGTGTATTTTAAAATTTTTAAATTAATTTATTAGTAATTATATTTTATATATAGTGCACTAAATTTCAAATAAGGTATTAACTTTCATATGATATAATTTTTTTAATATGATTTATAGATTAATTTTAATGCATTGTTAGTACAAATTTATGACAATAATTTTTGGACTATTTCATGTGGAAGAAGCGTGGATTCACTTTTACGATAAATTGCCCAAGATGTACACCATTAGAGGATATATGAGTTTGAAATCGGCTAGACAATTGAAAAAGTTGATTATTATTCGTAGTTGATAGGTGATAGATAGTATAGTAGTTGGTGGTGTTTGAGTAGAATTTTGTATGGCATGTTGCTTTGATTTGTACATATTTTCCTTGGTAATAAAATTTTAGTTACAAAAAAATGGACTACAAAATATAATTTTAGAAGTTTTGAATTTTTAGAAATACATTTTAAGAGGAAATTCGAAACACGATTTGATATTTAAAAGTGTTGTATTTTAATTAATACATCATTCTATCAATAATAAATAATTAGTGAACTAAAAAAATATTTAAAAAGTGAAGAAAAAACATGAATAAAAATTGATAATGATTATATTGGATATTTTAAATTTTATGGGATTGAATAAATTTATATAAATGTCGACATACGTCATTACAAGGAAATGATCTTAGAACACCCTAACTAGCTTAGGTGGTGGATAAAAAGGTGTTATTAAGGGAGATAGTGATTTTGATGTTGAGGAGTGGGTTGAGAGTATGATGTGGGAGCTATTGATTATGAGGATCGGCTGCGGCCCAGTGAGATTTCCGCTGCGGCGAGACCGTTGTGACGGTCGGGTTCGCGTGCGGATGCAGAGAATAGCCGTTGGATTCGCCATAGCGGTGTCTGGCGGCTACTGACTAAAAAGTGGCTAGCTGCTTGATGGAAGACAAAAATCAGAAAGTAAATTTTAAGTGGGATTTTAGGGTTATACCCCATTATTTTCAAAGCACAACTCCCGAGTTAGAGGCAATTTTCCCCTAAATGAGTCAATTTTCCTTCTCAAGATAAAAGACTCGATTTACTTTATCACGTGTTATTCAACACCTAGGAATCCAAGGGGGACTTCTAATGGTGATTTTACCTTAAACGTGTAGGTTGGTAGAACTAGGGCTAAATCATGGGAAAACTAATGGATGTTGATTCTAAGTTTAAAAGGGGTGTAATAATCACTCCCTAATGCGTAGTTCTTATAAAACATGGTTCGTGTGAAAATTGAGACCTAGAATTAGGTGGAATTAAGATTTTAACCTTAAATGCCTTAAGAGGGTTTGAAGAGGTAATGATTAAGAATTGAGCCATGGAAATGAGGTGGTTTGTAATAATGGGAAACGGGGTGGGTTTGAATTTCCAAAACTCTTGTTTTGATAGTAGTATATTAAAATTGTGTTAATATGTTGTCTTTAGACTTTGAGCGTTCGGAAGTATTGAGGAAAGGCAAGCTCGACAAAGTGATTTTCATTCGAGTCTTTCAAATTGAGGTAGGTTATGGTTTATAAGGAGTTAGACTTTTCATAATAGTATGCATAGATGTGAGGAATTATGTGTGTATGTGATCTTTGGATCTTAAGTTCTAATCTCATATTGAATTCCTTGATTGAGTGATTCTAATGTTATATAGTTACATGTGTAATGTGGAATAAAGTGTATATGTTGTTCATGTCCGCTGTACTTGATGAGGATGATTGAACCATTTAAAAATGGATTAAGCTAATGGGGGTAGAATGAGACCTCTAAAGGTCATAACAACGGACTAATAATAATTTATGTACTAAAAGAGATGAGCGTGGATGATATGAATATCTTGAGATGAGTGGCTTGTGTTCGGGGAGCATCCGGATGAGCAAGATTGATTGAGTGGTTTGTGTTTGAGGGAGCATGTGGACAGAGCACATGAATGGGAAGGCGGGTACTACACTTTGTACAATATATGAATTTCTAGAGTCCACTTCAGGTCAATTTGGAAGGGGCAAAAATAAGACCTCGCATGTGTGAACATCGGTATTGACCAAGTGTTTATAATGATGTGACGGAGGCGTGTGCACGACATGTCATCATTTGTTGTGTTGTGATTTTTAATGTGAAATTGTGAGGAATTGGGGAGAATGTGTATTTAAGCGAGATGAACTTGTGGTCATTGTTTGTTAAGGCTTGCTTGATGACTTGATGGATGAATACTTAAAGAGAAATTAGTGATTGAGTTGTGAGAAATCTTTGGAAATGATTCATTATATATCCTATGTATTACGATATCTATCATTTATTAATGTTGTGTCATACGTGAATGTTTATAATGATGTTTAGGTTGTAAAGAGTTAGTGAAATATTGAGCGTAGGCGGAGCGGAAGCCACAACCAAGCAATACCATTGCCTTGAGACTTATTGCGGCGTCGAGACCATGGCATGGTCAAGTGGCCCTTTGTGTGATAGCTAATTCGTTGACAGTCAGTTAACTTTGAAGTAGATTTAATTCTTGAAATGAGTATGGTTATGTATGAATGATGTTCTGGACTAATTGCACATTGTTGTCTATATGTATGTATGTTATTATGTAAGGTCGGCCAATAATGTCTACTTATGCTTGTATTTCATGCGCGCTACTCACGTATTTCTTTCTGAGTCTGAATCTGATCCCAAAAATTCATCGCTCACGTCACCTAGGGCGATGGCAGTTATTGAAAGGTGAGCGACGTAGGATGTGTTGTTCTACTCCTCTCCAGAAGATGTCTCTCATCAGGATATTTACAATTTTATTTCTTTTAGTTAAATCAATCGTGAACATGTATATAAACGTCTAAGCGCAATGACAATCGAGTTACGAGATTATTTATAGGTTGGTTTATGATTCTCTTAAATTATTTGATGAATTGTTCATATAATTACAAAGGGTGCATTATATTCTTTTACGAATGTTGGGAGAAATAATTAGGTTGGTTGGTTCACTCACGAGAGTTAGGATAAGGTGTCACTCACGATCATTTGGAGTCGTGACAATTATACACACACACACACACGGCGTTTATAAAAATTATCCACCAAAAATATAATTATCAATCATTTATATTACACATATTTAGAGACAATTGGTGAGAAATAAGATAAAGACCAAATATATAGTACAATACAAATTGAATTGCTCTTTGTACAACTTCTCATAGCCATGATGATCTATATTTTTTTTATAGATTTTTCAATAATAATCGTGTTATGCAACCAAAAAAATCGTGATATGGTGGTGATTTTTCTAAAATTGGAGGTTAATTATATTAATCGGTTATGTTTACACTTCAAAAAAAATTCATTTATCTCTGTATGTATTCGTATATCTATATTACGTAAAAAATTATCCGAATAAATTAAATATTTGTAAATCTATGCTACTCTCTATGGAAGTCTCAATACATCTTATTCAAACGACTAATTAAATTTATTACATTTATGTATGAATGTAGTTGTTCTCATTTAGTTCAATTTCATCATAATTTTTAATTTATTATAATTTTTAAATTAAATATTATTATTTTTTTTAGTTTTTTTATATTTTTTATATTGTTTGTTTTTTGTTTTTGGGGTTTTTTTTTTTTTATGAATTTTGAGTTTTTTTAATTTTTTATAATATAATTTTTAAAGTGTATGATATATAGAATAATTTTAGTGCACTTAATATGTTTGTTAATATAAGTTTATAACAATAATACTTGGATTAAAATATAATTTTAGAAGTTTTGAATTTTGAAAAATTATAAAACATAATAATATTTTATTATATAATTTATATTACACATATTTAAAAATAATTAGTAAAAAGAATAAGATAAAAAACCAAATATATAATACGGCACAATTTGAATTACTCTTTATATAACTTTCGTAGCAATGGCCATCCGTATTATGAAAAAATATCTAACCATTTTTAATGAGAGGAAGGTGAATGGAGAATTGAATGTACAAAAGTTTTAAGTAAAAATAAAGTTGTAGTAAATAAATTCAATGGAGAAGAAAGAAAAAAATTGAGGAGTCTTTGAGACATTTTAGTGTCTTTGTATTTTTTAATGAAAGAATATCAACTTTTAAATTTTAACATGTGTTTTCTCATAAAACATTTATGAGTTAGATGTGAAGTACCCCAATATTATTATCCTTAATTCGTCAACTTGGCTCTTCTATAGAAATAGAAATAAAAATATAGGGAGAATACGTAAAAATCTTATGACTTTTATCTTTATTTTTAAGAAGAAGGCTGTTTTAAGTTTGTGGGAATTAAAAGTTACTGCCGTATTAACTGTTCCAAAATGGTATAAATAACACATTTTGAGCTTACGTAGCTCTTGGTGTGTTCTGCACTTACTTGGAGCACGTGAATAACTTCATAAATGTCATTTTTTCTTTATTTTTTTCTTTTTCTCTTTCTCAATTTCTTTGTTTTTATTTTTCTTTCTCTTTTTTCTTCTTCTTCCATTCCCCATTTGCACAATCTTTAACCATACATCTGCAATTTTAACTATAACCTTTACCTCCATCCCTCATTCAACCTCCCCCCCGCCTCTTTTTTTTTTCTTTCTCTTCATTCTACTTTTTTTTTCTTTTCCTATTTTGGTAACAATATATGTAAGGAAATGGGTTTGAGTATTTCACCATAACTCTGCTCTTTTAATTAAAAAATTTAAATTCAAATTTAATATATTTTTTCTATCACTTTTTATTTCAATCATAATTTAATTTCCAATTTCATATAACTGACTATCTCAAATGTTTTTTTTGTTTTTTTAATTTATAAATTTTGAATTTTAAAAAAACTTAAAAATATTTTTAATTATTGATTATGAGATTATTTGATTTGATTTTTGATAGATTTAGTGATGATTTCTGATGATTTTAATTTAATGGTGGTTTAATTATTTTTTAATGGTGAAAATGGTATTGACAAAGTTGTGGAGATGAAGAAAGAGAAAAATGAATAAAAAGTAAAAAAAAATTATATATAAAATAGTAAGAATTAAAGAAAAAAAGAAAAGAAAAAGGGAAATAAAAGATGAACAAAGTAATTGGAAAAAATATGACGTGACAGCTGATTGATGCGTGTCTAAAAGTGGTGGTGGCATCAAAAGTTGATATTTATATCATTTTAAATATATATAAGGGGGTAATAGGATTCTCCGGTAAACTTAAAGTGTATTTTTAAAAATAAGGTATAAGTTGAGGAGTATTTTATGTATTCTCTAAAAATATATAATAGAAGATACATGATTCTTTTTATTCTTACAACAAATAAAAAAACATTAGAATTTTCACAAAATTTAAATTGATTTTTTTTTAAAAAAATCACTATTCTTTTTGTATGATGTACAATTATTTTAAGTTGGATATTTTATTAATGGATAAAATTGTCTTAGTGAATCTAACTTTTCACTCTTCTATATATAGAATACAATCGATTCTTATTTTATTATAATTTTAAATTAAATATGTAATCACAATTCAAAAGTCATACTTTAAGGTATAATACTTAACTCATCAACAACCATATCTTATAAATTTCAAATAAGGAATTACCTTCCATATAATATAATTTTCGTATATGGTTTATAAGAATTAATTTCAATAAATTTATATATTTATTAGTAGAAGTTCTATGATAATATTTTTGTGCTAAAATATAATTTTAAAAGCTTTCGATTTAAAAATACATATAGGCAAAATTTAAATGCAGAGTTTGATGTTCAAAAAATATTGCATTTTTATTGAATGCATCATTTTATTAATAATAAATAATTAGTAGAAATAAAAAGTTCTTCATGTTTATGAGATTGAAATAATCTATATAAAAGATTACTCAACCCTATCATTACATGATATATAAAAGAGAATAGGCTAACACATATTTAAAAATAATTGAGTGAAAATAAAATATAGTCAAGTACATAGTACGATTTATATTGCTCCTTGTACAACTATTCATAATCATGGTAGTTCTTCCATGACTCTTCTATATAATAGAATAGAAATAGTAAAAGTAGAATAGTATTTGTCACAAGAGTTGAACTGAAGATAGATCTAAAATTTTCTAAAAAAGAAAAAACATAAAAAAAATAAAAAAAATAAAAAAAATAAAAAAAATAAAAAATTGTGATGGATATTTAATCAAATATAAAAATTTTTTAGGCCAATTCTATAAAAAATAATATAATATATAAAAATATATAGAGATATTGATATAAATTAAAAAATAATTTTACTTTTTAAATATAAATATAAAATAAACAAATAAATATACCCTTAATCGTTCCCTCATCATCTTCGGATAATTCAAGGAGAGACAAACTATTGCTTGTTTTTCATTAATTCCACATGAAAATTTTAACAATTAAAAGTATAAAACATTTACTAATAATTTTTGTAAGGTAATTCTTTGTTTAACTTGGCTAAGATTATTGCAGTATGAACAAGTTTGATTATTGGGTCAAATTAATTCTGTTATTTCTTTCTAAAATCAAAATAAGAGGCTTAAATCATTTCTCCTCTAATCAATCTTTTTGAATTTAATAAATATTAATTAATCATATATTTCGTTATAATTTTATAATTCAAAATATTCTTTTCTATTTAATCCTTTGAAGACCATTCAAGTGAAATTCGTCTAGTTAGTTGCTTGGCTGCCATTTGGAGAGAATTTGAAGATAATTTATTTGGTAGAATTTTTAATATCCGCTTATTTTAAAAAATATTTTGTTTTTTAGAAATACATTTGAAATTATATTTTTAAAAGTAATAGTTTTTATTTGACTAATCCAATTTGAAAAATATTTTTTTATTAATACTAAAATAATAATTTATGATTGACCAAAATTCCAAGAAGTTCTTAGAAGCTGACCAAAAAATATATATGTATTTTTAACCACGAAAAATAATTTTATTATGACTCAAAAAATTTTATTTTTATCCACAAAAACTTAAACGAACACCTCAATTTTCAAAAAAAATATATATACACTTTTTATAAAAAAAAGAATTAAAAAATCTTCTTAAAAATTTTGATCAAACATATTAATATATTTGTTTGTTGAAGAAAAAATTTACATGCAAAATATGATTTATGTGTGCATGGAGCATGAAACCTTTGAGGCCCACGGCAGCTAACCCCTGACCGTACCTTTACCGACATCCCAACCCCACCCAAAAGAATATGTTTTTTTTCCTTTTAAAGAAATTATAAATGTTGCAAGGTTAATAAACACAGAAATCTATCCAATATACTAGAGGGTACACGGTTCGATTTAGTTTGGATATTTTAAATATTAAATTAAATTAATAAAATTAAAAATTTTAACCTCGTATTTTAGGATTTTCTTTGATTTTAAAATTTTTTTTTGGTAAAATCCTCCTGCAAAATATATAACTTATGCTTGAATTTTTTTTCTTTAATTTTAGTGACATACAATTATCTAAGGTATTTCTTAATTAAGAAAATAACATAAATTATGAGATGAGTGATAACATTGTACTATAATATTCAATAAAAATGATAATGAAATGACACAAAATAAATACTACTAATTAATAAGTCATAATGAAAATAATCATATTCTAAAAGTACTAAATCGTACTAAACTAAGTACGGCTAATATAATTAATTACATAACTAAACATTTAGAATAATTAAGTTTGTATGTTTTCATTATTAGCAATTAACTAATGTAAAATTAAAGAATAAATATCTAATATTATTGTCATTCCTAGTGTTGAAATCATTTTTTTTGTTAGTATTAATTTTGATTTTAGGCTTTGTTTGAGTTAATAACATGCATTTATGAGCTATAAAACTTATTACAACATTCAAAATTTCACAATTCTAAGCTTGAAATAATATGTTAAAAGATAAAAACTATGAAAAAATATAAGAAGTATTTCTAAATTGCGGCTTTGATCCTAATTTGTTAAAAAAGTATTTCTAAATTACATAAAATATTTATAAAAATTATATAATATAATGTCGAGATTAGTTTGGTTTGGATTGACTTTTTTAGTTAATATTAAACCAAATCAATTATGATATTATTTTTTTTCTAACATCAAACCAAATCGAATCAAATCACTTGTCAAGTTTTTTTCTCGGTTTGACTCAAATTATCGAGTGGTACAATTTATTGATTTTTTTTTTACACCTCTACAACATGCCATACTGGAAAGTCACTTGAAACAATAATTTGTGTTAATTGAACGTTTACATTTTGTGTTAATTGAAACTATTTTAGAATTGAATATTATGATTTTACATTGAGTATTATAGTTTCGAATTGAATATTTTGTTTTAAAATTTAATATTCTATTTCTAGATACAGTTTATATTGAAGAATATTGATGAGAGAATTTTATAAGAAATCGATTGAGAGAAAGTAAAGTTATGGTATGGATTAAAAATCATATATCTTCATAAATGTGATTAATATTAAATTTTAAGATTATTTACTCATAAAACATTTAATCATCATTTCTATTTTTACTTTACTTAATATAATATGTAAATAGTTATAAGAAATTTGAAGGAAAAAAAAAAAAGAACAGCCAAATCTAGCAATCTTTATTGGAATGTAAAGTCGATTACAAAAGACATTCCACTTGGAAATAAAAAGAAATGAATATTCTAAGGATGGACTATATAATATAGTAATATTACATTTTATTTTATTCTCCTTATCCGATGCATCTTCTCGTAAGAATAGTAAATAACTTTTCTTTAGGTTTCAATTAATTCAGATTAAAAATTTTCACGTTAAGACAGCGTCATTCTTCTAAAAAGAATCATACAAATTAAAATTTAAATTCAAATTTCTAATAAAAAAGCAAAAGAAATACTTATCATCATAATAACTTTTAATGATTCTTTTTGCTTTTTTATTCCTCAGAGAATGGGACAAAAGGTTCTCCAAATTCTTATAATTGTATAACACTATCCTCCCTTGAGTATGTGGCTAAATTTTCACTCTAAATATGGATTTTGGGAAGGGGTTATATCTATTTCTTCCTTAAATTTTTGATTTTAATGTCGATGATAAAATGATTCAATATATTAATAACTAACTCGGCATCTTAAAGTATAATATCTACTTTAAACTTAATATAATAAATAATTAATTAAATAATAATAAAATTAATAATTCTAAAAAAAAATTAAAGCAAAAATGATGGAAAGCTGAATATTTGGAAATAATTAAATATTTAGTCAGAAGATTAAAAGATTTTCTAAATTTTTTCAATAACGAAGGGAATAAAATTCTTGAAAAGTCGAACTAAAAGAAAGGCTGATGTAATTATCTTATAAATTAAAAGCAACCATGCGTCAAACCTTTATAAATTAGGCACACATAAATGATGATACAATTGATAATTCTAAATTTCTTGAAAAAGTCAAATTTTTAAATAAAAAAAGTGATATGATTATATCAAGAGTTAAAAGTCATTTATAATGAAATAAAATTAAAAGATAGATTGTTATTTTCCATTATATTTTATTATATAAGGTAAGTAATGACAATTCCTCAGTCATCATACGTCAAGCCCTTTAATAGGCCACATACATGAATTAGTGTCATACATTGAACATTAACTAAACCTTTTTTATTTTTTGAATTTTAATATATAACTGAAAATAAAACATATAAATAAATAAATAAATATAGAAAGGAGGTGTGTGGTTGGGGTTAAGCTTGAATCCTGACTAAGTGTGAACATATATAAGATCAAATCAAATAGAAGTATTCGCTCAGTTATCAATTCTGTGATTTAATTTAATTAGACAAGACATTTTAGAAATGGTAGTCAGAATGCGCGTACGCGCGTGTTTCTCTATTAATAAAAATAAATTTATAAAAATAATATAAATAATATTTGAAAGATTTGTTTGTGTAACAACATAAGAATTTAGAAAGATGCATTTAAATGCATGTATTACATGTATATATAAAATTAAAAATATTTAGAAAAGTTAAAATTGTTGATTGTGTTTTTGAATTTTTTAAATTTAGTTGATTTTAAAAATCTAAAAATATAAAAAAAATAATTAAATAACTATTTTGTCGAGTGTGAACTCTATTTTTAAAAAGGGTAAAGGTAAATTATATTTTATCACAAGTACGCACTTTAAATATTTAATAATAACTTAATCTTAAACTTTTCATTTTTACTCTTTATGAAATGATTTTAAACTTTTTTTTTTTTTTCTCTTGATCTATATGTTTAGTCAAACACTTCACATCAAATGAACTTCACATAAATTGAAGAAGAAAAAACGGTATAGGAATTTGAACTACTTGAGTGAATAACAAGAATATTCGATTAATTGAAACAGCTTAAAATATGTTATGTTTCTATAATTTTATTATTATTATTATTATACAATTTTTTAAAAAAAGAAAAAGAAGAAGAAATTCACTTATTAATACATAATAAAAATATGTTCTTTAATTTATTTTTTTAGTTTTTTAATATTTTTAATTTATTTCAATCATAATTTAATTTCCAATTTCATATAACTGACTATCTCAAATGTTTTTTTTGTTTTTTTAAATTTTTAAATGTTAGGATTTTTTAATATAGTTCAAATAAAAAAAGATTTAAGAAGAAAAATTTTAGTCAATTTTAAAATATTAGAAGATTTACGTTTTACAAAATTAATAAGATCTATAATGATTAAGTAACAGCTAATTTGAGGAAAAATAGTAAATGACAAATTTATCTATTGTAGAATCTTTCAATGAAGGGAAAGAAAATTCCAGCAACATTTTATAAGGATCTAAGTGCTTATATCTACAAAGAATATTTTATTAAGTAAATAGGAGTAAAATATTATGTATATATTGAATATTAAAAAAGTTGATGAAATATAAAGAAATTACCAAAGATTGTCCATCGAAAGATTGTATTATATCTTCAAATAAAACCAAATTGTTTGAAAAAGTAATAGTAGAAAAGTAGCGTATTCTTGAACGATAGAGTTGTCATTGAACCCAACATCAATTTGCTTGTCTACGATACAAAATTAGGATAACACTAGTATGCGATACATTTTGTGAATAACATATCTTGTCTTATTGTAAAAAAAAAAATTCACTTTTCAATATACAATTATTGAAAAAGTATAGCATGGAAACTTTATGCCCTATAAAAATTAAACTTTAATAGTCAAACATATATATAAAAAATTAAAAAAACTCAAAATTCATAAAAAAAAAAAAACCCCAAAAACCAAAAAAAATATATAGAATATAATACGAAAATATTATTATGCTTAGTAAACTAATATTATGTAGTCATTCGCGTGTCTTCCTTTGTTTCCTTTTTATACTCTTTTACGAATCCAACTCCAATTACTAAGAATTTTATGATCCAATGAAAATCCATATCGCCTTAAGTATTAATTGACACAATTTTTCACGAAATCATTTCGATTCCATTGCATTAAATCTAAAATAAATTGGCCATAAGAGAGTTATAATTATATTAATTTATATTTTTATATAAAAATTATTTTATGAGATGAAGATATTTCTTTACACGAATAGGTGAAACTAGTGAATGTGTGAGTAGATGAAGAATGTATTATAAATAACACAAAATTTAAATCTACATAATATCAATATAAGTCTTCAAAGGAGATAACATACTATCAATATTAAACTCAACTAAAGTAGACAATCTAATTTAAATTATTTCGAATACAAATTAAACAACTTGAACCGACATAACAATTACTATTGTGTTTTTAAATTATAACATAAAAATAAATTCATGCCATAAAAAAAGATTAACACAAAAACATACAAGGTTGGAGATTGAATCAAAGGTATTAATGTAGTAGAATTAATGAATTAAATCAAAAGCAATTATAAATATTTTATAAAAGTTGAAAGATTTATAAATCAAAAGAATTTAAAAGTATAAAAATATTAGGACATTACTGTTTAAGAAAAGAATTTTCTTTTATAATTCAAAAAGGAAAAAAAAAACTTTTTAAAACTTTTAAATTAAACTTAAATACTAAAATAAAAATATTTTTAATTTTATATTTTTGATTATTTTTTTACACTATAAATAGAGTTATGCCACATGTAGAAAACTAATATAATAAAATAAAGTAATAAAATTACGTGACTATTCAAAGGAAAAACAACTCGGTGATTTTTTTTATAATAGATTTACAACATAAATGAGGGTTATGCCATAAATAGAAATCTAATATGATAAGAAAGTGATAGAAAATAATTAAAATAATATTTTTAAATAATAATTATATAAAAATAGTATATGACAATTTTGTCTATTGCGATGTCTTTTATTGAAGGGCAAAAGTTCAAATCAACATTTTTAAGGACTTTCACACTTTTAATATTATATATAAATAATAAGACTTTGTAATATTTTAAATCTCTTTGAAGCGAATGCATATCATTAAAAGAAGATGATATATTTATGTGATTAACTTCTCTACATAGCAAATATTTGTATGAACGCATTTAGTATTTAAAGTTTATGAATTTTCAATAATCTCAAATAAAAAATAAAAAATAAAAAATAAAATAGCATGATATTTTGTAAGAAAAGCAAAAGTGAAGTTATTTATAGCGTATTTTATATAAAAGTGAGCAAGGGAAATCGAGCCCCAGAGTAAAGAAGAGAGGGTTGTGAGCTTAAAGTTCACTTCGTTATTGGGTGATTTTCAATTAATAATTTTTATATATTTAAAATAAAAAAATTACACAGTCTCAAGTAAAAATTATTAACTTTGGCCGAACTCGCACCTAATAATACACTAACTCTACCCTTGGATAGTTAAGAACACGCACAAAAGAAATTTTAAATTTTGAATAAAAAATATATAATAAATTTTTTTTTATCATGTATTCAAATTCCTAATTAAAATAAATTTTGACAAGTTCAATAGACTAAGAAAGTATTAAGCAGAATAAAATTGCTGCAATATATTTTGTTATGATGCCATGAAATCACAGGTTATATATACAAATCAAATACAAAAATTAAAAAAACAAAAAAAACCTTTTTAAAAAATAAAAAATTAAAAATAAAAATAAAACAGATTTATCAGAAGTATCAATGGACCATTTTATCTATTGCTTTGGATTTAATGATGGAATTTGGAATTAGATTTGGGGGCATATATCTTGTATACCTATAAAATCTGTTTTTTCGTCTTCTATAATAATAGTAATAATTACTTGTTGCCATAATTGGAAGCTGAAAATTAAATCAAGGTTGCAGTTAAGTCTATTCAAATTAAAACGAAAAATAATATAATTTTCAGTCACAGAAACTCCTTATATGTATGTGTGTAATTATATTTTCAGGAGTTTAAATCTTGAATCCATATCCACGATAAATGTCAATTTCATCACATGTTTCATGGAACTATAAATATTATGATGAAGAAGTAGAGAAGAAGATGTTGAATCAATGTAAAGCATTTGCAAGAAATTGTGGAGGGATAATTTGCCAATTTAGAACACCACTTTAATTGGCTTTTATGTGGATTGATTCCTATTTGGATTTGGCATATAGACAGACATATTGTAGCTATGGATAAGAAGTTGGACCATAATTGATGTCGCATTAATTCGAGGTGAACAATTAAATACCCCACAAAAGCATATTCCCTTTCTTAGAATTTATTGTGCCCTTTGTTGGGCAACATATATGAGCTGTGCCTCTTGTCCCCATTTTGACAATCTTTTTCCCTTTACACAGCCATCTTATGCAACACGGATATATTCATATTATCTAATAATCATTTATCTGCTTATTATTTTTCATGAACCTTGATTTACTAAGATTAATTTGACTTTCAGCTCGTGTTCCCACCTGACCGGGGACAATATAAAATATAAAAATATTATCCATCGATTAATCCATTTTCTATTCGTGTTAAATATGAACAGGTCGAATATTTTAATCGAATATGGTATATACCCATATTCCATCTGACTCACCTGTTTACCACTCCTATTCAGCACCATCGACATTCCAATCACAAAGCGTATACAGACAAACAGAGCAGAATAGCATATAAGCTAACTTTGAAAACGAAACTTGCATTGATTTTGATATATTGAGGCGAAAATATTGAATAAAACGAGGCGATGAAAGATATATCGGAGTTCAAACCACACGTCATTTTCAATGTCTTGGATAACAATTCAAGCTTGTAGGAACCCAGAGTATTTAGACCAGGATAACATCAACATCCAAATAATTGTCTTCTGAAGAAAACTATAACAAACTCAGAGGCTACAGAGGTAAAGTAGACGCCCAAGCTGCGCCAATGGCCTCAGTAGTAGGCTTTCCGTGGATTGTTCTACAAAAATACGTGTATCAGCCTTAGTTCCAATTATAATGAAAATTTAAGACATTAATTCCCCTCCATCCACCTCGCTCTAACCCGAAAAACAAATTCCTAAAAAGAAAACGAACCAAAAGTCCTCCCGATATTTCTTTTTCTTTTACACAAATACACTGCCCAGAAGCAGGATCCACGGTGACAAATTACTTCTTGCTCATGTGGTCTAACATAAGCGGAGGGAAGGATTTTATCTTTTACTCATAGAAGCTTCTACTGCTTCACTTAGAAGGCCATGGCGAGATGGTTTCTTGAGGTTTTCTTCTCACTTATTACTATTGTCCTTTTTTCCTTTCCCTAATGCAAACGGATTCAATCACATTACAGAGTACTTTGAATGAATATGAAGGCTAAGCAAAAATGAAGTTACCAACCATAAAAAAAAAGAGTCCATTATAGAGGAGATAAAGCACATACCAATGGATTTGGCCTGTATTTGTAGCCTAGCATCATTCGTTTCTTATATTGCTCATAGATATCATCTTCTGGGTGACCTCCCCCGGGTTGGTGAGCACCAACACCTAAGTTATTTGATTTTGTGCCCGCTGAGATTGGATCTGCAATACCACTTTTAGAGCTACCTAGTCCTTCACCTGCATTGCCACATGAACATTAGACTCCAGCAAGAATTTCGGCTTGTAATCCTAAGCATGAACTATTCGCATTTCAAAGACTAGAGTCTCGGCTGAATAGGGTGAAACTTCATGCACTTCCTTTGGCTGGTGACCATCCAATCTACTTCCTTGAAACTGTTACATAGATATGCTTGGCATATCAAAGCTAAGGATTCCCAGAAATTCTAGCATCGACAACACAAAATATACAATATCAGAACTTCAACTACAGGTCCTGGAAAGTTTGACAGCAACTAGTTACCGAAACGCTTTACTACGGTGCATTTATGCACTTGAATAAACAAGATGGGGTAGGGATGCGCCTCAGCAAG
Source organism: Datura stramonium (assembly GCA_018107945.1). NCBI lineage: Eukaryota > Viridiplantae > Streptophyta > Magnoliopsida > Solanales > Solanaceae > Datura > Datura stramonium. The sequence continues at coordinate 167,692 of JACEIK010000037.1, read as the reverse complement.
TGCAGAACAAATCAACCCTAAACAACATGCCTCTTCAACACTCAACAGAAGACTCCTAAATTAAACAACCGTGCCACTTAGTAAAGGTCTATTAAAAAAAAAGGGAAATCCTCCTTTTCCCCAAAAAACAAAGCATACAGATTTGCAATGTTAGCTCTAATTATGAATAATAACCAGACATGGAGACTCCTTAGCTACTATGTAAGGTGACTACTGGCTTTATAGCATCCCAAGTCTTCTGTTCTTTGAGATATTAAATTAAAATAAAAGGGACGGGAGAAAGATATATATGTAGATCGCGAGATCATGTTATCAGGTGTAGCACCTATCTAGTCAGCCACATTATAAGAATGGAAATTAAAATTTACAGCTCACCATCTAGGAGATCTAAGAAAATATTGTAAACAAAGAGAATTGGGACATCCTTGTGGCAAATATCATCTCTAAGATGTACCAATCCAAGTTATTTGCACCCGGCCAGTACCAGAGTTTTCTAGAGGGAGGGATATACAGCTTCTCTCCAACCCATTTTCGACAGAAGTTTGTAGCTTAATATTATCAGCTGTATTTTCGACCTTTCTGCCGCCTCTATGGCAGCTTTCCGAGCAACTGCATCATTGCAGGTAGACAAAAACTTAGCAAGCTCTTCAGAAGTGGGATATAGTCTCCCATATGATGACCCTTCTTTCTGGAACTGCAACAAAAAATAAGACATCAGAAATTACACATATATAATAAACAAGCTGCCTGCATCTATTTTAGACAAAAGATACCTGAGGTTCTAAACTTAATAGGAAGATCAGAACATAGATACAGCAGAATATCATAAAATTAGTGGCCTACCATGGAGAGAAGCAGGCGGAGGCATCTCATCTTTTGATGATCTGAGTGCCCTCAGCTTCTCTTCTTGTGCAGCTTTCTTCATGTAATATTCCATCATCGCTATTGGATCCGACCCTGACGGACCGGCAGGGTGTATGCAAGACAATATCAATAAAAGCCCAACCATTACTGAAAACTTTTTCACTGGAATTTTGTGAAGTCCATTCAATGAACTTCTGGCAATATGACAGTCTAATGCAATACGAAGGTGCACAAATAATTGCCCAGGTGAGATTATATTTTCAAGATAGGATACTTCAAAATCTGTAGCTTTAGAGGGGCACAAAAGATCTTGAGGTTTTCATTTTGTTCAAATTGGATGTCCAAATTCTTTTGCATCCATTTTACAACAATATCTGCGTCTTGAAAGAAAAACTCTTACCTTCAACTTAAAAAGTCGCATAAATAAACTTAATTCATTCCATGAACATATATACACATACACATGTATGTTCATGGCATGAAAATAAAACGTCAAATTCTTTTGCATCCACTCTACAATAATATCTTCTTCTTGAAAGAAAACTCTTACCTTTAACTTAAAGTTGCATTAATAAACTTGATTTACATGCCATGAACATATATACACACTGCATGTACACAAACGACACACATACATATATATACATTGCTAAGTCAGACCTCTCTGCTACTTCTCTCAAACTACATTCAGATTCTCCCTTTTTTTTTCTCTGGAAAAAATGTATTCCAAAGACAGCACCAAGCAAGTGCTGACAGTACAATAAAGTACAGATTCCTCTATTCACTTTTAAGCAACCAACTAACTCAACTTTGCTATACTCCTGCTCTTAGTAATCAAGCCAAAGTAAAACATTCAACTTGGGACAAGAGTCACTTTTTGGACAAGGATTCATTCATAAATACTTAATGTTTGAATGCACACCGGGGAAAAATAAATATTTCAGAAAATACATGGATATCAACAAAATCGCTCACATATGATCTCTGCTCCTGAGGTTGCCGGGCTCGATGCAGGTTTTACCATGTATTCTGAATAAACCTCTCTACTCATAGTAAATATACATAATTTCAAACAAAGGATTCAGAATGAATAGCTCAATTACCATCATACTACACTTATTGGAGAATAAACATGCATGAGCCTAGCACAACGAAATCCAATTCCAATGCCAAAAAAAGGTTGGGAGAAGCTGGAAAAATTAAGGAGATACCTTCTTCGGGATGCAAATAGGGTGAAGGCATTTCGTTCAAGTGAAATGATCTTGTCGTAAGTTGGTTTTAAGAAATTGCACTTGCATGGCAAGTCTGCTTTTGAGTGGCTATGAAGGTAAACAAGAAGAAGAAGAATGATGGAAAAGAAGTGGTAAGGAAAGGATATAACAGGAGTCATTAACTCTGCTTTGTGTGACCTGCGGAAACATATTAGAAGTTTATGGGATGGATTCAGATGTACTTTAAACTTTAAGGTAGGTGATGGTAGTAAAATCTACTTTAGGCAGGATGCTTGACAGGGCCATTCACCACTAAAAGACAAGTTCCAAAATTGTATTGCTTTGCTCAAAATTATACAGTGACATTAAAACAATGTACTAAAAGATCAACACTAGGCTTTCAGGAGGAGTTGCAATGGTTCAGAAGTAGAAAGAATGGCTCCTTTGTAGAGTAAGAAGTAGAAACACATCAACTTTTATCCAGTGTTGTCAAGGCGCGTTTAAAACGTGCTTAAGCTACTGACGAGGCACAAAGCAAGTTGGCGCTTCGCCTTGCTTGTGTGCGCTTTAATGTCATCATCGGGGCTCTAAGACAAACTTTTCCTTGCAAATGGCGTTTCCTGAAAAGTCTTCACTAAACAATTGATATTTGCATAATTCTAAAAAGTTCCTTTTTCTTTATCCATATATTTGTTATTCATGCTTATAATTATCAGTCTTGGACTCTCTATATTTCATATATATATATATATTGAAAAGGGGCAAAATGTGTTCTGATTGCTACGTATGCTTTAAAAACGAAGTGGAAGACACAAATATACCAATCCCCTCCTTTAACGTACCAGTGACATTTCACATTCGGAGTGTGTCTCTAGCATATTTGGAATTAAATGAGCTATGACTAAGACAGTCAAAAAAGCTACACTTGTACTAGAAAAGAAAAGAGAGGCTTGGCAAAGGGGTAGAAGGGAAAGGAATTTGGGAACTTGCCAGTTGGCATCTGGTGAACCATTTGGCAAAGAAAATGGAAGATGCTTTGAGGGCAAACCAATCTGGAACAAAATACAGATGTATTGTGCTCTTAGAATCTTAATGTAAATTGGAAGATGTCAGGAACAGACAAGCTGAGAGATTCCGTTAACTCCTAGCAGGACTAACCCAATGTCCATATTGTAATCCCTTATGCAACCTACTGCACAATCTTGGAGTGCAGTTTCAGTTATTCAAACCGCCCAGGCCTTTTCAAGGAGAATAGAAATAAGTATTGAAGAAAAAAGATAGTCAATTTCAACAAACTCAAGCACTACTTTTCTGTTCTCATTACTCTAACCTCACTAGAAAACTGATCTGACTCAATAAATTTGTGTATGGTAACCTGTATTCACAAATTCAGGTGCAACAGCAGATTCTCCATTATGGGTCATCACGTACACCCAAATCCAGTTGGGTAAATAATCAAAACAAATTATAAAATGCCAAGACAATGTATGCATATACAGCCTCATATATAAATTACATTACCAGATTTTCCAGCTGACTCAGATGAACTTGTGTTCTCTGTTGCTCCATATAATGCTGATGCAGGAATTTGGTAATCTGAATGCTGCTGATGTGACCTATGAGAACTGCCTGTTGAACTAGGAGTAGCAGTACTAGCAACTCCTACAGCACCAAAGGCCAATCAAGTAGATAATATGGAAGAATCACCTTAAAGGCGCAAACAAACATCATTTTGATCAGAAAAGCCGAAGCCAAGCAGCCTAGACACTAGATGCAAAAACGAAGTTGGCAATTTAGTAAGATAACCTCAAGCTGCTCAGCTAAATGCATGCCCATGCCCGCACACATATACACGGTGCATAAGATGCATATAAAATATGGACAACTGAAGGCCTTGAACTTGAAAATACTGTAACCTCCAACCACTTCTCACTTAAACACTAATAGGACTTCAAATCATAATTTAGTTAATTTTGTTCCTCAAAAAAGGCCACCTAGAGCCAACACCGACAAAGCACATGAAAAGAATGGAACAAACAACTAAATCTAGCTTCCTAAAAGGAAAAGACAACTTACAACCCAGTCACACTTTTGCATACATAAATGTCATGTACCAGAGTGGCTTTACCAAGTGTAGTGCTACAATTACTGCCAGGAAAATTAACTGCTTGCAGAAATAAACAGGAATGCTAGGGCGGCAGCCTGCACTACTTTGCAGACAGCTAATTATGCTTGTGCCAGCAATATATGCATGTTGAGAAATTTTACTCACCACTATATGCTGTTTGGGCATCGCTGGCCTGTGATAGAGCCTTTTCCTCTTCCCTAAGTCGATATTCATAGTACTTGTAATCAGGACAGCTTTCATCAAATAAGAACCTGCAAGTAGATCAAATATCATAAGCAATATTCAAAAGCAGACTTTCTTTTACCTAGGGGAGAGATAAATCAGATGATTGACCATTACCCATACATAATGGGCTTTAGATAAAATCTCCCGGTAAAAGTAAACTAATCAGATAAAACTCTAAAAGAGACAGATAATTTTGGCATGGAACTCCCAGACACCAATACAAAAGCAAAGAATAAAAAGAAATAAATGAATAAGAGGAGGGGAAGTACAAGAAGTTATCACCAGTTCTTAATAGGGTGAGGGGGCAACAAGAGAAGCCAATAGATGCAACAAAATCCATAGATGCAAGATCATGCGACCACAACTGCACTTTTATTGTGCTTTGAGAAAACAGCACAAACCATGACAATTTACCCAATAACAAAAATCTATGTCTAAAGAAATTACGTGACTATTCTACACAAAGACCACAAAGATTCTGATTCATACTTAAATGGTGTGTCTCCTGGATTCTTTTGGCGTGTGATGTGCTCAAACTGCCTTCCATGCATTCTTCCAGCCTGAAACTTGCTAATTTGTCTGCAACTTTCTTCACTGTTGGATCACTTGGGGGATTTGGTGCTGCATGTCACTTAAAGAACTGATTAATACCGAGAGCATGAACAAGTGAATGTAAATTACTCTTGTAGCCGCATTTTCCAAATCTTTCATTGGACATCTCTTTCCACCAATGTTGGTAGGGACTTAAGGTATAAGCTGCACGATCAGACAAGAGTAACTCAAGAATGTCTGGTCCTTGTTTTCCAGAATGCCTAGAGAATATCCTCAAAGTACAAAACAAATGGTAAAATTTTGACTAATGAGGGCTTCGAGGAATTTGCAACATAAGGCTTCAATGACAGAGAAGTAGTAAATGAGTAACCATGTCTAGGATTGCACAAGATATTAGGTGAATTATGTGGTTCAGCAAAAGGAAATCACCTCATATGTGACCACCAAGAGAAAGCAAATTCTTGAAATGGACAAGAACTAAGATCACTCCATGAATTCTCGAAATCCCTAAGCTATAATAACAGGTCCTTGAGAAATGGGGATTTCCTAAATCATGCTAACAAACAAAAAATTAAAAGAAAGGAAATATATAACTACCACGAGTTCTGTTCCAAGAGCCAACATGTGATACCATGACTCACGAGCAAAACTATACTTTCTTTAGAGAGGGAGAGGGGAGATATCATCAAAAAAAGTCCAATGTTTGTAATAAGTATTTACCAACGTAAATTTGTCTAAGAGGCTGGTGCGGAGCACGAGGTTCCCTCCACCCTCTGCCGTTTAATTGGTCCATCTCCTGAAGAATTCCCTTTATCTTTTTCATCCTCGTCATCCTCATCTTCACCTAGCTTAACAGAAGGTGCAGCTATTTTGGACTTCTGTTTCTTGGGCTGAATGCAAGCTTCCCACCTGAAGCAGCTGTAGTAGTTTTCTGCAAAGCATTAGCTTTAAAATCCAATCTTGGCTTACTAATGACGGTCTTCGGAGTTGGAGCTCCCAATATACTGGAGGTTGCCTTAGACTCTTTTGAGGAGGCACTCTCTTCACCTTCTCCCTTTCTTTCTCCTGTTGGAGCTGTTTGAACCTCTCCATGAAAGAACCATCATTGACAAATAAGCTAGAATCTGTTGGCTTCTCCATTGACAAAAAGCCAACTATTGTTTTCTGCCAGCTGTAACTGCTCAACAAGCACTCTTACAATATATTCAGATATTGAATGGTGTCTTTTTTCTGCAAGTAAATATTCAGAGACTAAATGGTTCTATTATCAATTCTTTCTTTAATGATCTGTAAGTGAACGTCATATTTACATTGCAGGCTGCATTCTCAAATCCATCGTTGACAATCAAAAGAAAATGGGATTTTTATTTTAATACAGAAAATAAAGAAAGCAGGTTTCCTTCTCTCCCACTCTCCTAAAGACATTTTAGCACCAGCAAAAGACATGCAGGAAGGTTAGGGCGTGTTGAAGCCAAGCTGAAAAGGAGAGAGTCCAGCACAGGAAGGTGAAATTTCCTTCCACTCAACCTATAGAAAGTCGTGGATACCCACTCCTGAACTTCTTTCTTTACGCGTTTCAGTAAGGTTGGAAGATATAGGCATATAGCTACCCACATTCTTCTTAATTTTAGATTCTTTTACCCATTCAAATAAGCACTTATGCTCGAACGTTTTGCTTTTCCGCTGTGTACTTCACATATCCAAGTAAAATTTCTTATAACTTTCTAATTAATCATATGGATTCCGATAGGGAACTTATAGAAAGTTTAAGTTTGATAGTTAACAGAATGCGGGAAAAGCAAATCATCGATCTGATATAGTATCAGTTTAACAACCTTCCCTAAAAGAAACGGTACTAAAACAACTTGACATATGTTAAAAAGTACTAGAATAAACCAGTGTGACACCAATAGACAACATTCATTTTTAAATGATAAGTATTTAACTAACAGACAGCCTTAGATTAGTCTTTTTAGCCCAATAAAGTAATGGCCCTTTTTGCATATATTTTCGCCACGATGAGTGTGTGCTAAATAGCACACCTTTCACCCTGATTTGAAAAACATGATGGTAAAGAAAAAGAAGAAAATGTGAAGTAACAGGTGTCAAGAAACTGCCTGCATGCATTAGCATTGGCATGATATTCTGGGGATTCTGTAATCATTCTAGAAAACTAAGCACTTTTGGATCCAGAACATGCTTCATATCTTGAAATAGAAGTCAGTGGAGCACTATTTGATGCATAGCAAATTGTCGATATGAAATGGATTCAACAGATTATAAGGGAGCAATCTGAAACTGACTGAAATTCTCAAATAGATATAAAGGGAGCAGCCCAGCTGCCCAAGAAAAAAAAAAGAATTGCAAGGTGCCCCAATCCTCAAAGTATTCATGGTGCCACATTACCCTTACATGCTGTAATAGAGAGTTTTTATTTCAAATGATCGGCTGATTTCTCTTATAACTCCACATGTTAGATTATTTCAAAAATCAGATGTCATTCATCTACAAATGCACTGTAATCTGTTATTTACAACAGCAGAAACAATCAGGCAATGATAGCGAGTAACGTTTTTCCATCTCCTTCAAAGAGTTCATTTGGACCTGCTTGAAAAAAAATTTTGAAAAAATGTTTTGGTTAAAAGAAGGTTAGTAGAAGTTGAGATGTGTTTAGCTCGTTGTAATTTTTCAAAGATTTGTTAGTGCTTGTCAGTGAATGACGATTTTTTGTAGACGGGAAATGACCTCACAATTCTTCAAATACAACCAAGAAAATCAATTTTTGGCCTAGCAAAATATTTTTCAAACACCATCTTCAAAAAATAACTTCCGTTCTACAACAGACATCCACAGGCAATGGTCACCCGGAAATCTTTCCAAGATGGTACCATCTCTTTTTCCTTCTTTTTTACCTTGATTTTATTTTTGAGAAAGGTAACAACATACTAATCATCAGTACAAAGGCTGTGCTGGGAGCCCATTTACAGTTCACAATGCTTAAAAGTATGCCGTCGTTCCTCTTACAAGGACTCTAGAAATTCTAGTAATGTTTCAGCTTTGTTTACATAGTTTTCTTTACACCAAAATAAAATAACAAAATACGATTCTGCAATGGATTATTTAGTCAACACAAACCTAACCTAAGACGGAACACCCAAAGGTGTGGCATAGTGGTTAATGAAGTGGGTGAGAACCATGAGGTCTCGAGGTTCAAACCTCGGTAGAGACAAAAAAAAACACTAAGTGATTTCGATCCCATTTATACTGGCCTTGGTGGATATAGTTATCTTGTACCTGTTGCTGGGAGCAAGCTAGCCCGCAAACTAATGTTATCAAGAAAGAAAAACCTAACCTAAGGCGGGCATCCATTATGCTACTTCACAAACTCTATGCCAAACAATGATCGTCTATGTCCAACTCAATTCTGAACAATCACACCGCGAGGAGAACCGAATTGCTAAAATACAAAATCATATTTTGCTTTTTCTTTTTCATTAGCTCTCCGCGGGAGGGGTAAAGAACTGAAAAAATCAACAGCAGCAAGCGAACTTCAACGGGTTGATGTACTAATAATTGATCAATGGAAACGCAACATAACATCACAAAAGCACAAACATGAAATTTATAATCTTGATCAAAACCCTCCAATTAATTTGAAACCCTAAAGTCATCAACCACAACCCAACAACCTCAGACTTCGAGACGCAATAAAATAAAAGGCAAATACCAAGGATCGTACAAGAAATCCACAAGTCAGAAAATCTAAACTGATAACATTAACAAACAAACAAAAAGAGCTACAACTCCAGTGCTCAAACATCAACCTCAATAAATCTACCTGAGGAATCAAGATGAAAAGTCGATCCCAAAATCAGCAGCCGTAAGCGGATAGACTCAACAAAACAATGAAACTGAAACCCTAAACGAAGATGGAGAAGAGAAAATAATTGGTATTGGTAATGAATAAGGGCGCATGTATGTGTACTTTGGGCGTCCGTAAAACGAGCGGACGAGCCGACGAGGAGGAGAAAACACGTGATTTTGGGCGTTATAGCAATGAAAATTGGGATTATTAACGTAATACTAAGTTAAATAGATTATATTTCCTTTTATTTATACATGCATCCCCCGGAGAAGGAGGGCACTTAAATGGGCAAAATGTGTGTTAAAATAATATGTAGGCATTTAGACATCCTTATTGGATCATGATTTTAAATTAGTATTTGAATGCGTTGAAACATGATTTTTAGATTTTTAATTTTATATTATTAAATTAAAGATATTTAAAATTTTAAATTATGATTTCGATTTTGTTTATAATGTAGATTTAACTCGCAAGTCATTTGATTATTGGATAATGCTCAAGTTAATACATGAATTACTTAGTTATTTATAATTTTACATTGTTTGATTTTTAAATAGGATAAAGTTATTCATTGTATTAATTTTATATAATATTTGGTTGGTAAGTTTCAAATGTTATATAAATGTTATTTATGTATTAATTTTATATGGTGTTTGGTTGTGCTTGATAATTCTACATAATTATACTCACGTAATTGTGAAATCTATTACTAATTTTATGTTGAGTAGAAGGTCGGAGCTTAAGTTATGTGAGTATTAGGTACCGATTGTTTAGTGCTTAATGGAGGATGCAATTTGAATGGTTCGAATGATTTGACACCTTTAAGTACATTTGTTTCATCAAGATTTAAGCACTTATTTCGTCCGAATAGGTCTTATTCATTAAGAATGCAGACGAGCTTAATATCGATAAGAGAGTATATTTGTATGGATAACAATTTTCACCATCGCTCTATCACAGCAGCGAGTCCGCCACCATTAACCACCTCTATCATCACAACCACCATTACCATCGCCAACCACCGGTCACCACTACTTGCCTAACTACCTCAAAATGCCATTATCGGCTTGATGATGTCACGTCATTCCACTCTGACACCAACTAAATCGTATAAATTGTTACTAGCGATTAGCACCACCACAATTACTAGTCACTAACAGGTGCATTACCACGACCATTCCTACAAACCATCTTCACCATCACAAGCAAACATAAATATTTTATTTCACTATCAAAAAAAAAAAAAATTATTAAATTGATATTTTTAAAATATTTAATTATTTTTATTTAAACCATATAAAATATGCACATTCAACGTTGAACCGCTTGATCTTAATCATTAGGTATTCGAGATCTAGTGACAATATATTAATAATGCGGATGTGCATTCGGATTTAGACAATTAATCTTAATGAAAACAAATAAGGCTTAGTTATACATTAAAAATAATAAATTACACATTTACCGTTATCAATTTGACTTTTAAAATATTTTCACGCTCGGAATATTTTTTTTTTTTAAAATTATCACTTTCTTTTTGTGCATTACCTAGAATTAATTATCTTTTTTTATTCAATATATATATATATATATATATATATATATATATATATATATATATATTGGTTAATATACAAATGTGAGTCTCTTCCAATTCTTTAGAAGCATAATAGTAGTAATATACTAACATCATTATAAGCGGCGCGAGTGAGTCTCTTCCACTTACCATTATTAGACTTTTAAATCAATATAAATTACTACAAAAACTTATCAAAAAGTTGCAATTAGCATCACGCCAGCCTTGGGGGTATGGTAGCGCTGGTCTTGCAATGGGGCCTGGGCTGTTAAACTATTGATACAAAGCACATGCGATTTTGTGGCTCCATCTCAGTTTACGGAATCAACGGGCTATATAACGAGCGTAAATACGGCATCGGCCCATGCAGGAATGCATAGGCGTCACGTAACATCGGCTAACCGAGAATCCACACTCTTATAGGGAAACCTATTCGGGCCAGACAAAGCCTCCATGTTGTCTAGTTATCTCTAACTCGACATAATGAATATTGTACATCACGTGGTAGAGCAGGAATTCATACTCTTATACGAATACGGCGCACCTTGTGCAGCACGTCAAATATGGCTAAACGGTAAACATATGCACGACCCCACAGGCCAGGCACAACACGGGGGAGATATATACACAATGCAAGCCTACATGAATGCGATAAAATAGTCGGGCAGACCCCGGCCTACCCATCTTGTACAACAAAGAAAGAATTACACCTCTAATTTATCAACTCGGTTGGCCAGGAGTTGATGACTCAATGTTTATTTGGAATCACGAGGGATCGGCTTCTCGTCTATGAGTATTGCGGGCAAGTAATGCGAGGCCCCAAACGGGCATCGGTACCCGCGAGTGCCAGAGTATGCAAAGAAAACAGACATGGCCCAGATATAAACAACATAATTGAAACCCATGATCAATAGGAGATGTAAGGCTATGCAGGCGAGTAGAATGCGAACGGGGCTTTTGTGCTTGAAAGTAAAGGCGAGGAGCATACACGGCTCGACGTGGCGATCTGCTTTCTACTAGCCAATATATAACATATATATACATATATATAGCAACGGGATAATACCGGCCCAGCCAAGCGGAAGGTGCCAACCAACAAACAATCTATATACCCCTACCGAGGTCAAAACCATCCAAATAAGTCACTCCACTCGTACACTAACTTCGAGCACCTCCACCGGCCCCCGGGTCTCGGCTCGGAGCTATGACCTCACGATATAAATAGCGTATGCAGTACGGAGGGCTCCTGTGTTATAAGCTTATAAGCGTAAGTGTGTATGTCATGTCTGTTCTGCAGCATGGCCTTAGCAGATGTAGTCTTGCTATGTTAATCCCGGCTGATATGGGGAAAGCTTCATCCACGTCTTCGTCCTCTGCCCAGTTGGCATGCCACTCCTTGGTGAAACGTATACCCACCCTCACGGTGGGTCGACACGATTACCAACCCGGGGCGGCGGGGCTGAGGTGCCTCGTGGCACCACGGAACAAAAGTCTCAACAATCAACCAATCACATGCCGCGAAGCATGTTTGGTAAATACTATGTATTACGATTTCTCATTACGTACTCTTTTATGTGTTATGCGGATTCTCATCTTGATTTATACGTATACGGGATATTATCGGGCGCGAAGGCTATACTATATACGAGATATCGTCGACTATCGGCTTATCTTGTATGCAGGATATTATCTAACTATACGATATTGCTTTACTACTTTTATTCTGAACATATCTCATAATATTATAAACATGCTTGCTAATTCGAAAACACGCTTGCTAAACTCGTACGGGACTCAATTCTTGACCTTGAATTCTTTCTTACATATGACACGCTATCTCTTGTCTTGGATTACTAACTGCCCAGGAATTAGCTTTACATACCTTCACTTCGAGTTTTCCAACTAGCAGGCGAAGCTCGGTCAATACTTGACTATTTCTCCCAACTACATTCATATACATATCAATTAGAACTAAATACACTAATAATGCGGAAGAAAACATCACTTTGGATATATATAGCCCAAACTTTGGCTTATCGAAAAACGGTCGAAAACTCGCTATTTATCGAAGAGAGTCCGAGAAGGGAGAAATATGCCCGTTTAAGGCTAGGAGTATATTGACACTAATTTGGAGCAATTTTACTTACCTTAGCTCGGTAGCGCGATGATTTGCCATTGAATTCCATGAAACTAAATCCCGTAGGAATGCTCCTTCTTTGCTAAATACCTCGGTATACGGGTTAATTCGAGTTTGAATTGCGTTTGACGGCGTAATCGAAATTATCAAATATCTCGTTCTCTCTTTGTTTCTCTCGCGTTCTACGAAAATTTATGTAAATTTATGAAATAATAGAAGTTTGGAGGCTTATATACTTAAGCACAGACGGGACAGCGTGTCACGGGCCAACGCGGAGGCCCTCCCTCGTGACACATTGCCATCGCGGAGGTTACGCCCCGCTCCTTCGCGCCGATGATTGACGGATTTCTTATCGGTTTTTTTCTGGGCCTTTTCCTAGCATGTATGACATTCAAAAACTCTTGACATGCGAATAGGTCATCCCACGTGTCGAGAATTTTTATGGGTGTAACGAGTTAATAATTAAAAATGTTTAAACCTTTTTCATTTCCAGAACTTTTGATTTTTCTTTGTAAATCATGCCTTCTTTATTAGTGGTAGAAATCTATCTTCATTTATATAAATGGTACATTACCTCAACCATCACCAATAGAAATTTACTTCCTTTGAATTTCCTTTATCTTTATTATGTGGGTTCGAAATCAATTGGCGGTAGAGGTACCTTTCTTGAATTTATTTTCTTTCTTATTGTTGATTTTGTTGGCCTATCTTAAATTTATCTTAATGTTTGGTGCACTTCAAGGGGGGCCCCATGAGGCGAGATATAGATCAGCACCCTTGAGTTTTGCCTCGACGGTTTAGGATCATCGAAATAATGCGAGGAAAAAGAGATTTATGTCAAAATTTTGATCGAACCGAATAACAATGCCGTTACATTTGGATCAACTTCTTGAAGACTAAATGTTTCATTTTTAGTTGTCTTTATTTCTTAATTCTTTTGTATTCTTGTGAATTTATAGAATTGTTAAAAAAATTTCCTTTATAAAATAAAATATTTTATTTTTTTTATTTTTTTTATTTTTTTTATTTTTTTTATGTTTTCAGTTTTAATTTCTCTTTTATTACAATGTTAATTTTAGAGAAGATTTCTACAGAAAAAGTAATAAACAACTCTTTAGATGAATCTATTTTGTGTTGCTCAATGCGCCTTTGTAAAAATATAAAATTAATATATCAAAATATTTCTTCCTTTGAATAAGCTAAATAATATCAACATCCGTCATCCTTACTTCTTTAATTTTTACTCTATTAGACTATTTCTCAAATACAACTTTTTAAGACTCTTATGTAAGCTTTGCAATTTTTATTCATCGATATGAGCTACCATGCTTCAAAAGGGAAAAGTTGAATTACCTTATTGTATAAAAAGTTAAAAGGCTTTTAATCCTTCAAGCAAAGTACTATAACATAATTTTTTTATACAAAAAGATGAAATTACACATTCTAATAAAAATAGCATATTTTAAATATATAATTTCGATTAATAAATTATGGTGTAATATATAGAAATTTATATTAGTTCACATTTTACTAATTGCACATCAACTTTTTAACCTTCAAATATTATTTTATAAGTATCTCACACTTTCGTTATTACGTTATTTTAAAACTTTACATCAAATAATATTGAATATACGTGCGTTGCACGTATCAAAAATGTCAGTGTGTGCGCGTGTGCATATATATAATTAAATTATTATTGATTTAACCCATTAAAAGGGTTCGAGCGGATAACTATAACTTTAATCCATTTTAACACCTCTACTTTTTATCTTAACATTTTTAGCTCTTTACTTGTTAAATATTCTTGCATTTTTAAAAGTTAGAATAATATTTTATAAGGAAATGGAATCATATACAAGTAATTAACGGGTCGTTTCTCTATTGATACAATTAATCATATACAAGTACTTGACCGGTCTTTTCATGTAAGATACAATTGACCGGTCATTTATCGTTTAATACAATTAAATATTATGATAATTTCGTAGAATTTTCGGGTATGTGGATATTTGATATGCTTAATAATATAGTAGAAATTGTAGTTTTGCTATTTGGTGTATATTTACACCTCCACTTTTTAATATTCAATTATACAATAGAATTTTATACTATTTATTTATAAATAATATATATTAAATTATAATAAATTAAATATTTAATAATTAATAATTCATGTATTATGAAGAAATCTCTGCATAACTAAACCCTACATAACTAATTCATGTATAAAATATTATTGTATAATTATTTGATTTTCAAAATTAGTGTAAATATAACTCTTTTTTATAAAAATACATAAATTTTTTCATAACTAATTCATGTATTATTAATACCCGCTGCTAACCTATCCGAAAGTAACCAAACAGCTGCTAAGTTTAAATATTATAAAAAGAAATTATCATTTTAATTTTTTAAAGACTCATACTCGGCGTGATGAAGAGGTTATCGTACAATGTGAAAAATATATATATTAAACAATGACTAGTTACTATTATATTGACTATTATATTGATTAGGGGATCTTTATAAAATTATGTGTATTTGAGAATTTGTAATTGCAACCATTTATATATAAAAGGAACATGAAAAAAATATGATTTGTCAATGTTGTGTCTTGGGATATTATGATATTTTATTTATGAATTATGATTTGGTATTTAATAAGATTGTATAAAAGTTGAAGAAATTTTGATTTTTCACAACTTGTGAGGTTTTCATGTTTATGAGAAAAAAATGCAAATTAAAAAATTCAAATTACATATTGAAACTTCAAACAAAATTTTAATTTCAAATCAATCTGATTTTAAATCACATCCAAATGGGGTCTAATAATCTCTCTTTCCAAATTTAACTTTGAATTATATATTTTTAATGTCCCCGTAAAGAAGTGTGAGAGGTTGACAATGATGGATTCGAGAAGAGGTAGACGTAAGTCGAAAAGATCTTGGGAAGAAGTGATTAGACAAATGGTGACATGCATCTTCTATTCAATGAGGACATAACTTGGATAGAAGAATGTGGAGGTCGCGAATTCGAATAAAAAGTTAGTAAGTAGTTGAGTTTTGTCTCACTTCACTACGGGATAGACTTGATGATAGTCTGAAAAATTGTATCTGTTTTTCCTTTCATACCTGTAATATTAGTATTATTCTCGTAGTTTCTTATTCTTCAATTTCTGTCATGTGTTATTTTACATGCTTCGGTTATCGTATTATTTTATTGTTGTTTCTATTCCTTGTTCACTTTCTTTTAAAAAAAAAACTTCTCTGAAATATTTTTCTTGAATTGAGGTCTGTCAGAAATAATCTATTCATCTTACAGGATAGTAATAATATATGTGTCCATGACACCCTACCTGAACTCTATTTATAA
>JACEIK010000037.1:51284-62503 GCA_018107945.1 Datura stramonium | reverse complement strand
ATTACATAGGATAGAAGAATAAGAAATAAGGAAGAGAATTTCAAATAGCAAGTGAGATTAAGTCGTATTTATCACGTAGCGTTGATTTTTGCTATAAAAACCGGCAGCTTCAAAGAAAATATGATTTAAGTGCTTCTTTGGCGAAATTAATCGGCTTGATTTACCTATCAATTCAAGAAATTTAATTATCATATTTTTCATTAATGAAAAGAGTGTTCTTGGCTAAATTGTATTAAGAAGGCTACCTACTATACAAAACTTCCAAATCGATTGGCAATTATTCACCACTGTTCCATATATATATATAGTAGTGTATTTATATTGATCTAATGTACTTATTTTTTTATAAACAAAAAATATTATTACATGAGGAGGAAATTGAAAGTTCAGTTAGTCAACCAATTGAGTTACTAAAAACTCGATGAGGAAGTAACTACAAGTGTCTAGAAGCAATATTTCTTCTAGTATTTTTCCAATCTGTACGTAGGAAACGAAACAATGAGCAAATAAGCAGGAAATCAAAAGTGATAGTTAATTAGAAGCAATTGACTTTAGTACTACTATTTTCCATGAATATGGTGAGGACTTTCTCTTGGATGAGACTTTGATAGAAAATACTAATCTGCAACTGTCATTTTCATCCATTGATATAGAGTTACTTGTTTGAAGAAATAACTAACAGATTGATCCATTAGTTTTCTTTGTTTTTGACCATTAGAATTCAGGGTTGAGTCTAGTTTCAGTTAATCTCATTTCTTCATTGGTCTCCTTTCTGGGGAGTAGTTAAAACATAATATCCTTTGACGTGAAAGCAAATACATACAACATGTAATTACATCTCTCTGTAATTTATTCATATTCTATTCACTTCTTAACATTTCATAAAACACTGTGATTGACACTTCGAAAATTGGGCAGGCTACCTGTTATAGTAGATTAAAATACACTAAGAAGTAATTCTGTGTTAAGTTTATGTTTACGAGTCTTAAAGTTTTAGAAGTGACCCACTCTCTAACCAGTTAAAAATGGCACTATACAACAACACTGAAACAAAGGATAAGAATAAAAATGGCTGAGCAAACAGAATATTAATGCAATTATATCAAGTGTGAAGAGGAGAAAAGAATTTTACATATTTGAGTTTTTGTATGAGAAAAGATCTGCAAGTATGTTGGTGTGCTACTGCTATTGCTGCTGTTGCTGTAAATTGATTAGCTTATAGTATGCTCCATCGTTATTTTCTACCAATGCAGAGTGAGTCCCTTGCTCCACTATTTTCCCATCTTGTAAAACAGATATCTGATCTGCATTTTTTATGGTGGATAGTCGATGTGCCACAATGACGGTAGTCCTGTTTTGCATCAACCTGTCCAACGCTTGTTGAACTATTTGCTCAGATTCTACGTCCAGAGCACTTGTAGCTTCATCTAATAGCAAGATTTCAGGGTTCTTTAGAACAGCTCGGGCAATGGCTACCCTTTGCTTCTGTCCACCGGACAATTGAACTCCTCGCTCCCCAACTTGGGTTGAGTAGCCATCGGGAAGAGCACTAATGAAACTATGTGCATTAGCAAGCTTAGCTGCTTCAATCACTTCTGCCTCTGATGCTCCCTCTTTTCCATAAAGGATGTTTTCATAGATTGATGTGGCAAAGAGTGCTGGTTCTTGTTGGACCAGGCCAATGTGCTTTCTTAGAGACTTGAGCTTTAGCTTCCTGATGTCCTTGCCTGTGTAAATTCACATCACCGATATGATCAAATCGATCTATGCTGAAAGTAGGAACATTTCTAGTTCAAAACAGTATAGGTATAAACTTACCATCAATGATCACTTTCCCAGATATGGGATCATAGAACCGTAAAATGAGAGCCAGTAATGAACTTTTACCAGAACCACTCTGCCCTACTATCGCCATACTCTTTCCTGCACGCACTATCATATTGAAGTCTTTGAAAATGTGAACATCAGGTCTTGCAGGATAGTAGAACTCGACATCCTTAAACTCAATTATGCCCTCAACCCTAGTTACCTCCTCTCCAGTGTCAGTTAAGATTTCTGTCCTCCGATCAAGCACTTCAAATACTGATGCTACCATCTGGTTTCCTTTTATAAGGTCTGGCGCCATAGCAAGGGTCTCTCCCATAGCCAAAGCAGTAACAATCAAAACCATAAACGATTTCATAACAGATTTGAAGCTGGCTAGCTCCTTCCCCATCAAAACAGAACCATACCTATACAAGGTTTAGGAAGAATACATGTTAATCTATTGTGAGCTCAAGTGAAAACCGGATTGGTGCAAGGCTGTAACCTAAGTAAAATAAACAACTGTTATGTATACGACTGGCTATCTACTTTGCTAAACTTGTACTAACTTTTTCCCCTCTGGATAGTTCGTAAATATGCGAAAGACGGTGGTAAATTTATCTACTCTCAAAATCGCCAACATGTCACAGTATGTAAAGTACGAGTATGCTAAAGCACTTCACTGAACTGCAAGCTGCCTCCGCCACTCAAAGAAAAACCCAATAACCAAGCAATAAAATGCACAATTTTAGATAACTAAAAACTTGAGCAACTTACCATAAGGCAAGGGCGTAAGAGGAGAAGATGAAAAACTGAGAGACTCCATAAAAGATCCCGGCAATCTGACCCCTGCTAAATGAATGCTTTGCAGGTTCAACAAGTTCACGAGCATAGAGATCTGTTACCTTCTCCTCAGCACAGAACGCTGCAACAGTTCTGATGTTACTTACAGCCTCACCGGCAAACATATTTGCCCTAAGATAGGCTTTGCTCAAGTCACCACCAAAGCCTGACATAAAGAGTTTCTGAAAGAATAAAAATACCTATCAACATAATGATCTGAAAGATATAATGAGAGATGCTGATGAAGGGAAAAGATTGAACCTCACTGATGTGACCACTAACGATAAGTGGGTACATAGCCATGACAATAAGGGTGAGCCTCCAATTCAAGATGAATGCAATGATGAAGGAAGTGAACACCAAACCCACATTCTGTAGAAGAATAGTAGAGCGATCAACCACTACAGTTCGCAATAGAGTAGCATCACTTTCCAATCGTGATGCAAGTGTAGAACTCGAGTTGTTCATCTCATCAAACCATCCTATCTCATTTCTTAGCATAGCTGCAACCAAATAAAGAAGAATGTCAGGGAACCTTTTATTTGAATAGGATGGACAAAAAGGACTTATACTAAGAAAACAGATATCAATGCAACATGTCAACAAATGTAAGGAAGGTATGATTCATATTTGTTGAAATCATTAATCCAGACAAAATTTATTTCTGGATTAATGATTTCAGATAAATAGGAATCATAGCTTTCTTACATTTAGAAGTCATTTATAGATATAAGTTAAGCAATTTGTCAGTTAAAGGACCAATACTAAGAAAACAGAGATGAGTGAAAAGTTTCAGCAAAGAGTACAACAGTCATCTTCTAAAATTAAAATATGATGAATAGTATCAACACAGTGAACCAAGCTTTGCAATGAGACAGAAATTATGCAATTGCAGTTCTACATATTTACACAGAAAGCAACCTCTCGTAAAGCAAAAACATTGGTTAGTATATGATTACCAGAGAACATCATTTCTCTCACGCGAAGTGTGAGTCGCGCTCCTATGATTCCAAAGCAAGTATGCGCAATGGCGTGAACGACGACGGTTAATACTGCACCGCCACAAAACAGGAAAGAGATCTTCTTCACTTCATGTCGTGTTGTGTCCCAATCCATGTAGTAAGAAACAAGGGCTTGTGACACCCCTAAGGCAAAGAGAGGCATTTGAGCTCCAGCAATAAATGCACAGATAGTTCCAATAACTCCATAGTGCCATTCAGGACGAATCATCGAATACAATCTCCTTGCAGTAATATTTGGTAAGTTAACATCCTCTACACCACCAGCACCAATACCACTAACAGATTTTTCAGAACGAAAGCTAGCTCCACGGCTACGCGTTGTTGTTCGGGATAACTCACGGGAATACCTTCTGCTGCTTTCGCGTGAATACTTTATGCTATAGAAAAAGATCAAGAAAGTTATGCATATATTGATTGAAATATCAGGTCTGAGTGCTTATAAGCAAGAAATGCCACCTTTTATTATTTGTTTGAGCCCTCATTAGCATTAACTGTCAAAGTATCGCTAGAACTAGTCGTCAAATGCATGAGAACAATAAAGAGGAAATACATCACATTTTGATATATTTAGGAATACAACGTATCAGCAGCCAGCAGGTAAATATTGTACCTAAGAGGTCGTCCCATGGTTGGCCCTTGAGAAGTATGGCAATGTGATGAAGCTGCTTGTTGAAGTTGAACAAGTGATGCATAGGCACCATTTGGTTTCGAAATAAGCTCCTCATGACTTCCAGTTTCTACTATCTTGCCATTGTTTACAACCGCTATGATATCAGCATTTCTAATGGTAGAAAGGCGATGAGCAACAATTACAGTTGTTCTTCCCACCATCACACGATCAAGAGCATCTTGTACACTTTTTTCAGACTCAGCATCAAGTGCACTCGTAGCTTCATCTAATAGAAGAATTGATGGATTCTTCACTATAGCACGAGAAATTGCAATTCTTTGCTTCTGCCCCCCAGATAATTGAACCCCTCTTTCACCAACCTGTAAATGACATGGCCTCAGATATCTACAATATTGTGTTTTATTAAAGAAAAGTTTTGGTCCTATGAGGCCTTTTATTTTCTGTGAAAAGAGAGAAGAAGAAAAAAACTCTAGTTGAAATTTGTTTTTCGTTAAACAATATACAAGAGACCTCCTTAAGCAGGAGTTTTGAGTTAGGCAAGTTTCTTTATCCTTGGGATTTTGAATTATGACATAATCATACAAATACTCTGCATAATTTTCTTAATGTCATTTTCACTTACATATTCATTAAGAATATTCTACACATTTAGTTTCAATAATTCTCTTGATTTACAAGGCAGACACTCCAACTAGAGACAGTGAAGCGACTTGAGTTTTGTTTATTCTGAAAACAGGAAACACTAATAAACCACTAGAATAGTAAATAATCGCCTAAATAGTGCCTCTGAGTACTGAAAAACTAAAGAAAAGAAAAGCAGCACCAGAATTCTTCTCCTAAAATGATGCTGGTAATGCATAGCGAAAGAAAGCTCTTGTAACACACATGAAAAGTAATCTATTCTCAATTATTTGAAAGAAGTATGGTGCAAGAAATCTCCAAAAGACCATCTAGCTTGTCTGTCGGCTGAAGAGTAGCCACAATAGTTACCAGGACAATGACTAGAAATATAATTTTTGTAGGAGGAACTCAATACCCAAACAATTCTACCATGAAAATAAAAAATGAAGGTAAATACATTTTTGGAACAATAACTGGAAATGCAATGTTCAAAGGAGGGACTCAACACCCACATTTTGATATTGGAAGAAAAAGGAGAACAAGACATATCCACAATAATGACCGGGAATTTAATGTTCAGAAGAGGGACTCGTATCCATGTAGCTCGGATACAGGTGTGGACAGGCAAGAAACAGCTGCCAGACTGGACAGATTCCTGGTTTCTATGGATTGGAATGATGGCTTTAGAAACATAAAACATTTAACATTGCACAAAATCACTTCTGACCATTTCCCTGTGATGTTGCAATATGGAAATTGGGATCCTGTCAAATCCTATTTCAAGTTCGAGAACTGGTGGCTGCAGACCGGGGGCTTCAATGATAGGGTTAAAGGGTAGTGGTCTCATTTGTGTGTGAAGGGAGGCCTGATTTTATTCTGGCTTTTAAATTAAAAGCTTTGAAGGAAAAGCTAAAGCAGTGGAGTAAAACTCTTCAAGGAAACTTGGTACTACAGAAGACTAGCGTACTCAATCAACTTGCAGAACTGGAGAAGATTCATGATCAAAGGAGCTTAACTGAGGAAGAGTTGTATGCAAAAACATCCTTATCAGTTGAATTTGAGGAGATTGCTAAACATGAGGAGGTGGCCTGGAGACAAAGATCTAGGGCTCTTTGGTTGAAACAAGGGGATAAAAATATAAAATTCATTCATAGGACTGCAAATGCTCACAGGAGATATAACAACATTGACGACCTGATAATTGAGGGGGACACTGTGGACAATCCAGCTGCTATTAAGAGGGAGATTGTTTCTTTTTATCAAAAGCTTTACACTTAGACAGAGAATTGGAAACCTCAAGGTAATCTTGGTAATGGCCCTAGGATTACTCCAGAGGAGAACCAGTTGTTACAAAGCCCTTTTGGTGAACAGGAAATTTGGGAAAGTGTGAAGTCTTGTGCAGGAGATAAAGCTCCAGGACCTGATGGTTTTTCCGTGGCATTTTTTATTCAATGTTGGGCAGTGGTAAAAACAGAAGTGGTTGCAGGCTTGCAGCACTACAAAACTTTTATGAACAAGGTGTTTTTGGCAAAAGCTTTACTGCCACTTTTGTGGCTTTGATCCTAAGAAAGTGGGAGCCAAGGAGTTGAAAGATTTCAGACCTATTAGCTTAATAGGTAGTATCTACAAGATTATGGCAAAAAAACTAACCGAAAGACTCACGAGTGATGAACAAATTGGTGTGTAACCAACAGATGACCTTCATCAAGGGTAGACAAATTATGGATGCAATTCTAGTTGCAAATGAATGTATAGATGTAAGATTTAAAAGCCAAGAACCTGGAATTGTGTGTAAAAGGCATATGATTACTAAAACTGGAATTACTTACTGGAAACTTTGAGGAAGCTGGGATTTGGTGATAGATGGGTCAGCTGGACTAAGTACTGCATCAACACAGTAAAATTCTAAATATTGATCAATGGTTCACCAGCTGGATTTTTTCAATCTTAGAGAGGCTTGAGACTAGGAGATCCTCTATCTCCTTTCCTTTTTATCATTGCCATGGAGGGGTTACATGACTTGCTGAAGACTGCTCAGACAAACAAATGGATAAGGGGATTCAAGGCGAAGTCAAGTATAGCCAGTGAGCTACAGATTTCACATCTACAATATGCTGATGATACTGCTATATTTTGTGAGGACACCCAGCACGGTGCAGATCTAGAAGTCGGATTCTTCTATCACCTAAATCTTACAATTCAGAGATATGGATAAGACTTAAGAGTATGGATATGGCTGTTAAGATACAACCAATAAATGTTCTAATATGACAAAAATATAAGTATATATTTCGACAATTAATTGAAGTTATTAAATTAAAGCTAGTGTAATTGAATTCTTTGTAAGCACCAAATATTTATACATAGGTTATCTCGTATAATAGCAAAGTGTTCTAGTATATACATAAATATATACACATATATATACGTATGTATGTATCAATCAACCTATACTTCTTGGCCATGTGTGTATATGTGTGTATTCAAAACACCCAAAGTTAGGTTGACCAGATCTAGTGCGGATCCCACACCCACACCCAAATTGTTTCTGATTGACATAGGTGTGGCAAGGATTTTGAAGGTTCTGAGCAACACAGACTCATATCTCAATATCCAAACTCTGGTACAGTGAGAAGAAAGAAGAAAGAAGAAAAAGTTTTGGGAAGTTTTTCTAGTTAGATGTGGAAATGTTTGGGAAGGTTTTGCACGGCAGTTGCTATTTTCCATTAAACAACCATATAATCACTGAAATGAGCTATGTGAGAACATTTAAGGCACGGTCAAAACGAAGTATGTAGTATGCAATAAAAGATAGAAGCATCCATATAATTCTCTTTGCTATAGCGTGACATCTCCTAGTGCATGCACAAATAGTTTGTGAAGGACAGAATGTACCTGAGTTTCAAACCTATCGGGGAGGTTGTTGATGAAAGTCATTGCGTCGGAAAGTTTGGCCGCACGTGCAATATCTTCTAGGCTAGCATCACTTTTTCCATAGAGAATGTTCTCTCTAATGGTTGTAGCGAAAAGGGCGGGTTCTTGATTTACCAGCCCTATTTGCTGTCTCAGCCACTTCAAGTCCAGGTGCCTAATATCACTGCCATCCAATAATATCCGTCCCGAGAGTGGTTCATAGAAGCGTTCAATCAAAGATATAACTGTACTTTTCCCCGATCCACTTCCTCCAACAAGAGCTACAATCTTCCCTGATGGAATATCAAGAGAGAGCTTGTCAAAGATCACCACATCAGGACGAGATGGATAGCTAAAACATACATCTTTAAATTGTATGTGTCCATCTACTTTGCTCAGCTGCTGACCACTCTTGGAGCTGATTTTACTGACAGTATCTCGTTCAATCATCTCAAAAATAGGATAGGCAGCTGACTTAGCCCTGAGGAATGCTGTAATATCAGGCGCTGCCTGCCCCAATGACCTGAGAAGCAGTTAAAGTTAAACTGAAGCCAAGATTCTACATAAACAGAACAAAAGCTGGGCAGCTAGTGGAGCACCTACTTTATGACCATCGAAAGCCTGAAGTCAAGATGTATCCAATGGAAAACTTTAGGCACAAAAAGACCTCTAAACTAAGGAAGTTTGAACAAGTATAGAAGTGACAAGTAACTTGATCAATCAGGATGAGACATGATGTCATGGGCATCTGGTTTCTCGCCGACTTTTCATTAGAGCATTGCCTATAAAGTGTAACTTTATTAATTGCTCTAAAATGTGAAACCTAGAAAGGATAAATGGATGTATTATCTATCCTTTAACCAGTAGAGATGTGTTGAAAGAACCAACTTCTTTAGAAACAAAAAAGGTCATTGAAATTGTCGGTATTACAAGACAGCAAAATTAGGTTGTTTCAATTCAATGCAACTGGTTGAGCCTAACAGGATAACATGCCTTATCAGCTAGCCAAACTAATCTGATTTTTTTGTTGAATGTAAAAGAGTTGTCTTGGTACTTGGGAGAAGAAAACTATACTTGGTTTTCTTCACATCCAACAACTCCAAGAGTTTGAAGATAGTACTAAGATCAATTAGTGTTTCTTGGTTTATCAACACAGAAGCAGTATGAATAACCATGAGCTTAACACAACAGCTCAATTCTATCAAGAATCACTACACTGGCATGAAAGAGGTTAGTTATTATATATCACATATAAGTAGTGATGAATACAGAGAAGCACCGTATTCTCAAGAAAAGAGGGCACTAGTCTCGGCTTATACTCATAATAGTTTAGTTGTTCAGAATTATGTTGTAGGAACATTTCAAAATTGAGTATGAAAAGGCATGAAACGCAAAAACTTACAGGCCAGCAATGACAACATTGAGCATGGTGGTGAAAGAATCTCCACCATTTGCAATGTTCTTGTGCACAACAATGCTAGTGAACCACACAAGCAATGACCAAGAAAGGAAAAGGACACAATGCAAGGTGCCCAAACCCATGCCCTTGGCCAATCCAGCTTTTTTCCCATACTTATAAGTGTTCAACAAGGCACCTTTATATGATTTTACCGCCTTCTCTTCTCCAGTAAATGCTTGCACTGTTCTAATATTAGCTACAACCTGAAAAATTCAAAAGATCACTAAGCACAGAGCAAGGATTAGAAGGATTAAAAAGTCAAATGGGGGTACTATTTATATCAATACAATTAACATATGATCATTTTTTGAATAAACTACTCTACCGTCCTAATTGGTATATTACTTTGGAACGTCCAAAACCAATTTGTATACAAATTTCAAAAACTCAAGTTGATGAAGATATTCAAATTTTATGTGATTTTCTCCATCTAATTAACCTTAGGACCATAATCCTAAAATTTATTTCCACTATCACTAATATATAATTTGTCAATCTTTACATGTTAAAACACATGTCTAGTCAAATACCATCATAAAAACTGGGAAGCTTGGAGTACAAAATTAGTTTTGCCATTGATTAGTTTGACATGGTAAGCAAAGAGTTTCGTCAAACAGTTGGAGTGCATACCTCTTCAGCAATCTCTCCAGCTTTAATATAGGATTTGCGGACTCGGGCAATGAGACCAATGGTAATATAGGCATAAATACCACCAGCAAGGGCAATCAAAGGCACAATTGAAAGCGTCACCAAACTGATCTGCCATACCCTTATGAACCCTATTGTAAAACCAGCTAAGAAACGGCTGATATAGTGCATGAAATTCCCTGCCTGCACCACCATCCATTTCCGCCGTGCTCATTATAATGCTCAGTTAATTTCACAAAGATAAGTGCCCAATGCCATCAATGAACACAAGACTAATACTATAAACTTTGAAAACAATTTCATTTACACGTTTGAAACAAGGCATGTTACGATTGAGCACAGATAAAATATTTTTATTAGACACTTTTTATTCAGATTATGATTTTAAATGAGTTTTTGGATATATTTTAAATCAGCATTTGGACATGTTATTTAGAATCATGCTTTTAAATTTCAAATCCTCTAAAATGAAGAATTTAAGTTTCAAATTATAATTTAAAAAAAATTCATGCTCATAAAAGAATTATATTAAAGAGTATCTACTTATTTTTATTATTGAATGTTGACTAGTAAAATTTTATAAAATTATCCATATTTGAAAGTTTGTAATAGCAAATATTTATTTATAAAAAGAATAAGAAAAAACGTGTGATTTATTAAACTGGTGGTTTAGGATATAACAATAGCTTGTTTAAGAACTACGGCGAGCTCATTTGGTAACATTATATAAGAATTTAGGAAATTTTGTTAGTTTTCATAATTTATGAGGTTTTCATATTTATGAGAAAAAATACATTTTGAGAAGTTCAAATTGTATGTCCAAACAAAATTTAAACTTTAAATTATTTTAATTTCAAATCATGTTCAAACGGAGCCTTAAAACATATCATATCTTTTAGTTATATGCATTAATGTCAATAAGCCATAGAACCTCATGCATATTTCAGTTGAATAAAATTGAAGAACGAAGCATATTTTATGTAATTAACTTATTTACATAATAAATTTTTGTAAACATATAACGAAAGTTTTTCAAAATGAGCCGCAAATATTTAATATGAATATTTTATCATATGTTCATGCTCAATTGAAATATGTCAATTTGAATGTCTAAATAAAATTTGCCCACAGACTTAGAAGATGTTTATGTATTCAACAAAAAAATTAAAAACGATATAATCCTATATATGACCATACGATTGATACATAATCCTATAGCATAAATGGTATATCTCGTAAATGATAATACTTTCCTTTTTACCATATTAATTATCAATAT
>JACEIK010000036.1:726217-800553 GCA_018107945.1 Datura stramonium | reverse complement strand
GCTTGTCCGATTTTTCTCCGGGCCTTTTTCTAGCATGTATGGCATTCAAATACGCTTAACCAACACGCGAATCGGCCATCTATGTGTCGGGAATCTACGGGGTGTAACACTTTTAGCATGTTGTCCTTACTTTCATGATTTATCTTGATTTACATTGATGATTTCATACCATCATTTTGCTAGCATGTTTTACTTTCTCTGCATACTCAGTACATTTCAAGTACTGACCGCATACTCTATGTTATATCATCTCATGATATTGGTTTGAGTGATCCTTCTCAGTCCCGTCATTAGCTCGCTCCCGCTCAGCCTAGTTCTACTCTAGTTTTGGTGAGTCCTTATCTTCCGAGGATATTTATCAGTTTATGCTCTATGTCAACGGCTTGTAGTTTCAGACTTAACAAGCTAATTAGGGGTGTTGTCTATCATCTCATCTTATGTATAGAGGCTTTCAAACAGTTATATAGTAGATGATCAACATTGTTGACTGTTAGGCTTTCCTTTTGCTTTTATGATATATATTCCAGACTTCCGCTTATATTACATTTATGCTTTAATTCCTCTTAGCTATGCTCTTAAGTCATGCTATGTATGTGCCATGGGTTAGCTTGGAGTCATTCATGCTTCTACATCTCGTGTCGCGTCCGGGGTCTATGCTCCGATCATGACAGTTTTTTGGGGTGATAGTGAAAACGATTGGAAAAATACCCTTATCCATCGATTAACATTAACAACAAGTAATCTACGCTGGGTGCTACAGTAATGTATCAGGATAAATTAGTACAATAAGCCATCAATACACTACTTGATATTAAAATTCAAGGACAACAAATGAGGGATGGTCATAGTAAAGTTTACAAGTGATTTTATGATGTAATTGAAGGAAAAGAGGGAAGATTTCGTAAGAGACTTCACAAATGAATTGATTAATCAGGACGTTATGTCATTGTGCCTTGAAGAGGATTCAAACCTCCATATTCTTTAGCACAATATTTTGAATCTCACGTGTTTACCATTTTACCACCAAGACATCTTAAAAGTGAATTGTATTTTAGCCGGGGGCAATGAGAAAACCAATTTCTTTTATGGTACAATGAAATAAACGAACTAACTAAAGACATTAAACTTGTTCATAAGCAACGTAACACAACTTAAGATTAGCTAGGAAAAGAAATTTCATATTCTTAAATACATTATTCCAGAAAATCTAAGTCTCTTTATAATTGTATTTATCATTTGTCAGAAAATCGACACACTTGATTTGTCTCCTTTCAAATATGTCTAATTATAGTTTTTATTGGCCTTTAGTAAATATTTGTAATTTTTAATAATAGGTCTAAATGGATGATGCTGGATATCTTCGTCATTGATAAGCGTGAGTGCAACTAAGGAATTCGTTTTCACTTCTACCACCTCATAATTCATTTTGATTGAGATATTTAATACTTGTTTGATACTCCATGATTTTGTGTGCATTCGGTTAAACCATGTGGCTAACCTTGGAGTTTGAGTGTTTCCTGGATTTTTTTTACACACTATTGTATGCGCCAAATAAATGAAGTGCAATATTTTTTTATACACTCTTTTACATTTAGTCGATTTATTCATTATCAAATCAAAAAGATAATTTTTAAAAATGTTATAGATATTATCTTTTATGTTTTATAAATTAATTAATTATAAAAACTAAAATGATTCATTTTATTTTTAAATTACTCTTTCAAGTAAGTTCCTCTTCATATATATTCTTATTCTAATATAATATTTTAATTAATTAATTTATAAAATATTAAATGAAAATTAAGTATTTTTATTTTTTTCTTGTTTGCTCGTTCGTTTATTAATTAATTTAAGCTCCTTAGAATTGAAGCATAGTATAGGTGGACAATGGTACATGAAGTTAAAATTTTCATTAAAGAAAAAAATAATTATATGAAAAACTTTGAAAATTTAACGTCTATGTTATGGAAATAATAAGAAAGAATAAGAATATTGTAGAGAAAGAGAGAAGGAGGAATTTTATTTCTCTTGATGGGATGAAATACAATGATGGAGAATCCCTCTATTTATAGGGATAATTTCTCACAACTTTTATGAAAATAGACTTTCACTATAATATAAACACGTGTATCCACTACAATACAAATACCTTTATAGACATTCACTATAATACAAATATGTTTATAACACTCCCCATTGAATGTCTATTTGATAGATAATATTATACCGTTAAAACCTTACTAGAAAAAACCCGGTGGGAAAAAATCTAGTGAAGGAAAAAAGTACACATACCTAGTAATACGCATTTTGGGCGCCTCATTAAAAATCTTACAAGGAAAACCCGGTGGGACAAAACCTCGTAAGGGAAAAGAGTACAACGCGTATTAACCCCTAATGAGAACATCATTGAATCTTTGCATCCGTCTTACCGCACCATCTTCTTGAAAGTTGCGGTTGGTAAATTTAATTGTCATCAAACCAAATTGTCACTTGAACGAATGCATTTGCACATTGATATCACTATTCTTTTGGAGCTCATGTGTAGAAAAACTTTTTGGCGAGATGTGCTTTGTTTTTATCTCCTTTTATGAATCCTCTCTTTGGTTATTGCCCCTTGCATGCGGCATTATCTTCATATAAGAATTGTGGGTACTTTGTCACGAGTTCAAACCACATTTTTCTCTATGAGATGTATCATGGACCTCAACCACACACATTCTCGGCTTGCTTCATGAATAGTATTATCTCGGCATGATTTGATGTGAAGTAGCTATGATAGGCGCTTTGTAGATCTCCAAGATATTGCGGTACTCCGTATGAACACGTAGCAAGTTTGAGATCGAGCTTTGTGTGGGATGGATAAATACCTAACATAGGCATAACCAACAAGATCGGAATTGCAATTTTAGAATAAAATAATCCTTTATCGGTAGTCCCTTTTAGATACCGCATTATGTGTTTTATCCCATTACAATGCCTCTAGTAATGAGAACTATACGCTAATAAATTAACCGAAAAAGACTATATGGCCTTGTAGTGTTAGTGAGATACATTAGTGCACCAATTGCACTAAGATATGGTACTCAGGACCAAGAATTTCTTCATTCCTTTCCTTGATGTCGAATGGATCCTTATTCACATCAAGTGATCGAACAACCATTGGAGTACTTAATGGATGTACGTCATCCATATAAAAATCTTTCAACACCTTTTAAATATAAGCCCGATTGATGAATAAAGACACCATTTTCAAATGCTCAATTCTGAGACCAAGATATGATTTTGTCTTTCCAAGGTCTTTCATCTAAAATTTCTTCTTTAAATAATCAATTGTCTTTCAAAGCTCTATTGGAGTTCCAATAAAGGTTTATGTCATCTACATAAGCGACAAGTATGACAAACTCCGGTGTTGTTTTCTTTATAAAAACACATGGGCAAATTTCATCATTTATATAACTTTCCTTAGATAAATATTCACTAAGACGATTTATACCACATGCATCCAGTTACTTCAAACCATACAATGATCTTTACAATCTAATTGAATACATTTTCGGAGACTTTGAATGATATGCTTGAGGCATTTTAAATCCTTGAGGGATTTTCATACAGAATTTCTGTCAAGTGATAACATTCATTAGTATTTAAATGCGTGACATCTTCTAGTGTGGGACTACATGTCAATAAGCTTTAAAAACATCAATCGCATCATTTCACTTAATAATTGTTTCTACATCAACATGCTTTAATAGATGTAGAATTCGGATCCTCCTGTCTTTTACAATATTGCGCGCTATATTGTATCAAAGTATCGTGACGATCATTTTGATATTAGTTCCAATGCAACATAACTTATTGAGATCTCTTCATTTTCGTCATTTCGGGTACTGGTGCTTTGCCAGGTTTTATGAAGTGTTATGTCGTGGTGCTTTCTTAAGCACTTTACCTCATCAAGTATGACCATCATAATCATTTGCTCCTCTCCTTCTTCAAGGAGTTCTATATTTAGGCTGACTTTGGTCTATCACACTTTAGGCGTCCCATAAACCTTGTCCTTGAGGACCTTTCATTGGAGCATTTGCAACCGAATTATAAAAAATAGAGTTAGCAAATATATCACGACGAATTGATTTGCAAATTTTGCAAGTGAATTATCTATTGAACTTTAAGTTCACTTTTTTTTCCCAAGGATCTAATTCATCCCACACTCAATTTTCGGTTGCTAATCACTTCTCCCCTAATGTTAGAAAAACTAACATTTACCCCCAAGCTTCATTTGGGGACCCATATTTGTGCGTTGTGGTGGAGCAATTGAATCCTTATATGCGCACATTCAAATTTTTAGATGGAATTATTCGATTCCTGACCCTGAATCAATTGTGATAGGGGAACCTTGTTGGCTTGATGCATTCAAGTGTTACTATATGTTAAATAAACATATCTCATACCAAATTTTATTTGGGAGTTTTATTCTCATAATCAATGATTTAGCTATAATTGGAGGCATACAATTTTTGCTAAACCAACATAGATATGAATCAACATTATCAACATGATTTTATAATTTGGAACTATGCTCTTAATTTAATAATTTGAGCAACAACCTTACAAAAATCAATTGCAAGTTGATATCAAAACACATGTGACCATTGCATAGATGCATCTATTAGCAAACGGTTCACATGGTAGGTGAATGGGCCCATATTCACCCTTTTATAAGTTTCAAAATTTCAAGGAATATAACCCAATCTTAGCTGATCAAGATCATTCTATCATGAGAACAAGCAACACAAGAGAATTCTTGAAGAATCTTTTATTTTTTCAATATATAGTCACATGAATTCTCAATTATTTTGCATCACATTTGGGCAGGGATGGCCAGCCGGTTATGCCAACTATTTTAGTAAACTTCTAGTTGCTGGTATGTGATTTCATCATCATACCCATATTTATGTACTACCAATAAAAGACAGGGCGGGTAATCTTTTACATAAATATTTATAACCCGCTTCAATTGTAGTAGCATGATCTTCCCATAATTTATAGTCTCAATTTTTTTTCAATGTCCTTGAAACTTATAAGTTTCCTTTCGAGACTTACTACAACAATTTCATTCCTTCAGGTAGTAATACGTTAGCTCTTCCGGAGCTCTCAATTAATTTTGTATACTACCACATATTCAATCATATCAACATCATTTATAGTTTCTCCATATAGTTTCAACTTAGAAATAATTTTGAATGTTGAAGAGTTGTACTCATTAACAAATTTATAGTCTTGATGGATCAAGTCATATCGTGCCTTTGGGTGGATGACCATCTTCGAGGTGGTCATACCTTTTCTTTAGGCTATTCCACAAAACAAGTGGATCCTTAATCGTGAGATATTCAATTTTAAGAATTTCGTCAATATGATGACGCAAGAATATCATAGCATTAGCACGATCTTGATTTGATGCTTTGTTTTCACTTTTAATGGTGTCTCCAAGACCCATTGCACCCATATGAATTTTTGATGCTTTGTTTTCACTTTTAATGGTGTTTCAAGACCATAGCATCCATATGGATTTTGATGCTTTGCTTTAGAAGTAAATTTCAAATTTACTACTTCGGGAGTAAACTTCAAAGATTTTATTAAGTATTATGTCACATTCACTTCGGGGACTAGATACGTATTGAATCTATATTTGTAACATTTATCAAAAGTTCTTAATTTCTCATTCTTCGGGGAATGGAACATGATCATCTAAATATGCCTTAACCACATAAGGTATGATAGTTTTAAAACCTCTTTTAGATATTGCTACTTCGGGAGAAAATCGAGGTATGCATATAACATAGATGATTTCTCTTACATATTTTCACAATATTGTTATAGCTGGAACAAATATATTTTCACAATATTATTTTCTAGAACAAATATATTTTTTCACAATATTGTTCTTCTGGAACTAAATATATTTTCACAATATTGTTCTTACGGAACAAATATATTTTTCACAATATTGTTCTTAAAACAAATATGAGACATGAATTGCAAAGTGAATCAATAAGTCGTTTCTTTCAAATTCATGTACAAAATCGATATTGTTATTAGTAAAGACATAAATATCAAAAAATACTTACTAACCTTCTTCTTTCTAAAAAAACTGATTTTCTTACCTCGAGGATCTTTCAAAGTGAGTCTTCAGGCGGGCTCGTGCCGATAGCGTGTTATGAAATAATAAAGAAAGAATAAGAATATTGTAGAGAAAGAGAGAAGGAGAGAAATTTTTATTTCTCTTGATGGAGTGAAACTCACAATGAAGGAGAACCCCTCTATTTATAGGGATAATTTCTCCTAACTTTCTCCAAAAAAATAGACTTTCATTATAATATAAATACATGTATCCATTACAATACAAATACCTTAAATAGACATTTACTATAATACAAATATATTTATAACAGTCTAATATATATATATATATATATATATATATATATATAATTTTGATAAAATTTAAATATTTTACGGTATCTAGCTCCGCCTGTTAACAATGGATGCCCCCACTAGAAACAGGAATGACACGCACATACAAAAAAGACAAATTAATGGACAAATTGATTACAACAGTTTGACCAAGGATTACTCACATGAGCTATAATATAATCTTTGAGTTCTCCGTAATTATGAATAGAGATGGACATTCGGGCCATCAGATTGCATATGAAAATTTTGATTTGGATATTTGATTTTCGAATTAAAAAAAGTATAATTTAAATTTAATTTAAATAAATTTAGATTGGATTGGATTTTTAAGTTCGATTTAGATTTTCGAATTTCGATTTTGACTTTTGAGCTTTTAGGTAGACCATAACATTTAACAATCTTAATCCACATAATAGTTTGCTCCTTGAAATTTATAACGCTCTACAATTAACAAAAAGAAAAGTGACTATACCGCTTATGTCGTATATTAAACATTACTTGCTCATGAAACATTTTACATTTTTATATTTGATTGATAGAAAATTTCATATTGATTTAATATTGTGATGGATCGTAGGTATTAAAGCTACTTGGATCTTGAAAATTTAACTTATTAGTATTTGACACATATGATATGAGTAATTGAGTAGGGTTATATATAAGGTATAAAAATTTTGAATTTTCGAGATATCCAAAATCCATAATACTAAATATGATATCCAATCCAAAATCCATAATCCAAAAATCCAACCCAAATATCTAAAACAATTTGGATTTCGGTTTGAATTTCGGGTTGGCCCAAACTATTCCCCCCTTCCCCCTCCCCCAATTATGAATAATTTGACTCAAAACCTGCATCAAAATCTCCACAATACGAGATTTATTTTATTGTGTCGGTTGAACATTTTTAATTTGCCAAATGACTATATAGATACCTTCAAAATTTATGTCATGTGCGTCGGATGTTCATCGGTCTGATCGAGTACAAGTTAGGTGTTTAGTTGCCAATTGAGAAATAATAGAGATGTCAAACCAAAATTAAAGTGCTAAGCTATTTAGGCAATCAAGTTTAAATATTTATTTATTACTTATTAATTATTTGTAAATATTATTAGTTAATTGTGGATGTCCATAACTTTTAAGTATAACTTCCACCATTATGAGTAGTACATTAACCCACACCTCCACTACCTTCCATTGATCTTCGCACCTTGGTCTCACCCACATTCTCAAGGATTAATGTCATTGTTTGTAATATTGGCCTTTGAGTGGTCCACTTGATATGTCATTATAAATAGAGTCTTGAGATGATATTGTACATAGCAAGAAGAAAAATTATCTTATATTATTCTATCTTATTATTTCTCATGTTCTTTATATTATTGTTTTGAACTTTATTTTACGATAATTATGCCTTTTAATAATTAAGCACCGAATCCGATTACTTTTGATCTGTTTCTTTCGTTTTTATCACACTAATAATAATGATGATCTTCTTTGTACTAGCATATTTTTATGTGATTAAAGATAATTCATTACCTAATCAAACAAAAATAATGTCTTCAAATTACTCCCCAATTAAATTTCTCATTATCAAATTAAATCTTTGACGGTACATAATCATCAAACAAAGATTTAAGTGCTCATCTCTTTGTAACCCCGCTTTTATAAAACCAACAAATTCTTTGACATAGAGAATTCACACCCATCCCTTTTTGTCTCTTTAGATTATTAGCCAGCACAAGTTGGTCCACCACTTCACAATTTATATATATATATGAAAGAAGGAAGGGATACTTCATGTTCATACTTGTATCTTTCTTATTGACTGTGCACCAACATACATTCTTGTTATGTTCTCCAAAAAAGAAAAGAACCCCTTCATTCTCAAGAAACTTCCACAATGACCCTCTATTTTGCTATCTATAAGAAAAAACCATAGTCTTTCCTTTTCAACATAACTTTTGGCACAAAGTTCGCATATCTCGTAACCTATTCTGTATTGTTTCAACAATAGTGGTGTTCATTTCAGTTTTCACGTGCATCTCTCGATTGTTTTATTTGTAATCTTTTGCGAGAGTACAAATAGATATCAGACAATTTTACTCATCGAGTATTAGGCATACCTCAGAATCTAATTTGTATGCTGCTAAATTAGGTGTAATTTCAGCACATCTCGCAATTGTTTTATATGCTATTTTCATAAGTGCAGAGTACGAGATATCTGATAACTTTATTCATCGGACTAATATCCATATATCTCAAGCATCCTAATTTGTATGCTAATTAGGTTCAATTTACCTCACATTTCTTAATTGTTTCACCTCAACATGTCCAGTGTAAATATCTGGTAACTACTGGCGTCGTGAATTAATATCCATATTTGTTTGCTAAATTAAGGTTCTTGAGATAGAATTGTGTGTTCAAAGGGTTTTGGTTTTGGAGAAGTTGATCAAGAAGAAGAAAACAATAAGATGATGATAAAAGTGGTGACTTCCAATGGTGGCATCATGGAGCTATATGCACCCATCGCCAATTGCATCACTAATGAATTCCCAGGTAATGCCATTTATCATAGCCATGACATGTCCTCCCCACCACTTCTCCACAATGAGGAACTTCATGCTGGTGAATCATATTATCTCTCCTATATTAAACCATCTAGTATTAAATCCAAAAGAGGAAGAGATGAAAAATTAGTAGAAAAAAGTGATGTTAATAGTAGTAGAAGATATTTACCTCAGGCAACACCTTATAGGATGTCATTTGATCATAATCAAAGGATGCTCAACAAGTCAGAAGCTGAGGTTTTTCCTACCTACAATAGTACAGGTAAAGTGAACATCTTTCCTTAGAAAATATGTATATTTTATTTGTCAAATATGACTCATTCCCTTCAATTTTATACGTGAAGGTTTAATTTTTTTTGGAAGTGTCAAACAATTTTTTCTTTGACTATATTTTTCTCAAATTTTATTTTTATAAATAATTTGAATCATCGTTAGCTAACTTGACTTGTAGTTCTTTTATACCAGTTTATATATATATATATATATTCAATTTTTAAAAGAATCTATATGAATTCTAGTCAAGGTTAAGTATCTTGGGGTATTATAGATGTATATATAATGCTCCGTTTTATTTATGTAAAGGTATTACTATTTGGAGAGAAAACAATTCTTTCTTTGACTGCAATTTTCTTAAATTTTAAAAATTATCATTTTTTTTATTTTTTTTAAAAATCATAATTATAACTTTCAAATATTTATATTTTATTTTAAAATATTTGAAAAACCTATACCTGAATGCATAATCAAAGTTAAGTATCTTGATCTTTGTACTCTAAATTCCTATATTAAATTTCAAATTCACTTAACAGAATTTCTGATTTTTTTGCTATTAGGTGTGTGGAAGGTGAAATTGCTTATTAGCCCTGAACAATTGTCAGAGATATTGTCACATGAGGCACGTACAGAGGCACTAATAGAGAGTGTTAGGACAGTGGCCAAATGTGGTTCTGGGACTTCTTCTATGACTACTGCTCATTCTGATAAATGGAGCTTTTCTAGCACTAATTATTAATACTTGAAAGGCAGCCACCCCTATCTAAGTAATTACTCTTTATGTTTGTGGTATATTGTTATTTTATCGAATTCGAACCCCGGTACAAATCGAGTCAATCTTCTTAACGTGAATTTAAATTTAATTGAGCGTTAATACAAATTATTTTACTAAAAGTTTAGATGAAAACATGTAATATTCGACTTAGTTCAGTGGCCTATTAAGATGGGTTCATGGGTTCGGCATTACCCAATGTTTCAAATTATATATTTGTGTAAAAAACAAGTATATATAGAGTTTAAATTATAATATTTTAGAACTCCTTCTCTCAACTCGGAATTACAATGTCTCTATGGTTTGAATCTCCGTTAGATTTTGGCGCAGCAATTGAATGCTGCCAGTTTTTTATTACAAATTAAATGACCAATAATTTTAATTTTATATTTTATACTTATATTAAAAAATTAATATATTAAACACTCAATAAACAAAAATAATTATGATTCATTACCCATAAACTAAAATCTTGTTTCTGCCCTGAATTCACAAAAACACCTTATTTTTCGTGGTGATGTGGTTTTGCAAATACTTTTTTTTGGGGGGGGGAGGGAAGGCTATTTCGAGTTAATTGATTCTGTAATTCATTATAAATTTAATTTTAATTTATATTTACATAAGATATTGCTTTTACATAAAATAATTAGAAAAATGCACACGAGATCTTTTAAGGATTATCTTTTGGTACATTAAAAAATATTAAATTACATAAAATTGGTCATAACTACGTGATGAGTCGGCCAAGGCAAAAACTCCATTTTCATTGATTGCATCTTTCAATACCACTAATTCTGTTTCATGCCCGTGACCTTTATTTGTCGGAAAACTGCATATTTATTTATTTCATATTTAGAAATTAATTTTAAAAAATTAAAAACATAAAAAATATTTTTAATCTTTAATAATAACTTTAAGCCGAATGAATAGTTTTCTTAGAAATTTTTTGACGAAAGTAAGTTATAACTTAAATCAATTCATTAAAATAATATATTTTTTCAAATAATTTTATATTATTGTAATTTTATAATAAGATAATAATATTATTAAGTTTTTTTAAAAAGAAATATTTAATCGAGGTTGACGGCGTTAAACATAAAAACATAACCGGGAGGTACGTTTAATGCCTTAAGCGTTGCTGGAAATGCGCGGTAATATCTTAGGCATAAAAGCGTAACTCCCGATGCATTTTATGTTTAATATCGTCAATCTTACCCAGCTAAAAATTTTACTTAATACATTGCGCAAGTACGCTTTTTTTAGTTTCATAAAAAAATTTAAAATATATTATTTATATAATGTTTTTATAAATTTAAATTATAATTTATTCTGGTCAAAAATTCCCTCTTAGATGAACTTGATAGCAAGTAGGACCTTGGATTCTGAATTTCTAGATTCTATCATCTATAAATAGCCTTCCTTTTAAGAGTTTCATTATTAAATATGAAACTTTAATGGGAGCTTTGGATGCTAGTGTGGAAAAAAAAAATTACCTTGATCTTTTTGAATTTTTGGATCATGGGTGAATGGGTGAAAATGTTTTGCCAGAGGTTCTAGATCTGTCTAATTATATAAAAATGATATATTTTCCTCTTCTATTTTCATAATGTATATTTTCTTCACATGTCTTTTAATGTTTATAAGTCCTCCAAAGATATGCAGTGATCATCTTCTTTTTGCTTTAGGTTTAAAAAGATATTTTCAATTAAAATGATATTTTGAAAAATATACAGCTATTATTAAAATAGTCGCGAAATTTAATTTGATATTTTTTTTATTTTTTTTGGTTATTTGAATTTTTAATTAATGAAATATTTGATTTTTCAATTAGTAGTTCGTAAAATAAGGTGGAAAAGAAATTTCATTGATCGACAGAGAGATATTAGGGGCTCCCAAATTTCGTAATTCTAACACATTTTCTTTATTAACTTATGTCTCACTTAAGTAGTTTTGAATTTAATTTCTTTCTATATTATTAAATTACTCATGCATTATCTTTTATAAATTGTCTAAATTATTTTGAATTTTGTTAGTGGAAAGCATACGGGCGGAACTAGGGTGGCAAAAGGGGTTCATTCGAACCCCTTCGTAAAAAAAAGTCATTGTATATTTAGAGTCAATATGATATTTATGTATATATATTGCGTATTGAACTGCTAACATAACTTGAGAATCTATTTTGAACCTTTTTGATGAAAATTCTACCTCATAGATTAAGCGATACTATTGAAGAGTAAAGAAGAGGACAAGGAAGTCTTTTTACTTAAAGGTTAGTTAGGATTAGTTAGTTATAAATGCTTGTAATCAAGAAGT
Organism: Datura stramonium; assembly: GCA_018107945.1. Taxonomy (NCBI): domain Eukaryota; kingdom Viridiplantae; phylum Streptophyta; class Magnoliopsida; order Solanales; family Solanaceae; genus Datura; species Datura stramonium. The sequence continues at coordinate 788,154 of JACEIK010000036.1, read as the reverse complement.
TAGTTAAAGTTAGTTATCACTCACTTGAAATGTAGTTATCGAAGTTAATTAGTACGAATTAATCCTTATCAAAGATGTATATATAGACATATATAGCCAATGTACAAAGCACTTCAAGATATTCAATACAAAGTATATTGCTTCTTTGTTACTATACTGCTTACAATTCTATCTCTTCTATTTTCTTTCTCTTCTTCATTTTTCTGCAATTAGTTCATCTCAAATCTTGAAGCAAAACATGGTATCGAGTTGCCATATTTGTGAAAAATTTCCACTACGATTTGAGTGTTAACCAAGGAAAATATTTTACGGAAAAAATGATGGCTTGATGGGTTCACGTGTTGTAGAGTAAAATCGAGGGGGCGGATGCTGAGCCCTGGAAATCAAGCTATCGAAGTGGATTATCAACATCCATTGTTCTTGTCACCGAGCGAGATGCAAGTGGAACCCCGAGATAATTTTCATTCGATTGACGGGTATTGAGAATTATCCTTTCTGGTTTCATTCAATGAGGTTGCATTGCTAGAAGAAACAAATTAGGCATAGTGAATGGCACATGCAAGAAAAAAACTGAGAAAGTTTATTCAATCGTAGGGAAAGAGTAAATGCAATAATATTATCTTGGATCATGAATTCCAGGTATCTAAAATCTTTTAGGTGGTATCATGTATGCAATTAGTTCCCAAGCTAGATGCAGGAGGATTTATTTGAAAGATTTGATAAAACGAGATGGTTCAAGAACTTTCAATTTTATAAGAAAATGATACTTTAACTCAGGAAACCTTTGCTTCTATGTCTGCCAATTTCTCAAGGCTAAAAAATCTTTGGGAATAATTTGAAGCACTAGTTCCATCGCCTAGTTGTGAGTGTGAGAGGTCCAAAGAATTTGTGGCTTACTTACGAAGTTGAAGCTATGTCGAGTTCTTAATGGGACTTAATGATAGCTATGCTCGGACTAGGAGTCATATTCTATTGAGAAGTCCCTTACCAAGTGTTAATCAAGCCTACTCTATGGTGATAAGTGATGAAAGTCAGAAGTGTGGTTGTTGTCTCGGATCTTACGGAGAATTCAATCAAATATGATGAATAACTTTGAGATAGCTATGTACTCTAGGAACAATAATGGAGCCTCTCACAGGTGGTCAAGCTGTCAAGACCGAAAATTATAACATTGTGTGTGAGTTTGCAAGAAGAGACATAGTAAGGAACAATCCTATAGAGTGGTTGGCTTCCTGTTGACTACCAAGTTCCAGAAAAAGGTCTGCATACAATGCAAATATGGTGCAAGAAACTGAATTCATTTCACATAGTTAGGACAATAGTGTTCAATATGGTCATCCTCAACAACAGTTTCAATATTCACAAAATACCAATGTATGCAATGGTGTAGGCATGAATATGGGGTTGGACAAAATCCAGGCACAAAGTCACGGACAATTGATTTTATCCTGTGGAAATCGATTGAGAGGATATTTTTTAAAGGAACAATATGAACGGGCCATGCGGATCTTGACCAGGCGGTGCATCTTCTTATCCCCAGCTCAAATTACCCGTTAGCCAATACAACGGTATGCCTAAAACTTTCTTGATTGCGGTAGATTGTTCATGAATGGATAATAAACGGAGGAGAAGCTAACCATATGGTTTTACGATCTTGCGTTACTAGACAAACCTCAATAGTGAAAATCGATAATCCAAAAAAAGTATTCTTACCCGATGGGGATTTAACTCATGTGACTCACCTTTAGAAATAGTTCTATGCTCGACAAACTGTGTCAAATGTGTTTTATATTCCACAATTCAACCTACTATCTGTTTCTAAAATTACAAAAGAACTTAATTGTTATTACCTTTTTCCTAATTTTTTGTGTTTTGGATCTCTTCGAGAAGGTGAGGGAGATTGGTAAGGAAGAGGAAGGATTGTATCTTCTAATGTTTCAAGCTAATTCTAACCTACGAATAGAATGTGGATGCAAGGATTATTATTTGCTCATGAAAAATCAAACCAAGCTGTGATCTAGGACTATGGCATAAAAGATGTGGACATATACATTACGGTGCTTAAGAAGATCTTTCTATGTGATACATATAGTGGTCCAGCTGCGTGGTACAAATTGTAAATGTTTGTCCTAGTGCTAAGCAAATAAAAATTGCCTTTTCCTTCAAGTAGTATACAAAGTGTTAGTTCATTTGAATTGATTCATGTTGACTTGTGGGGTCCTTACAAAACAACAACATATGATGAATATAAATACTTCTTAACAATTGTAGATGAATTTACTAGAATGACATGGTTGTTCTTGCTTGGGCGAAAACAAGTGTTTGTGTAGATTTGAAACACTTCCTTAACTATGTTAACAATCGGTTTTGTAAACAAGTTAAAATTTATTAAAGCGATAATGATGCAGAGTTTATTAACTCAATACGCGAGCAAATGTTTCTTTCATTAGGCATAATACATAAAAAGACTTGTGTTTATTCCCCTCAGCAAAATGGTGTGTTGGCAGGAGGAAACACGAAACACCTTGAAGTCTAGAGCTATAAGATTTCAAGGGAAGATTCTGTTAAGTTTTGGAGACATTGTGTCACATAATTTCTTGTCTATTTAATAAATAGAATTCCTAAAATTGTCATCGGGAATAGATCTCCTTATGAAAGATTATATAATAAGAAACTAGAATTTAATCACCTTAGAGTATTTGGTTGCTTGTGCTTTTCCAAGACAAATCATGAAAATGACAAACTCATGCCAAGAGCAAGAATATTTGTTCATATAGGATATTGAATTCATAAGGGTACATTTTTCTTGATATGATTAACAATTTTTTCTTTATTATAAAGATATGATTTTAGAGAAGACACATTTCCTTTCCAATGAAACAAGATTCCAATCACTTGTTTCTAGATTATACCATTGATAATCACTAGGCGACGGATAGTGGTCCTGTGCGGTGGTTCTCAACCATTAGTTAGCGAGAACAGGATTGAAGATGCTGGATCAAATCCTATTCTTTTGGAGATACTAGAGACTTCATTAGAACATCATTTCACATAATCAGGAGGTATTATCTATATCTCAGAACACGGACTCTATTCAACAAAATGATTCTTCACTTGTTAGAAGATCGGGAGGCATACAAATCTCCTACATGGGTGAAAGATTTTGTATCATTAAACATTCATCATGATACACCTTTGCCCTAAACAAATATATTGGATATCAAGACATATCCTTCAAACATCAAGCCTTTATCACAGGCTTATCTTACATCGATAGCGTTCAACATACTCTCAGGCACATTAAACATCCCGGGTGTGAAAGCAATACGGAGATTAAAGCATTGGAAGATAATAATATTTGGAAAATCACTTGTGCTTGCCTCCTGGTAAGAAAATCATAGGTTACCCAAATGGGTATATACGGTGAAATATAAAGCTACAGGTGAAGTGAAAAGGTTTAAAGCAAGGTTAGTGGCTAAAGGGTATTGTCAACAGGAAGGAATTGATTTCAAAGAAACTTTCCGGTTGGCAAAGATGATTACGGTAAGAACTATCTATCTTTAGTTCTTTCACTTGAAGCTGTTACATACATCGAATGGATGTATATAATGCATTCTTACAAGGGGATCTTTTTGATGAAATTTATAAGGATCTTCCTAAAAGCTTTACAAGTTAGGAGGAGAAGTCACGGGGCTTAAAGATGTTAAAGTTTGTACACTTGTAAAGTCTTTGTATGGGCAAATAGGTCCAGAACAATGGAATGAAAAATTGTCCAACGCTGCCTTGGTAGAAGTTTCGGTTAAGCGAGCCAACATGATCATTCATTGTTTATTAAAAGAACCATTAAAGGTGTGGTCGTGGTTCTAATATATGTAGGTGACATGCGGTGCGGGGACAACTTGAATCTAATTCCAGAGACAAAACAAGCTATAAGCAAAGCTTTCAAAATGAAGGATTAGGTGAACTCAAATATTTTCTTGGTATTAGGTTTGCTAGGTACGATATAAATTTTCATGAATCAAGAAAGTATACCTTAGAACTTATTTCAGAAGTAGGTCTATGAGAAGCCAAGCCCATATCTACTCCTATTGATGTAAATATAAAACTTACATCTAGGCGATTATGATAAACACGTTGAGTATAAGTCCAAAGGATGATCCGGATCTTGATCAAGCTTCTTATCAAGGTTGATTGGTAAATTATTATACTTTGCGGTACTAGGCACAGTGACATTGCCCTGTTCGAGACATTGAGCCATTTTCTCAGTGACCAAAGACTTCCTGGAAGTTGCCCTCGGGAATAGTTAGATATATCAAAAAGTTCTGGACAAGAATATTACTTTCTAGTAAAGTTCCAAACAACATCCTTGCATTTTGTGATGCGAACTAGAGGCTGCAAGCCCTCTTACAAGAAGATCGTTTCTGGTTTCTTAATCAAGTTAGGAGACTCCTTAGTCTCACGAAATCAAGAAACAAACAATTGTTTTAAACTGCGGAGATACGAGGTAAACTTAGCAACAGGTTGCGGGCCGATTGTTTGCTTAGTTGTTAGAGGAAGTTGGATCGAAGCCTCAAACACCTATTGACATTCTTGTAATGACAAAAACTGACCATACAAATAGCTGCAAATCTTGTCAACAAACGCACTAGGTGAAATGATTGTCACTTAATTAGAGAAAAGATTCAAAAGGCATCATCAACACCAAATACATTGCTACAATTGAACAACCAGGTGACATTCTCACAAAGGACTTAACGAGTCCAACATTAGTATTTAAACTCCAAGCTAAGGTGTGCTTCAAACATATTTTACACCACCTAATTTGAGGAGGAGTGTTGAAGAGTAAAGAAGAGGCCAAGAAAGTCTTTTTACTTAAAGGTTGTTAGGATTAGTTAGTTATAAGTAACTAATCGAAGTTAGTTAAAGTTAGTTAACCACTCCTTGAAATGTAGTTATCCAGTTAATTAGTACGGATTAATCATATCAAGATATATATAGACATATATAACCAATGTACAAAGCACTTCAAAATATTCAATACAAAAGTATATTGCTTCTTTGTTTACAATCACGCTTCTCGGTTTTTATACCTTACATTTTTCTTTTTCTGTAGCCTTGCTTTTATTATGTCTGGAATTAGTTCATCTCAATCTTGAATCAAAACACGTACCTATAAACAACATTTTCATATATTACTACAAATTATTTCTTTTTATTTATATCTCACATTTTTTAAGGCATTTTATAGGTTGTTATCGATTCTCTGCGTCTAAACAATCATTAAACATATTAAAGCTTTATCCATCCATATGTGTTCGACTTAATTATTAATAAGTAATTATCTAATTTAATAAGCACTTAATAGACAACATTTTCCAACCTCATTGGGAGGTTGTTGAAATTAATTCCTTTGGATTTGCGTTAAACTACACCTCACTATTTTTCAAGTAACTTTTTTCTCTATCTTTCGTAATGAGTTTTGAAATAACTTTATAATTCATCTTGCTTTTTATATTTATTTTTAAGAGAAAATTACAATATTTAAAAATCTAAAAAGATAAAATTTTAAAAAGTTAAAAATTTTAAAAAATTATAAAATATTGTAATATTATATATTTCTTATAATAGATATGTAAGATACTGCGTATTTGTGTATCTATAAACTCTAGCAGTGAGCACGCTTTAAATAGAAAACGACAATAGATATCCACATTATACACGTATGATATACATACAACATATATTTTTAGGACAGAAATTCAGCACATTTCAAGAAGTGAACATACTCAGTCGATCACAAATTTTTCTTATAGATAAAAGCTAAACATGTCCCTAATGTGCAATAAAAAGTCTTCCCTAACAATTCTTTCAAAGTTAATATCATTTCATAAAGATCTTACTAAACGGAGACAAAATTTCAAGACAGGACACTTAGGTACGCCATGCATCTCTTTTGCAGCAGGCTTTGAATTAAATTCTTATGAAAAAATCACACCATATAAATAATTAAGACCTTATATTACGAAACATAAAATACTTCTTAATATTTATGAAATTTAGTATTATATTGTAAACATCACGATTTGAATTACCAACATACCCATGAATTTTGGGCTGATTTTAAGGAAAGGGAAAATATAATTTGGGAACAATTCTCTGCTGGTTGTCATAATTTTCATTTTTTTCTCTATATTGTAAGTTGGTTTTCTCCAAATGGGTCTTTTCATTAGGATTTTATCTTCTTTAATACACTTTTTACCATTTTGTACTGTAAATGTAAGTTTTCTTTGTATAGTTTAAATTTATATTGTTGTGTTTGTATTATTAATGAATCGAAATCATCTACATTATCATGGCGCATTAAAAGCATCTCCTTCTCATCCTAACAAAATTTTTCTATTGGATGTCGTGCTAAATATTTCGTATACAACAAGTAAAGATTCTACCGCTATATTTTATAAATAAATTTTGTTTCCCATTCTTAACTCACCTCGCTTACTCACGTTTATTCTACGTATTTGGTTGATGATCAATATATTGGGGCCGGCCCAAAATTCTTTCATTAGCGACCAATCCCCACACCCAATTGCTACTTCAAAATCAACTACTGCAACTGTTCATATGAAATCTAAATTATGGCATTAATTTCAACTTCAATAAATACTTAATATTCAAATTAAAGGAATAATAAATCTCAAGTATAATAGAACCAAACACCATTGCAAATAGAAATTTACATAAATGGCCACAATTTAATTGAAAATAGGCTTATATAACAATATTATCATTATTTATAATTTATGGCAATATTTAATATATCATCCCCTGTATTCTTAATTTTTCAAGTTATCAAATATGAATACACCACTAATCTTATTGAGAGATTTAAGAGATTTTATTTGTTTAAAAATACGATTACCTTGATTTACGCTATTATTAAAACACAATCTTCAATATTGATTTGGATTACAGAAAAATAGAATATTTGGAATTAATATTTATATTTTTACTTATCCTTAAATTATAATTATCATTAATTATAATAAAATATAATTGATTAACTTTTAACTTGATTAATATTAGAAATTTTATATTTTATTTCATAATAGTATATATGATTTTATTTTTAAAAAAAAATATTTAGTTACGAGTAAAATTTGATACATCTTATGAATTAAGTCAATATATACATTTATACATAATGGTATTTATATAATTACTTTATCACATGTTATTTTGATTGTATCAATGATATTGATATACATATACATATGATATCTTACTTGTATGTATATACGTGCATTTAGGTTGTATCTATTCCCTCTAATTTAGCTTGTATTCATTTTCTCTTATATCGATCGTATCATTTGTATTCGTGTTACGAAAATATAAAAAAATAACACGAAAATAGAAGGAAAAAAAAGAAACGAGATGGTGTACGGTCTCTACGATGAAAGAATCTCACGTATATTTATTGTATCATTACATATGTAATTTTAATGCTGACTAGAGAAAAAAAGGTTACGAGAGGAAGGGGATAGCCATGGTGGTTGCCATGGAGACAACCACCAACAACAACAACAAGAAGAAGTAGTCCACCATTGTTACTTCTTAAATTGTGTAGAAAGTGGATTGAAGATGATTCCCGTAGTCTGGGTAATTTGAGAGAGATGGGACTAGAGGAGTTGATTGATTGATTGATGACATATAATACGAGCGTATTTATTAGTGTGTAATAATAAAAGAATCAAATACACGGTTAAAATAAATAAATAGCTAATAAGTTAAATATAACTAAATATTATAATTATTTAAAGTATGATAATATTTTATAATTATTTCATAATTATACTATATTATGTAATTTTCCTTACAAAAATTCAAAAAGTACCGAAGTCAATTGAACAAGATAGAATTGGACCCAACTACTTATTAATCAGAAGAATTCGTCTGGTGAACCTAAACCATAAAACTCACCGAGAAAATAGTGAACTTAAGGTTCGTAAAACGAAGAGTCTGCATAAATATTCTTATTTTTTGATTATTTTTAACTTTTGCTTTTTAAATTTATGATTTTTTTAATTTTTATTTTTATATTTTAAGTGACAAAAATATAAGGCGAGGAATTCACAAGAATTTATTTTGTCTCATCTAACTTCAATAACAAGAATTTATACGCCCAGGGCTGAGTTGTTAGGAAACTTGTGTATAGGGTATGAAAGCACATACATGAACTTCTACCTATTGAACTTATGGGAAATGAGAAGTTGAGTAGCATGAAATTCTGTCTTCTAGGGCTAACCTATGTCTTGCGAATTTTATTTATCTTATGTTTTAAATATTTAAGAATATTTTGTTAGTTTTTATTCACTTAAAATTGTTAAAAGTAGGTTAAAGTTCCACATTGGTTGGGGAATGGAGTATCGTTTGTTTATGAACATGGGCAATCCTTACCTCATGAGCTAGCTTTTGGGGTTGAGTTATTTGAAAGTGTCGTATTTTCACGTAGTATCGAGGCCAGGAATTAAGATTCCTGGTTGAGTTCTAGTCCACACTCCCGGTCGGGCACAGGTGTAGAAGGTGTTAAATAGGTTAAAGTCCACATTGGTTGGGAATGGACTGATGGTTTGTTTATATGGACTTGGGCAATCCTCCTCATGAGCTAGCTTTTAGGGTTGAGTTAGGCGTGTAAATATCTTTAAAAAATAATGAAGAAACGAAAAATTAAAAACTATTAATTTAACAAATAAAAAATTAAAAATATTTTTAATTTTATCTTTTCTTTTATGAAAGGTTGTTATGTTATTATTTAAAATTGAGTTTTGAATCAGTGGGTTACCAGGAGTAATGAAGCTTGCCATGGGCCAAAAAAGATCAAAATTCTCTCACTAATGACTTTCTCTTTCTAATTGGTGTGTTTTTAAGTACATCGAAAAAAAGTAAATAACTAATCCATACATTGTCACTATTAGTGTAGCTTCGAAGTGTAAAAATCTCATTCCTTCACGTTTGCGACATTTCAATACACACTTTTAGTTCTGATTTAAATTGTAAAATATACATAAGAAATTTAGGGATAGTTGTATAAAAGTATAATCCACAATACTATATTGTTATCATGTAGTTAAGTTTTAAAATTTTCACACGCATAATTTATTGTTTCTTATATCAATATTTAAAAACTTCGGTATATGATATTATAAAATTTTGATTTCAATTTACAAAACATTTAAAAAATTTGATATTACCCCTTATACCCTTTGTTATAAAATACTGTCTTAGTATACATATTTTTAGGCGTATTCCTCATATTAATAAGAATAAATTTTTTAAAACATAACATAAATAATATTTAAAAGATGTGTTTGTACAACAATATAAGAATTTAGAAAAAAAGCATAAATTTTAAATTGTTAAATGGTCATATTTAAGAGTTTAATCCGATACAGTTGTTATTCCTTGACTTGTTCTAATACTTGCCGTTGAACAAATGTTGTAAGAATTAAAATTGTGATTGAATTTTTTAAAAAAAGTCATTGAGTTTTGCATGGTAGTTAATGCATAGCACATATGTATACTTCACATTATATTATTACAAAATTTACAACTATACACTATTAGCAGTTAGATTTAATATAAATATAATCATTATGAAGAAAGAACGCTCTCTAAATACAAAGTTGCAAAGTATATTAGAGCATTTAGTATAAGTTATTTGTTTAAACAATTAACACTTAAGAAATTATATTGTAATTTATTATTGGTTTGTTTTGGCACTAATAAATTGACATCATATCACAAAAATATTATTTATTTATAATTGATCATTAAGTAATTGTTATGCCACCAAACTAGAAAGACTCATCCAAAACTAGTGAAAACAACCATTAATGCTTAGAAATAAGATGGGAATGTCTATATCACACATTTTGGAGTGTAGCATGACTCTTTTTGGCCTTGTGCCCTTAAAAAATCTTTGTGAATCGGGTTGTATTTTTTAAAATTGTATTTTCAAAAGTCACAAACATAAGATTGTTTGCATTGTAAGTACGATTTTATTCGACGTAGCAACTATTTATTAAAAATAAAATCGTAATCACTTTTGAATTTCTAAATATTAAAAAAAACTAAAATTAGTTATTTAAAAATGAAAAAATAAAAAATATAAAATTTAATTAATTTTTAACATTTTTATTCTTTTGAGTTTTTTTAAAAGAATATATTAAATGACTATTTTGTCAATTATGAATTTTATTTTAAAAGCATAAAGTGAACATATTTTGCTACGGGCTTCGTACTTTAAATATTTAGTAATAACTTAATTTTAAACTTTTAATTTTTTAAAATTTTCAACTTTTAAATAATCACATCATTATTTCCTTTTTTAATTTTTTAATTACTCAAATACTAAAATAATCATAAATTAAAATGAAAAAAATTAGTGCGATTTAACTAAAGTGAATAATAAGAACATTTGAAAATATTTGATTATTTGAAACAACTTAAGTTTGTTGTGTTTCTATATTTGCAATATTGAAATAAAAAAAATAAAAATATTTTTAAAAAAAATCATAAATTTTTTAATATTTGAAATTTTATAACTTAATATTCTTTTTTCTGTTTTTATATTTTTAAAAAATTGTAATAAATAACTTAAAACATGAAATTTTTAATTAAAAAAACAAAAAAAACATGTAATTTAATTAAAATTAATTAATTTTTAAAGTCTTAAGTGACTAGGACTTTTAATATATAAATCATACATAATGGCCGTCAGATCGTTATAGCACCCTAATGACCTAAGTATAGGTAAAATTTAAATTTTTACAAGCTTTAATGAAGTCTCGGTTAAAAAATTAGCCAAAACGGGCGATTTCAATTAGAGGTGAGTTAAAAATGATGTGGGCCCGGTGGGGCCACCGCGGCCAGTTGTTTCCCCTTGTAATAAAGCAGCTCTGGCCAGACGTGCGAACGAACTCCACAATCCTATCCGGGTTAGGATTTAAAATCTATTTTCATAAGGGATGGTGAATTATTAATTGATTGCATGTTAAATTATACACCATTATGTGAACTAATCTTAGTAGGCCAATGATGTCTACCAGTTCATGTGGTGTCTTGATACTATCCTCTCCTTTTGGTGTAGGTTGTGGTAGATTGAAGTTTCATGATTGACGGCAAGTACTCGGTATCGCTTACGTATTTTCTCCGCGTAGATGAAGCTATGTCATTTTATTTGTCAAGTATTCTATTAGAGCTCTTGTATATGCCTAGACTAGATCTTGGGAAGAATGATTCGGAAGAAAGATTTATTATAATTCTATCAATATTTTGTATGGTAAGTTAATGAGTATTTAAACTATTTTATTTTATGCATTGATTCAAAAGCGATTCTCCTAATCGAGCTAAAGTCGATGTAGGTGTCTGCGGAACTCGCCCATTTAGATTCGTGACATCATATCCACAAACACTATTTATAAATAGTATTTCGCAACCACTATTTACAAATCGTATTTCGCAACCACTATTTATAAATCGCATTTTACAACACGATTATAAATCATTAATGGGATTTATAAGTTCATTCAAAATTATTTATAAATCACATTTCTTAAACACGATTTGTAAGAGCATTCAATAAGCATTATATCATTCGACAAATACGATTTATACATCGTATTCACCAAACACATTTTAATAACTAAATCAATTTTGAGAAACATGATTTGTTCAAATAAGAAAATATAGAAGGCAATTTTAGTCAATTTTAAAGTATTAAATATTATAATTAAAAAAAAAAAAAACGGAAAAAAGAAAGATTTTTTTTATTTTAAAGTTTAATTAATTTTAATTTTTAAATATTTTATTTTAGTCTAGCTTTTAGTTAAGTTTTTTTAATCAAATATTAATTGAATTGATTAGTTAATTAATTAATTAATAAATAATAATTAATATGAATACGGAACTAAAGCCAACTCCTTCACAATGAATTTCAAGTTATAAGCATTTCATCAAACACTAGGAGGAGTATAAGATATTTAGGCCTCCTAAGGGTGAGTTTACTAACACCCACCTCCTTCTCTGAGACCATTAAAACATACATAACCATTTCAAGTCCAATCAAAACAACCACCTCCATCTTCAACACCAAGATTGTCCCATAACTTAACCCATGTGTCATCATATGAACTCATGGCTTTCTAACACCGTCCCATGAGTTACGACCTTAGAAAATCCCTAAGAATTAGAAACAATACTTCATAAAAGGTTTTAGAAGAGTTACTTACCTTGGAAGAAAATTTTTGTGTTAAAGATCTCAAGTCTTGAACCCAAAAATCATTCTTGACCTTGCTAGAGGAGAGAGAGAGGATTTGATGTCAAAATATTGAGAGAATCATGGTTTTATGTTGTAAGATTATGGGAGATGTTTCTACATGCTTAGGAGGTTTTCAAAAGCTTTAGGGCTACATTGGGTCGAGTTGGAGTGAAGAAATAAGGAAGAGAATGCAAAATCACGTTTTAAATAGGGGCTAAAATTATGTTTTATGGAAAAAAATGTTTTAGAAGTTGCCAATGCGGTTCACGCTTTCCAAAAAGCTGGCGTGGTTTGGTCCCACATTTTGGCTCCCTCTGCGACCGGTCAGCATTGCGTTTGCGTCAAATCAGCAGGTGCACTTTCCAAAGGCGCGCGCGGATTCGCAGCTTGACTTGACAATGCTTGATAAAATGTCCATAACTTTTATTCTAACTTTCCGTCGATGCAAGGTTAGATGCGTTGGAAAGAAGATTCAAAGGGATTAAATTTGATAAGTTGAATCACCAAAAATACTTCTTTGTAATTAGTATCTATGATCATTTAAATTTGACCCTTATTCATAAACTTCACATATTCTTCCCTCTTTCTCTTTATACATGTTTCCTTCTCACATCACGTCAACATTGGATTAGTACTTACAATGTACACTATGTATGTATGGCTTCTTAGCTAGGAAGAAGTAGTTTCAAGTCTTACATCTTATTTACGGTTCGGTTGATTCGCGCTCTTACCCGCTCTTGGAGAAAGTCACAACAATCGACCCCTTTCAATTTCTAACCAACTCAAACTTCCTTAACACATTGCCTTAGCTCATGATTGACTCCTCCAAAAACTTAATATTCATTAAAAAAATTCCGGGTCAGTCTTACCCACATACATAAAATATTTCAAATCTTGGTATGATGATACGAGTGTTACAATATCTCTCCCGCTTGGGATCATTCGTCTTGAATGATGGTTAGACACTAATAAATTCTAACTAAGATTTTTCTAAAAATTGTAGCGAGTTTCTTTGTAAATTATACTATTTCTATTTTCTCAAACATGTTCATTAACCGAAATATCATCACAACCTCATAGGGCATCTAACTTTACATTAACATGAAGAAACACGTAGAACTCATACTAGGCCCTCGTTGGCCTTTTAAATCATAAAAATAGAAATCCTCCTGAACTTACCTTTATCTTTATTCATTATCATAGGCATCATCACCATAAGGATTTATTAATGTTCTTAGAAGGGAGTCGTGGGCACAAGAATCATATGGGACATTTAGCTTAGAAAGGACATGTCAAAGTAAAGGTTCTCTCAAATATGGAGAGCATAGCATAAGGCATGAGCTTGTGGATCCTTTGAGTAGCATAACGCGTGACATGAGTTTAGCAGGATCGCAAAATTATACCTCTCGTCATTGTCATCATCATAATCTTACTTGTAACATGACATTAACGAAAGGACTATAGGCGAAATTATGAGGCGTTAGGGATGGAACATTGGCATGGCACCTGAGTACATTGACTATTGGACATGGATTTGTAGGACCACGAGGAGCCTGGCATTGCAATGTACCGCAAGTTTCATTTCGTCAAATGACATAATCATGGATCATGAGTGCGCTAGACATAGGATAGAAAAGAACATCGTCATTAAGAATTTTCTTCTAGATCAAGTAACAAATGGCGATAATTCGCTCTCATTTCTTTCTTGAACTCCGGGTAGCCTCTTCAACACCCTGATTTCCCCATAAAACTTTCACGGACACTACTTCTTGGGTCCATCAATATTTGATTAGGTTATTAGGTGTTTTCAATGTTTAGCAAGATTTCTTTTGCATGTTTAGTGTCATCCCTGAGAATGTTATCCATCCTTATCTACAATAATCAAACTACCTCGAACTTCATGAAGTAGTCGCAAATGCAGAATATACATTCATCACTACAACAGTATTTAAGCCTATCGCTGCATACATTTCTATTACTTCCTTGCCTTTAAAACCATCAAACTTTCTCGTCTTCTAGAACTCCACTACTATCAACAAATATATAAGACTATATGAGGATACATCCAATCTACACATAGATTAAAAGCTTATTTCTTCACTTGCATTCTTTAACTTTTAGAGACACATATACTTATTATTGCCAACATAAAAGGAGTGCCTACCCTCTCTAGTCTACCATTTGTTGCATCATAGAGAGTCATTTGAGGAGATATAGCATAAGCATGAACCTGCCCAAATCTGACTCACAATTCAGTCTTGATCATAAGCATAAGGTATGAATAGAGTGTCACCTTTTAGGGAATATAAAGGAACGAATGGAATATTGTCCAACACCCTGAATCTCGTCATAACATCATCATCTGTTGGAACTCATTCTTGAAAGAACTATAGGTATGAGTACTTTGTACCGTCGTATGAGGTATGAATAGGGAATCACCTTGAGCATATGTAGGACCTAGTTTCATGGAAAGGAAAATGAACACCGTGTTCATAATTTTAATATAAGTTTGTACAATCATTAAAAAGAGTGTACATCACTAGAACACCCTGTTCTTCCTTTAGGGGATTCACATTACGGTGTTTTCATGGGCATCGGGATCGCGAAAATGATTAGTGACTATGCAGGCATAGACATAACATGAATACATAAAACATCGGATGAACGTCACCTTGGCCAGTATTGGAATTTCATTAGAATAAGAATAGTTTGTTATCATTACATTTCTCCTTGGAGTCCTTCACTTGCACAGGATATGTGACATATTTGGGTACTTCAGCATGCCATCTCCTCCTTAGTCCAAAAGTTGGTGTTTTAAGTCATGGACCGCTTCTCTAACGAGTTCGGATGATCATTTCTTATTTTTCCTTCGCCATGCGGCTCTTACCGCCAGAGCATAGCTAGAAACTTTCTTACACGTTTACTTGATAAAAGACAAATCTCTCTTACTGGTCTTTGGTTGTATTACTATGCATAGTAGTGATATCAACATATTCGTTCTTGTCGCACTATTTTGATGGGATACACTCATGGGTACTACAATTCATGGTAGGATCTTCATCCTAGATATCTCTTAATTTTCTGGCCTCTAAGGCTATCCTTTGTATAACTCATACTCTTATTGTCTTTCTTATCCACTTCCTTTATCACCTTGACAATGACAATATGATTTCCTTATAGAAGTTTACTCACATTGCATCATCAAATTTCTGTCCAACCAATTCAAATTAATTATAATAAGAGGCTCAACATATCCATTTTATTTATCCTTTCAATTCGGCTCTTAGTACCTTGTAACAATACCGCATTCTTTTCTCCATCTTTCACAATGAGAATACTAAATTAAGCATACATGGAGTTTAGAAGCTTAGTATCTCATGTAAACAATATACCTCATTAAGTTTGAAATCTCCCTTCATATTTCTTAAGGTTTCATCTTTATCTAATGACTTCGCCTCCATTCACTTATTCATCTAGAGCTCACATATATCATGCTTAAACCTTCACAAATATCCTAAGTTCTTGCATTCTCTAAATCAAACATACTAGATACAACTCAAAACTAGTCTTATCACCCTTATATTTCATTTTCACCGTGATGATTATTTGGGGTTCCGGCCTAGTGTCTAAGCACTAAAATAGGTAGCAACTTGAATCATTTATACAACATAGAAGTATAGCTACCAAAGAAATTAACGAAACACTAGCCATTGATCCATTACAAAATAGTTTATCCTAATCATTAAACCCATCAAATTGTAGCCTCAGGAGCACGTTCTAAATACGCACCAATCTCACTACCTCTTTGTATCGGCGTCTAAGAAAATATTCATTCCACTATTTACCTAAAACTTATATGACTCTAGTTGAATGGCTTTAATCAGTCACTATCTCCACTTCTTGGCTACAATATTCATTACTTCATATCTTGGCTCACGGAATATGATACGCTACTTATGGATTACAACGAGCTCATATCATCCCTCAAATGACAACTTTTACCCAAATATTGAGATACATTACTTTCCCTTGAGGCATTATTCACGTTGATATTTCAATAAGAATTTGAGCACATCTTACCTTAGACTAAAATGCACGATTTATCCCTAAACTAGAGTATATCCTTGAAATAAGATATTTCAATGCACTAATGGGCTTACCCCAAACTGATGCAATTTCTTCCACCTTTGACCACTCCATCTAAAAGTATCATATAGAAAAGGCTTTATTACTTCTATCACTTATAAGGCATGAATGCAGCGAATTGAAGTAATGCAAGAATCGAGCAGTTTCTTATGATAGCAACAGCGTACGATCGAAATAAAAAAAAGAATTGGAAACTTTTCTTAAATGTCCTGGTCTCGTTTATAGATGTGGGTCCCTCACAACAATAAACGAGACTCTACCGACACGGCTTCATAGACTCCCTAGTACACTTGAACCTAATGCTCACATTAAGTTTGTCACGCCCAGACCTACGGCCTAGGTGTGGCCCAGGCACCAGATACCATTGCGGCCGGCGAACCACGTAACATGTTGGCCAGAAACCATACACTCTAACATGAGCGGAAGAGTTATTAGACTTAATCCTTTAAAAAAATCCAAAATTTTTAAAAAAAGAACGTGAGTACATAAGATTGTATGCTTGTATGTAAATTCGTTGAATGAAACATAAGCATAACTTACAATCTTCATGTCATAATCATTCTTCATAAAAATCATCAAAACTTCTCTTTTATATAGGAAAAATCATAGTTCACTTAAAGTCACTAAAGCTGCTTTTGTAAGGAAAAACCATAATTCATAAAATCATTGGAAATTTCTCTTTTAGAAAATCATATTTTGTTCATAGAGGACTTATGGAACTCATAGAAGGGCTTGAAGGATCATAGACATACAATAGGGACTTATGGAGTAATCAAGAATGATCATAAAGCATATGTAGGAACTCATAGAGTTTTGTCATTCATCATAGACATAACGTTCTTGACCTTAAAAGTAACAACTCAAGAAGAGGAGGAATTTAGTAAGTAAATTCGTAAGAGAAATCATCAAACTCGACTTTGAAGATTTAGCTTTCAGGCTTTTGTAATTTTGTGCAGAAAATTATAAAATTCTTGAAAAGGACATATCATAGAGGACGAGCAACATCATAGGCAAGTCTTGGATTTCTAAGAATCAATAATATCGGAACCACATATTTTCATATATAACTCATACACGAAGGGGAAAAGCTCATGCGTGAATAACGTGGCGTGGAGAAGAACAATGAGGTTCCCACATGTAGAGATAGCCTTACATACCTTATTCTTGGACTCACAATAATCACCAAGAAGCAAAAATCCCTTTATGACATCAATCAATAATAATTATATGAATAGAAACTACAATCAACACCTTAATGAATTTCAAGTTATAAGAGGCATTTCATCGAACACCCGGAGGGCATAGGATGTTGACCTCTGAGGTGGGGTGTACTAACACCCGCCTCCTTCTACAACCCATTAAAACATGCATAACCATTTCAAGTCCAATCAAAACAACCACTTATCCATCTTGACACTAAGATTGTCTCATAACCCAAACCCATGGAGTCGCCGTATGAACTCGTGACTTTCTAGCCGAGTCCGAGTTCGAACTTAGAACATCCTAAATTAGAAACAATACTTCATAAAAAGATTTTAGAAAGTTACTTACCCTTGAAGAAACAATCTATGCAATCGGGCCCTCTTGGCCTGCAATAATAATGATACACTCATAGAGATGTCTACGAGCCTCACAGGATACAATAGAAATCAACTATGTGGGACGGCGCCCAGAACTACCCATAATATAAATATCAGCTTGAGAAGACTTGGAGCTTCTTGGCTTCAGCTGGAACTCCACTCATCGACAGAACTCAATCTACCTATCGATCGGCTTTGCATGCATGAATGCAACACCCCAGGCTAAGCGCATCGATCACGAAAATGTACCAAATATGGCAAAGGCAAAAAAAATATGAAATTTAGAAGATAGATCAATAGACATGTCCAGATGACAACCCAAGAAGAGTACCACGAGTCGAAGCAAGTAAATAGAACCTACCGGGTCATATGCAGCAAGTGCACCAAAAGAAAGATAAGTAAATAAATAAATACTCATTTGACACCTAGCCACAACAACTCATAGCAACCACACATGCAGCATCAGGAGCCTAATCAAATATCTTACACTGAGCCAACTCTAGGCCTCTCGGCAACCCTCGGCCCCTATCCTTCGAGTCATAAGTAGCATCCCTGAATTGTCGGAAAAGATAGCCATGGCAACCTCAAAACATAAGCACAACATATCAACAATAATATCAATCAGCGTCTTGGAACAACTCTCGAATGTGCGTAGTCAATGGAGCTCAATCCAAGCGGAAGAACTATCGGTCCGGGAGGCTGAGACATGGGACCAACTCTCGAATCACATCTTACCCCTAGTACTATGGAGGAACTATCAATTTCACAGACCACCTCCAGCCCTTGGACTCGACTCAGAGTTGGAACAGCTCTCGTGCGTTGGGTATCCACAAGCCACAAGGCGCTCGAGCTCGACCTCACAGCGGAACAACCTTCGTGCGTCGGAGCATCCTCAAGCGCAAGGTGAAAATCCAAAGCAACAATCAAGCCAAGTACATATGCAACTAATTTTCACACACAAACCCTGCATTTAAGGCACGGTACAACATCACAATCTAACTATCACCTTCGTAGGATTCATCCTTAAGTTCTATTCCTCTTCTTGTTCTCAAATTATTACCAAACAGCAGTATCATCACCTATAAACTCTATCTCCCAAGATTCATACGATTATAGGATACCACAAATAACACCAATCACTTAAGCGTAAAATTAGATAATTTATCCTAACACAATCTAAAATGATTACATCCAATGCCTTTCAACGTTCTGCGACGTGCTGTGACAACCAACTAAAACTAATTTTAGACTTCACGGCCTCAAATAGTGAGGGAAAGGACACCATCCGATAATCCCCAAATAATAATTAATCAACATAACACCAACCACAAGGCATCAAACTTGCCGATGCTGACAAGGAAGCGATTCACGATGGAAATTCATCTTAGAAAGAGAAGAGACGAAAGACTTAACATGCCTTATAACACTTAGAGACAAGGTTAGTCGACATCCATGCGGAGGCAACGCCAATGAAATCCTCAACACCAAAAATATAACTCTAGGAACACTGACGTGAAAGCCATTACAAAAACGAGGCTTATTGGTATGGTTTCTATATGAATTATACGGTAGGAATCCCAAGGTAACAACCTACCAATACTAACACACCTATAATCAACCCAAGCAACTAAGAAACACCAAAAGAAAGGCTTACCAATCTATTTAAGGCAAAACAGCCACCAAACTTGCGAAAACACCATCAAAACCGCGAGTTATCTTGGGTTCGACTTCCCCATATTAAAAACCACCTTGGAAAATAGTCTCCTAACTTTATAGTCAAGGATATGAATAGGAGAGCTTAAGGGAGGGTTTGGTTGTGAAACTTCTTTGGAAAAGATGAAAAATGATCGAAGAGCCAGGCCAAATAACTTATATAGGCAGCCTTATGCAGGTAGCAACATGTCATGTTGGACAATGCGCTAATTTAGTGGAGTGACACACTTTGCCATCACGAAGCCTCTTTAGTCCTCATCGATGCACTTGTGCAGTCTTGTAAAAACGTGAATATCTCTACTGCGAAGTCATGTTGCGAGAGCGGTTTAGCAGCGTTAAAAACTGGACTCGTTGGCCTTTAATTTGATAGGTCATGGCCCTACAATTACTTATAGATTGGGAGAATAGATCGATATATATGACCAAAATTTCAAAAGAATTTAAAGAAAGAAATTTGCGACAACATTTATAGACTTTTGTTCTACAATTTAATTGACGTCCAATCTTAACATCGACTATAGAGTGACTCAAATGACTTATAACACTTCCTTCTTTATTAGGTACTCTTAGCCCTACCTCAAAAGTGCAATTTATCACTCAAATTATCTAGGGTGTTATATCCTTCACCCTTAGAAGCATTGATCCTCAAATGTTGGACGACATGCACGAGTCCAACTCATGGACCGACATAGCACGACATCGCGATATAGCCTCCCTGCGGCAAGCCTACCATAAAAAACTCCAAATAATAAAACTTTGCACCATGCGGGGTGCGACACAACTATAACGTAATCAAATGAAAGGATCTTACATGTCGCCATGTCCCAATATGGCCAACTATCATCCATCATATTACAAGTATTCCCTGCAAAAATTCAACAAATGTAAGTCTAGACTGACTCCCTACGACAGCGGCATCTCGCACGATTTTGATCCAGAAAAAAGGGTAACCATCTTAAATTCCTACGGCCTCCACATTGTAAGTATGTTAACGCATACATAAACAAGAATCTAATAGACCGACTCATAGACTTCCTAGGACAAAAATTATTCCTAATACCAAGTATGTCACGCTCCAACCAGAAAAGGCGTGGCGGCACCTGTGCGCACGATGAAACACCCTGCCACATATTTGCTACAACATGCCTAAGGCGATGAGTTCGGTCTCACCCCGTCTATAAGATTAGAGTAAAGCAATAAGCAGTGGCTAACACGCAGCTAAAGATCTACATTGTCTTGTCTAGTCCATAAGACATAAATAATCTATCTAGCCCAGGGCCCTGCGCTGCAACAAAAATGCTACGCTCATAATAAACGTCTACAAGCCTTTAAGAATACAATAGAAATCAACTATGCGTATGAGGCCTCGGAAGCCCATCCATAGTCTGAAATATAAACCATTCCAATTGACTTGGAGTTTTATCGACTCATCTGGAACTCCACTTAGTGATCAAGAACTTAATCTACATGATCAACATGCTGTAGGCATGAATGCAATGCCCAACTAGGGCGTCGGTACAATATACGAGTATGTAAAGTGAAAGATAACTTGGATTCATAATAAAGATCAATAGACATATCGGATGACAACAACAAGAGTACCATGAGTAAAGTAAGTAAATAAAGAGCCTACTTAGTCCCATGCAAGCCCTTGCGTCTACACAACAAGATAAGCGAATAAATAAACACTCAACTAACACCTAACCACCACAACTTACTTGTAACCATTTGTACCATCGAGAAGCCTAATCAAATGTCTTACTTGAGCCAACTCTAGGTCTCTCAACAACCTCGGCTATCATCAAGTCACAAGTAGCATCCACAACTATTGAACAAAAGATAATACAAGGTAACCATAAAACATAAGCACAATATATCGGCAATAATATCAATCAATCTTCTTTGGAACAACTCTCGGTACAACGCGTAGTCAATGAAACTCAATCAGCCCAGGAGAACTATTGGGTCCCAAGGAGGCTCGGAATATCTTAGGAACAATTTTTGAATCACGTCTTTTGATATTGTGGGAGAACTATCAACTTCGTAGACCATATAAATCAGCTTTGGGATCGACCACGAGCGAACAACTCTCCTACGTTCGGTATCCCCAACCACAGGGCACCTCGGGCTCGACCCAGCGGAACAACTCTCATGCATCGAGTATCCACAAGCCCTGAGGCAGCAAGCCAAGAATACAATCAAGGCAATTTACGCACAATCAATGTTCTACACAAAACCACGTATTTGTAAAAATTCAGCATCCCAATATGACTACCACCCTTGGTAAGTTCATCCTTAAGTTATTATTCATCTTATCATTCTCAAATATTAGAACAGCTTAGAAGGATCATAGCCTATAACACTATACCCCCAAGACTTCATATAACTATAGTATACCCTGAAACAATACCAATCACTACAAACATAATTCCAATAATTCATCCCCTAACACAATCCAAAAAGATTACAACCAACACCTTTCAATGTTCTCGTTGTGACAACCAACTAAAACTAACTTTTGACTTCACGGCCTTAAAAAGTAAGGAAGGACACCATACCATGTGATAACCAACAAAGACTAACTTTTTTGACTTCAAGGCCTCAAAAATTAAAGGAAGGACACCCATACCACAATCTCAGACAATAATTAATCGAATAACACCCGACCACAAGGCGGCAAACTTACACGATAATGACAAGGCTTGATTACGATGAAATTCATGTCGAAAAAGAGAAGGTGAAGCCTTAATATACCAATGAATCGAGACAAGGTTAGTCGGTATCCAAGAATATAGCATAATGAATACGGCCCGGGAGAGTCAGTCCAACACCAAAGCGCAGCTCTAAGATCACAACATGGAAACGTTATGAAATGAGGCTTATTTGGCATGGTTTCTATAGAATTTAATGGTAGAAATCACAAGGTAACATCCTACGATCTTAAAACACCTATAATCAACTTAAGAAGCGATGTGCGTAGTTTGACACTTTTAAAGCTGAAAATTAAGAAATAGCATGCACTTAGGTGTGTTTATGTGAATATAAGGCACTTTTCTTTTGGTTGTAGGATAAATTGGTGTTGGAGCTAAAAATGCAAAAGAAAGCCTAAAGTATGCAAAATAGGCTCAAAGTGCGGTCCATAGTACGGCGTAAGAAGGTTCTATGAGTCGTACAGATAGCCGCAAAAAGTTGCAGAAGTCTAAGGTTGAAGATATGCATTTACGAATCTCGATGCAGTCGTACCAAGATTTTACGAGTTGGTGATGCAATCATGAAAAGATTGAAGATTTTCACTTAAGAGGATGACTCACCATCTGGAAAGTAAGTACGAGTCGTAGAAAGAAGGTACAAGTTATTACCATGGCGGTCGTGATAAACTTTAGAAAAATTTCAAAGTTTTGAGTCAAGCCACGGGAGCTCAATCTACGGATCGTAGGATGGAGGTACGAGTCGTACGAGGAATCCAACACTTAGCCAAAATTCATCCGGTCATACAAGGCACAAAAAGGATGGACGGGCGTAGGATGGTGCTCTGAGTCGTAAGTTGACTCGTGAAAATGGAACAAATATGGAAATTCACGCTTGTCGGCTAGGAAAGGATTCTAGTGTTTGTATAAATACTTTTTAAGATTTTATTATTTTGGAAAAGAAGTCGAGAAAGGTCGGTAGAGAGAGAAGATTTATTTAGAAAGACATTAGAGAAAGAGAGAATTGAGTTGATTCGACTTGTGATCAACATTTTCTTGAATTCATCTTATTCTTTCTATTTTTTCTTGAAGATTTTACTTTGTATGGAAGTGTTTCTCTCATTCATAATTATAAGTATTGATTTATATTTTTAATCATGAATGCAACTCAGAACCTTACAACTATGAGAGCCTAAAAACTCCATAGCTAGGGTTGTAGAACCATGGTGGATTAACAAGCTAGGGTTGTACAAAGTGATTTTAAAACCAATACAAACACTTATATTGTATTCTCTTCATGCTTAAACGTTTCTTAATAGTGCGCAACATTAGGACATGCCCAAATTCTTTACTTGCTTAGGACTAAAATTTGTATAGATTAGAAAAGAGAATTACAACGAGCCTTGATTTTGATAATCATTGTATTAACTTGAGCTATGGTTGCGGGATAGTTAAATGCGGAACTTAGTGATAAGGATAGATTGAAACCTCTCATGAGACTTGGTCAGTGATTGAGTAGTCATTCAATAGGGACTAGTCGATCATTTGAATGAACCTAAGCTCAGTTCTATAAGTAAGTAGTAGTGATAATCACGAGAGTGTATACCCCAGCTTGATTGTATGAACCCACGTAGAGGGAACACAAACCCTAGTTATCCTTTATATTGATCCAACACCAAATTTTTAATAATTGTTTTATTTTGATTTTTCTTGAGAATCCCCCAATTTTGAAGTAACTACCTCGCAAGTTCATACCAGGCTGTGATCTAGTTCTCCCATGTTCTTTGTGAGTTTCAGCTGACCTGTTAGTTGGGTTCTTTGTGGACAGCATTCAAGCCGTACTTCGGTAAAAATTTGTGGTTTGGCGTTATCGTTAACTAAGGAACACCAAAAGAAAAGGCACAATATGTTTAAGGAAAACACCATCAAAACATGAGTTATACCAAGTTCCAACACTTCCCGTCTATCAAAAACCACCTTAGAAAATAATCTCTAACTTTATAATCCCAAGGATATGAAGAGGAGAGCTTAAGAAGATGCGTCGTGAAGCTTATTGGAAAAAGGATGAAAAATGATCAAACAACTAACTAAATAACCCATATAGGATGCCACCACCTCCATATCAATGTATCACGCTGCCCAACACGCTAAATTGGTGGCGTGACATGCTGCCATCACAGAGCCTCTCTGGTCCTCATTGCTTGCTTGTGCAGTCTTGTGAAAATGTAAATATCTCTCTACTCCGAAGTCGTATTAGCAAACAGTTTGATGCTTTGGAAACTAGACTCACAGGCCTTCAATTTTATAGTTCACTTGGGCCCCTAATTCCTTATATATTGAGAGAAACACTCCGAGACGTATGGCCAAAATCACAAAGAATTTTAAGAAAGAAATTTGCAATTGTTTACAACTTGATCATCCAATCTTAACATATGACTATAGAGTGACTCAAATACCTCATAAAAATTCCTTATTAGTCTATTAGGTACTCTTAGTCCAACCTTAAGTATAGATTTATCTCAAATTATCCAGTGTCTGGGTTGTGTGTAGTGGTGTAGCCATGATGCCAAACGATGACGATCGAACACCCTTCGGCGAAAAATTATATTATGTATATAAAAAATTATTCCAAAATATATAGATTAATAATTATACTTCATATATATATATATATATATATATATATTTTAAATCTTGAACATCCTTAATAAAATTTCTGGCTCAGGTCACTGGTTGTGCGATCATGGAATTTATGGGTAGTTTTAGGTTGGTTTCTTTTAGAAAGATAATATGATTACTAAAATAAAGAAGCCAAATAATTAAAGAAAGGTTAAAAATACTTTAAAATATTTTTTGTCATTTTCTTCTTTTAAAATAAAATCAAAAATATGTACTTTAAAAAAATAATAGTTGGTACTTTTCAACAAATGAAAACCTAATAAAAAGCTAAAACCAAGATTAACCGTAAAAAAGAAAATTTAATGCTAAAATAATATAAATATTACGTGTCTATAGCTTGTCCTTTTTGGTAGCTTACGAGTTTTAGGACAAAGAAAGTAAACAACGAGACAAGTTTTGACTGATACGTTATTTAAAAAGGAGAAGAAAAGCATAAAAATATGCGTCGAGCCCTAATTTTTAGACTAGATACACATATCCCGGGTTATAAAGGAATTAGGTCACATGTAATTCGAGGAATTTGAGGAGTGATGGAAGATGAGTTGGAGTGTCGAGTGAGGTCCCGTCGGGTGTCGGTCACCGAGCTCTGTTATTACATCAAAATGAAAAACAAAAATCTAAAAGAAAATACATGTACAAGATCCCTATTTATGCATCTTCTCTTGAATCATTCTTGACATTTCATAGAATCTTGACCTTTAAACTACTATTCACATTTAGCTCCATTACTCAAGCGACTTGTGAGCTTGAAAATGAGGAGTCGCTTATTCTCCCGGCCCGAGGTTCTTGAGATCAAACGATTAAAAAAAGAAATGGAACAAAAATTTTACTTTGTTTGAAGTGAAGAAAATTTTGCTACTTAGCTCGTGTATCAAGACTTTGAGTGACACTTGAGTTTTATTGTATCGCATCCTTCATAATTCTTTTAACTGTTTAAGGTAATTCTTTGCCTCACGAACATTTTGATACTACATTCCATTATCCAAGAGGGTCCTACTAAACTAAATTAAATCTCATTTTTGGGAGGGTCACCTTTAGACTAAATCAAATTCCTATCCCGGGATTTTGATAAACTAAATTAAATTTCATTTACCGGAGGTTCATGCTAAAATGATTTAAAGTACCTTTTTAGAAGGGTTTCTAATAAATTATATTAAATTCCATTTTCAAGAAAGATCTATTTAAGGCCGATTAAATCTCATTATTCGGGGGATTACTGCTAGAGGGTGATTTAAATCTCATTTCAGGGTGATCTTTGCTAAACTAAATTAAATCCCATTTTGGGGAGAGTCCTACTATGCTAAATTAGATTTCATTTTTTCAGAGATCTGCTAAACTAAGTTAAATCCCATTTTTCGGGAGGGTTACGAAAAATTAAATTAAATCTGGTATACGGGGTCTGTAAATAAATTAAATTCTATTTTGAGGGAGTCCTACTAAATGGGTAATCCCATTTTCGAGTTGATCCTACTAAACTAAATCTCATGTTTTCATGAGTCACCTTTATACTAAATTTCATTTTTCGGGGAGAGTCTATTGCAACTAAATCTCATTATTCATAAGAGTTTTGTTAAATACGTCCCATTATATAGGAGGATCCTGATAATTAAATCCTATTTTCGGGGAGGGTCTGCTAAACTAAATCCCATTTTCGGGGAGGGTCTGGTATACTAAATTCCATTTTCAGGTCGATCCTGCTATACTAAATTTCATTTTCCGAGGAGGATCTTGCTACAAGCTAAATTCTATTTTTCGGAGAGTCTTTTTGTTAAATTATATCCCGTTATCAGGAGGTCTATTTATATTAAATCATTTTCTCGAAGGATCTGCATACTAAATTTCATTTGCGGGAGGTCCTATTACAACTAAATTTCAATTTTGGGAGGTCCTAATAAATACGTCGGCCTCAAAGAGGATCTAATAAAATAGAATTTCTTTTCAAAGAGGGTCTGCTAAGCCAAATTCTATAATCTAGGAGGGTCACCTTATACCAAATCTCATTTTTGGGAGAGGCTCACGCTATACTAAATTCCATTTTCCCGAGAGAGTCATGCTATAAGTAAATTTTAATTTTGAAGGTCACGATAAATATATCCTATTATCCAGGGGAGGAGATTCTAATAAAATAAATCTGTTTTAGGGCACTAAATCTAAATTCCATTATCTAGGAAGATTTACTGCTATACTAAATCATATTTTCGGGAGGATCTGCTATACTAAATTCTATTTTACAAGAGGGTCATACTACAACTAAATCCCATTTTGGGGAGGGTCGATAGTTAAATTCCATTTTCCAAAGAGATTCCTACTAAACTAAATCTCATTATCTGAGTGTCTTACTATACTAAATCCCTTTTTCTAGGAAGGTCCTTGCTACAACTAAATCTCATTTTCAAGGGTCACCTTTATACTAAATCTCATTTTCGGGGAGGGTCTGTTAAACTAATCTCATTTTCGAGAGTCTGCCCTTTATACTAAATTCAATTTTTTAGGAGAGTCTGCTGCAACTAATCCATTTTCCAGGAAGGTCACGATAAATAGTCTATTCTCAGGGAGGGTCATATTAAATTAGAATTTCATTGTTCCGAGGAAGGTACTTCTAAACTAAATCTCGTTATCCAGGAGGTTCTGCTATACTAAATCTCATTATCGGGAGGGTCACCTTTGCCAAATTCTATTTTCGGGAGGATCTGCTACATCTAAATTCCATTTTTAGGAGGGTCTTGATAAATAAATATCATTTATTTAGGAGGGTCATGATATGTTGTCCCTTTTTTTCGGGAGGTCTGATAAATAAATCTC
Organism: Datura stramonium; assembly: GCA_018107945.1. NCBI lineage: Eukaryota > Viridiplantae > Streptophyta > Magnoliopsida > Solanales > Solanaceae > Datura > Datura stramonium. The sequence continues at coordinate 760,231 of JACEIK010000036.1, read as the reverse complement.
ATTTTCTAGGAGAATTAAGGATATACTAAATTTTATTTTCGGGAGGGTCTAATAAATACATTTTATTTTTACGGAGGGTCTGATAAATAAATTTAAAAGACCAACAAATGAACAAATTTTTATGTCCTAGTTTACCCCGAGAGAATTGTTGTGATGTCATTGGAATCCAACAAATTATTGCTGATAAAATATAACTTAAGAAAGTGACTCCCTCACGGTTGAGATATATGATTTGAACTATACTCTAATTTTATTGATCAATTTTATTTTTTATTTTTTACTATTACTTTTTCCTTCTTTGAAGGACTTTTACTAAAAATACTAGAAAAATAGTAACACCCCAAAAGTCTCAAGATCAAATCAGAGAGTTGAAATGGAGAAAACAAAAAATCTGCACTAGGTCACAGAACCAAAGTCGTCAAATGACTCATCATTTGAAAAGATTGAATACCTCCAAATGAGTGTCAGTGACTCATTGTTTGATCTAGCAATTCGGCAAATGACTCGTCATTGACCTAGCAGCTCAAATGACTCATTGTTTGAAAAGATCAAAATTTTCCCGATGATTCATCAAGTGACTCGTCATTTGACCCAATAGTCATCAAGTGACTCGTTTTTTGGGAAAATGCTATTTTCGAGACAGTCATGACATATTAAGAAAATATTTCGTCATTTGACTAACTAGTCGTTAAGTGACCCATCACTTGAGCGGCCATCGGGGAAAGTAGAATTCTAGTGTACTTTATGGATTAAGGAAAAGACTCATTATTTGAGTAATGAATCGCAAATGACTCAGTCATTTTGGTACTATGAAATTTTTCGTCAAATCATTAAGGGCGTTTTGTAATTTTTAAGCTCCTGAGTCTTAAACTACGTCGTTTTAAGCTTGGGAAGAGTGCTTAAGGATAGTACCCTAGAACCTTCATTCTACTCCTAAACCCTAATTTGAAGATCAAATTCCCTCAAGGCTACGAGAAAAGCTAGAATTCTCCTCAATTTCTTTCCCAATTCTCTTGGGCTTTTAAGACTAGTTTGAAAATCGGTTTACCAGTATCATAGGTTTTGAATACAGAATTCTTACTCTAATGCCCAAAATTTTCCTCTACTTCATGAATTCAAGTTTCTAATTAAATGAATTGATTTCTAGTGTTTAACCCAATTAATGAAGTGTCTATGCTATGTTTATGGGTCCAATCCTCTTGTGTTCTAATATATGATTTAAGTCAAATGGTCATATTTTACACTCCAATTTGATTATAAATTCATATTTTAAGTTATTAGAAATTAGCACTATTATGCATGTTTAAGAAAATTCAAGCCTATAATTTATGATTTCAAATATGATGAAGCAAATTAAGTTTTATGATTATAATGCATGATTTTCAAAAGAACCCTTCATGAATTTTATTAATTTTATAATATTATGATTTCCTCAAGTATGCATGACTTTTACAAGTATCATGTTTATGTTCATGATCGACTCACGGGCCTCTTTCATGGCTAGTCCATGTATTTCAAGCGTGTTATGAATCTCATGATTTTAACTAGTCCATGTACATCAAGTGTATTTCATGATTATTATATGAGCACTATTTATGTTTTGGGAGTAGTATTTAACAGGAATAGCGAGGCCCCGGTGTACTCGAGGTTTCAAAACTACGTGTCAACATAGCCACGATGAGGTCCTCCACGAGAGTGTATCCCATGCCCGAATTGTCCATCTTGAGTGATATAATGACTTTTCATGGTCCTACCTTGGCGGTACGGACACCCTGCGGACTAGGGTTTCACGAGGTTGGGCTCCATGTATGCTCACATGAGGTATGTCGGTTATAAGAATCTTCCATTGTTCCTTAATCTCTCTCTATATAAGTATGTTCATGCTTTACGATGTTATGACTTTTGGTATTTTCAACTTTAAATCCACATCTTTGGAAGTTTGAGCCTCGTATTAGTGTATTATTAATATCTTACGTTTTTACTGTTTTTTATTCTCATGATCTATCTTGAATTTCATCGCTAATTTCATACAATGATTTTATTAAGCATGCTTTACTTACCTTACATACTCAATACATTCAAAGTGCGATCATATACTCTATGCCTATATCGTTTTATGATAAGGGTAGAGCCGATCCACCGATCTCGTCGTGCTTCCTTCGCTCGATGCAGATCCACCTCAACCTTGGTGAATCCTTATTTTTTGAGGTCGGAGTTAGTAGTTTTGTTTTGCATGCTATTTCAGTTTTCGGACTTTTGCGAGCTAGTTGGGGGGTGTTGTTCCAACAACTAATCCGATATTTTAAGAAGCTTTTCATACATTATGTACATAATTGAAACATCAGTGTGGCTTCATTTATGAGTCGTTGTTATGTGCAGCCTTCCACTTATTCATGTTTCCTTTGTTTTTTCACTTTAATTATGCTATTGAATTGCTATACATGTGTCATGGGTTAGCTAGGAGCCATTTGTGGTTCTAGATTACGTGTCTTGATCGGGCCTATGCTCGGGTCGTGACAAAAATTGAGGAGAAAACCAATTTTATTGGTTGAGAATGTCTTGACTTCACTTGGTACCAACAATTAGTATTATGCATAGGAATAACCACGGTTCATACAGAAAAAGTTTGAGGTCATCTTAGATGTAATTCCTATAGTTTTGGATAGTACCTCAAACATACCCCATATTAAGTAGAGATATGTTCTTCTTGCCTCAATCAAGGGGTTTATAATTATTCTTATCCTCATGTTCAAATATCATACCACAAATAAAGTCTAATCACACACAATAGAAGCGTTTAGATCATTATAGATATTGGAAGTCACTCACACTCAGAAAGATATTCAATGCATGCGGTTAAGAGATTACCATATGCTTGGCCCTGTGTAAATATCCATTAATTTGACAATACTCGAAATGTGATCAAGTAGGGCTTGTTGGTAACTGTAATGTAGGCTTAGGGATGGGTAGAATATTCATTTGGGATAGAATGATTATTCCCTCCTTAAGCATACCACTATGCTCTCAACATTTTGCATTTTTAAACTTGATACTCAGTTGCTTTGCCATGGCTTCTCATTTCTTTTTATCTTTTTGTCCTCGGGGTATTTTTCTTTCTTTTTTGGAGTCTTCGCTTCTTCTTTGGAGTTTTGTACGTGCAAAAATTTTTCCTTCTTTTACCATGTTGTATTTTTGTAATTTCATTTATTTTTATTTATTTTAGGGACTTTTGTATCTTTTGTTTTGCTTCGTCACCCAACTTAAATCTTTGTCGGTGCGCGAGGAAAGTAGAGCCAAAGGGTGATGTATTTACGTACTCAAAAGATCTAAGCTAAGATATAGTTATCCAAATAAAAGGATTTAGGCTCAAAGAAAAACTCTAAGGATCACAGGTCATTTGGTAGGCTTCAAAGGCACGGTCAGTTAAGGAAAACCCAATCGCTTTCCCCGAATCCAATGTTTTCGAAATTTTGCCTCAACAAATATTTGGGCAGTTCGAATCCATGACTTAATGTCATTGAATTTTCAACTAAAGCTGTAACAATTCAAAAGTTCCTAGTTCAATCACAGACTTGAGGTGAAAAACCAGAAAACTAGAAAATTTTCTCAAGGCATTTCGTTAGGCAGTAGTTGTAAAAAACTGTGTAGTGCGATGGGGCGTTCATTAGTTTCCACACGATGATTCCTTCCCCAAGTTCAACGGCGATGCAACAGCTTGGTGCTTCTAGTAATGATCGTTAATTCTGATCTTGTTGTCCATTGAAGTTGATTAAAAAACATTCCCTAGAACCCGACGACCAATATTAGGTCGTGGAAGGAATCAAAACTAGTCCTATTGAGCCGTTGGAAGAATCCAAAGAGTGTAGAAATTCCCCTCCAGTGACAATGGTTGGATACAATGACCGTTGTTTCATTTTGTGGGTCGGCACAGTAGATCCATTGGGGAATCAGAGAACTTGTTCAAAATCTCTCCGAGTGACAGCAAGTGGGACCAATAACTCATTGGTTCATCAAATGAATTATTTTTATCCATTGTTCGATTCAGTAGCTCAAACTTTAAGGCCCAAGACCAGCCTCACGGTTTCAATGAGTCGTGGTCACAACCAACGACCGTTGGGTGACCGTTGGATCTGATGGGCAGTTTTTCAAACTTTCTTCGAGGGCATATTTGTAACTTTTTGTTATTTTAATGCCTAAAATACATCATTTTGAATTTAAATATTTAGGGAATTTAGAGGTTAATCAATATTCCTCCCTTATTTCTCAACTCTCTCAAAATCGGTATGCCAGAGACTCAGTCCGGAAGTTCAGTGAGCAAGGATTTCCATTTCTTCTCGAGTCTCTTGTGTTTTCTCTTGGAATTATTCTTAAAGTATGTGGGAGTTTAATAAGGAATTCTTCCATCCTTGTGTCCCAATAATTTCTCTCGAAACCTTTTTATTCTAGCCCTACAAGAATCATGAATTAGAAGATTTATCTTTCGAGATAAATTATGGGTGTTCCAAAACTCCAATTGTCTAGCTAATTGTTATCACCTTACATATGATTGTTATGGTTTCGATGTGGATTTTATAGTATTATCTTCTCCCTAGTTTATTATGATTTCGGTTGATTAACTGCATGATCGAACTCAGACAAGAATATTATTTTGTTATGGTAAATTTTACTCGAATTGAAATTAGTACGGATACATGAGCAGTTGATGTTTTAGTATATTCAGTCTCGAATTTCGGACAACACTCGGTATACTTGGTATTCTCTAGAAAAGTTAGTTGATCGGTTTGACTTTTATCGAGTCTTTTGAGAAACTCAATAAACTGTTAGTATCATATTATCAACATGAGTTGCTTTTAGACCATTACGACGCATTTAGATAAAGCAGCTCATTGAGTCTTAGAATATAGTTTCTTTCGAGGTCTTATACTCTCAAAACACTTCCCGTTAGTAGTTACGAGATTAATCTTAACACATCGGTTTTAAAACATCGACGCAGTTAGACACATTTAGGAATCCTAGTGGGAGTGAACTTAGCACCCGAGCGGGCCGGGGTTCGGCTCACCGGAGTTCCAAAACTACTTGCCACCATAAGTTATTAGCTGAATGTGCTCCGGATAGTACTCGGTTCGTACTATACCTAACGGTGTAGTGGGCCTTCAAATGGGGGAGTATATATTAGAACTCCACTTTTTGCTCATGTGGTTACATATGGGTTATAGTGTCTCCATGGAACAATACAATTGATTGCATGATTTTCAATTCGGTTACGCTCCAATCATGATTCTCGGTTCGAGTCCAGGTTCTTGATTTCAGTTTATTTTACGAGTATTATAGTCACGGCTTACTATTACTCGGTATATGTATGTTTTTAGTTCTTTCTCGCATACTCGGTACATTTTGAAATGTTGATTCATACTTTTCTATGCTATATTATTTTATGATATAGGCTTAGATACTGACCTGGCTTCCTGACTAATTACTCTAGGTGATTTTCGGCGGCTTCGGTGGTGAGTCCTTGCTCTGTAGAAGCGGGAGTTCCACTTTTAGTTGTATTTCCTTATTTGATTTCAACGTTAGAGTTATCTGAGGGCTTGTCCTAGCAATTCATCGGTTCATTTTTAGAAGGCTTTGAGACGGTAATTATAATTTCGGCTTGGGTTTCAAATTCTATTCGAGATTTTGTCATTTTGGAAATTAGTCTATTTCATTTGTTAGCTTCCATTTTGCTATGATTATTTTTACTAGATCGGAGTCCTAAGCGAAGTATGCTTTATCATGTGTTTTCTTGGGTTACTTGTAGTCCTAAATGCAGAGTGTCGCTTCGAGTGTGAACTTGAATCGTGGCAAACTTGGTATCGGAGCATCAAGTTTATAGTATCCTAGGATGCACGAAAGTTGCGTGAAGTAGAGTCATTTCATGGGGGTGAAGCGTGTCACTCTTATGAGGGGAGGCTACGAGGTGTTTTAGGAAATTTCCTTTCTTCGTGATTCTTATCGTGTGTAGAGTTTGATCTCTAAAATTATCCTCTTAACTTGTGCTTTACCCTTTTTAGTTAACAATGCCTCCAAAATGGGAAATAGAAGGAGGGCCAGAAAATGCTAACGGGATAGCCCTACCGGCTCAGTAGCCCCCTCGGGACAACCGGGTGTCCCACCCAGAATTACAGGGGTGATATCAAATGTTGGCCCAAGCAATGACCAACAGTTAATAAGTAAGTGTTGTACCGATTAATACAAATGGAGTGCACGGATGCGCCGTAGGATTACTTGGATGAATCCCCTGACATTTCACGGGTCTAAGTAGATGAGAACAGTAGGAATTCTTGATGAGATTCAAAGATCACCCAAATCATAGGTGTTACCTCTGCGCCAAAGTCTTGATACAATTTGCCTATTAGTTGAAAGGGTGGATTCGGACTTGGTACAAGCAATGAAAGGAGGGAAGGTAGAAATTGGTGTAGGTCCGATTGGAATAGGATGAGTTTGTTATGGAATTCCTGAGACGAGTTCTTTCCACGGAAGTTAAAGCTAAGGCTATTGAATTTATGAACTTGAAGTAGAACAACATGACAATACGAGTATGCACGAAGTTCACTCAAGCGCTCAAGATATGCTCCAAAAATGATTGTCGAGTCGAGGCTCACATGCTTAAGTTCATCAATGGGAGTCTCGGACACAGTGCTCAAGGAATGCAGACGGACATGCCATCGGATATATACCTCTCGATATCATCATTCATGCACAACGAGATAGAGGTAGAAGTTGAAGGATATAGATTGGGAGTAAACGAGGCGGAATAGGACGGTTTGAGTATTCCCAACAAGGTCGGTGGTGGTAATCGCCTCGGCGGCGACGACAACGAGGCCTCCAACACCTTCTCGCTAGTGCTCCATCTTCCTAGGCCTAATAAGGATAGGAGGGTGGTTATCAGGAGCTCAGTCTCGAGCCATGCCTCGATTACTGCACTTTTCAACATGTCTAGGTAGGGGTGGGCATTGGGCCATAAGATTGGATACGAGAATTTCGGTTTGGATATTTGATTTTGAGATAGAAAAAAGTACAATCCAAATAAGTTAGAATTGGATTGAATTTTTTAAGTCAGATTTCGAATTAATCGATTTAGATTTTTTGAATTTTGATTTTGATTTTTGATCTTTTTAGGTATCTTGCTAATATTATAAGTTAGTTTATTTTCTAGTTAAATTTAAAATTTATAACTTTTTCTACAATGGTAAGAATTGAGATGACTCTACCGCCCATACCGTATATTAAACTTTACTTTACGCATAAATTATTTTATATTTTTATATTTAATTAATAGAAAATTTCATATTAATTTAATATTATGATGAGTCGTAGGTATTAATCTATGTTGTGCAACTTTCGGTGTTACGCTGCGTGGGGGAAAGAAAGAGTTCGTTGCATCAACAAAGTGTATTTGGATCTTAGAAATTGGACTTTAGTATTGGACACATATGATATATAGTAATTGAGTAGGGTTAAGTATAATGTATAAAAATTTGGATTTTGGATATCCAAAATTCAAAATACTAAATCCGATGTCAATTCCAAAATTCATAAATTTTACAAATGATATCAGAAATCTAATTCATAATCAAAAATCCAACCCAAAAAAGATCCAAAATTTCAGATTTCGATTTGAATTTGAATTGGCCCAAACTACACCCACCCCTAGTCTAGGTATGGCGAAACCATCCCAGGAGTGCCTTCTAGGAAAGGAGGGTTGTTTTGGGTGTGGCTAAACTGGAGTCACAAATTAGCGGAAATTTCCGTCAGCAGGATGGGAAAGGCCTAATCCACGACATCGGCGGCCCGCCGGGTCATACGGCTTAGCAGGTACTACCTCGAATGCAGGTGGCGATCGGCGCAAAATCGCTTCTCTGTCTCTCATCGGGATCGGGATGGTGCACGATGTGGCCAAACTGGTATGTTACATTTCTTTCAGATAGATGTGTATTCTTTACTAGATCTAGGAGCCACACTTTCCTTCGTGACTCCTTACATTGTTGTTAGTTTGATATAAGTCCAAGAAATCCTCAAGCCGTTTCAATCTCTACTTCAATTGGTGAGTCGATTTAGAGCTAGCCGGATGTATAGGGATTGTCCGAGTCCTTGTGTTGCATAAAGTCACCTTAGTTGATCTAGTGAGCTAAGCATGGTCAACTTTGGCCTTGTCTGGACATAGATTGACTACATTCTTGTTATCTTATAGTTATTTAACGAACCGGGAGTCGTCGGTTTCAATTTCTAATGAACTTAGTCTAGAGGTGGAAGGATAGTACTTCGAGCGCCTAAGGGTCATTTTATTTCATACCTTAAGGCTAGAAGATGATCTCTAGGGTTATATCTACCACCTGGTTAGGGTTAAAGATTATAGTTTCGAGACACGACACTTTAATCGATTCAGTTGTGAATGAGTTTCCTAATGTGTTTTTCGAATCTTTATAGAGTCCCTCCCAGAGTGAGAAATAGACCCGGCCTATCTCCATTCTACCCCTACGAGCCAGCCAGTGGAGCAAGGAGTTGAAGGAACAAGCGAAAGACCTTGTAGATAAAGGGCCATCAGACCCGATATCTCTCCATGGGGGTGCCCTAGTCCTACTCGTGCGAAAGAAAGATGGCACACTCAGAATGCACATTGACTACGTCGGTGAATAAAGTCACCGATTAAGAACGAGATATCCTTTGCAAGTTGATGACTTATTTGACCAACCCGGGAGCTAGTTGTTTTTTCGAAGATAGATCTGGTCGGTATACCTCCGGTTCGGCGTGAATGTGACATTCCAAAAACGGCCTTGAACTCGGTATAATCACTATAGATTCGTAAAGATTTATGTCTTTTGGACTAACCAATGCTCCTGCATCTTTTATGGATTTGATGAACAAGGTATTCAAGCCTTACTTGTACATGTTCGTTATTTCCTTTATAGAAGATATTACAGTTTACTCGGAATAGAGGAGGAAGCGTGCGGAGCCATATGAGGATAGTGCTTGCGGACTCTCAGGGACGCAAGTTATTTTCCAAATTTAGGAAGTGTGAATTCTGAATGAAAATAGTTTCCTTCCTTGTCCATATGGTCTCCGGTGGTATTCAGCGGGTCCCTCATAAGATAGCGGCGATCCAGGAGCGCCAGACCTTCTCCATCGAGACATTAGAAGTTTCTTGGGTCTGATCGGTTATTACGAACGTCTAGTTGAAGGTTTCTCCTCCATTGCTTCTCCTTTGACAAACTAACTCATAATAAAGTGATTTTATTGGTTTGATGCATGTGAGAAAGAGCTTTGGGAGCTTAAGACTCGACTCACTTCGACCACGGTCACGACTGCGAAGGTTCGGACGGGTTTGTGATCTATTATGATGCCTCAGATTTGGCCTTGGTTGCGTTACGATGTAGCATGGAAAAGTCATAGCTGTTCTTCTAGATAGTTCAAAGTTCATGAGATTAACTATCTGACTCATGATCTTAGTTGTGATGAAGTGTTCTTTGAAGATTTGGAGGAATTATCTTTATGGGGTTCATATGGATGTTTTTGCTCGCAAGAGTTTACATAATATATGTTCATCCATAAGGACCTAAATCTTCGACAAAAAAAGTGGTTAGAGTTGTTAAAGACTACGACAAGAGCATTTGGTATGATCAGTAAGCTTGATATAGTGTGGTTGATGCCCACATTGATTGTATGGTGTTTCTCATGTAGGATGATAAATCGAGCAAGTTAGAGATATTCCTGGCGGCTCGGTTAAGTCCAGGTTTGTTGACTCGTAGAAGGTGGAGGTGTAGTCTAGAGTGGATCGGAATCCTCCCTAGTTGTGGAGGTCAAGTCAAAACGGGATGAAGACCAAACTTTTTCTCAGGCGAAGGAAGAAGTCCAGGAAGAGGTGGAAGCATTCTCCCAAGGGAGATTGTGTGCTTTGTTACGGGGCGAGGTTGTGTGTTCTAGATGTAGACAATTTGAGGCAACGGATACTAATGGAAGCTCGCCGGCACGGTACTCTATCCACCCGGAGTGCCACGAGATGTCGTGATCTGGAAGATGCGGGTGGAATGGCATGAAGAAGGACATTGCGGTGGTGACTAAGTTTCCAAATTGCAAGCAAGTCAAGGTTGAATATTAGAGGCCAGGGGCTATGACTCGGGATATTAGTATTCCTACTTGAGTGGGAAGAAGTGAATATGAACTTCATCATGGCTTACCTCGTACTCGCCAAGCGGCATGACTGATTTGGGTGATTGTAGGCTGGATGACTAAGTGGGCACATTTACTACCACTAAGACCACAAACTCAGTTGAGGATTATGTTAGACTGTACATATGGAAGTTAGTCAGACTACACGAGTTCCACTTGTCGTCGTTTCGAGATAGGGGCACTTAGTTCGCAAGCTACGAAAGTCATTTTTAGAAAGGACTTGGTACTCAGACAGCTCAACACAACTTTTACCCACAGACGAGATGGCGGTGTAGCAGATTATTCGAGACTTTGGAGGATATATTGAGGGCTTTGTGTGATCGATTACAAGAGCATTTGGGATGATCACCTACCTCTTCTCGAGTTTTCATACAACACGCGGCTGCTACGGTATTGAGATGGCCTGTTCAAGGGAATTATATGGTAGGAGGTGTAGATCTACATAAGGTGGTTTGAGGTTGGTGAAGCTACTTTTGTAGGACCCAATTTAGTACATGAGTCCATGCGGAAAGGTTCAACATCGGGGAACGAATAGAAAAACAACTGAAAGCTGAAACCAGTCATATGCGGATATAAGGAGAAGGAGTTGGAGTTTTGCCGTGGATGATTGGATATACCTAAAATTTTCACCTATTCAAGGGTTGGTGAGATTGGGGAAGACGGAAAGCTCATTCCGAATATATTGGCCCTTATAGAATCCTAAGATGCCTTTGGAAATGTGGCTTACACAGTGGAGTTTTACTGCGGAGTTAGCATCGGTGCACCCGAGTCTTCCATGTATCCTTGATGACGAAATTTATCGGTGACCAGAACCTCGGTGAATTGCCTTTAGAGAATGTTGGGATAAGAAGAGCCTCTCACTTACGAAGTTCCGGTTCGGATCCTAGACCATGGGTTGTAGTGGGAATAAGAGATCAACATTGGAATGTGAAGGAACCAACTAGTTGAGGGAGATACCTTTAGAAACAGATGCGGACATGATGGCTAAATACCCTCACCTATTCCCTTCCGGCTCGGTTTCAACATCGGGTACTAAATTCCTCCTTAGTACTTTATTCGATTCCATACTTGACTCCCATTCATGTGTTAATGTTCACCTTGGTTGCATAATTTTCGTGAGTATGTCTATACGAGTTGATCGAGTCATTCCTTCGATGTCATCTTATAGTCTTGATTGGGATTACGAGTCTTTCCCGATCTTTCAACTTATTTATCCTTCATTCGAGGATGAATGTTCCCGAGGAGATATTGTAACACCCCAAAAAGTTCCCTAAAGCTAAATTCTAGACTTTGGGTGAAAAACCGGCAAAAAACTAGAAAAGTTTCTTAGAATGACTCGTCGGACGAGTCATTGTCGAAACAATGAGGTACGATAGGACGGTCGTCGAAATTTGCCCTAACGATTCCTTCCCCAAGTTCAACAAGCGTGCAACGACCCATTGATTAAGTAATGAGTCGTTACGATGCGTCAGTGTCCGTCGGAAATATTTGGTTAAAAAAATTTCGAACCAACGAGCCTATTGACCAGGTCGTGGAAGGAATCAATGACTCATCCTATTGAGCCATCGGAAGAATCCATAAAGGGTGAGAAATCCCCTCAAATGACAACGGTTAGACACAATGACCCGTTGTTTCATCCAACAGAGGTCATCTGTCAGTGCATTGGGAATTCCAAACTTGTTCAAAATCTCCCCGGTGACAACAAGTGGAACCAACAACTTTGTTGGTTCATCGAATGAGTCATTGTTCCCGTCCGTTGTTCAGTTCCAATGGTAGAAATTTTCGTAACTTAGGACAAACATCTAATTCCAATGAGTCGTGTGGTCTAGCGAACGACTTGTTGGAGTGACCAGCGTTAGATCCCCGATGGGCGGTTTCCCGAGACTTTCTTCCATAGAGATTTTTGTAAATTTTTATTATTTCAATGCCCCACAAACTTTCATTTTGGAGTTAATATTAGGAGATTTAGAGTTAAGTTGATATTCCTCCCCTCATTTCTCATCTTCTTCTCAAAAACCCGATGCAGTAGAATACTGGATCAGGCAGTTGAGGAAAGAAAGGTTTTCATTTTCTTCTTAGAGTCTTTAGTGTTTTCCTATAGGAATTCTTCTTCAAGTATGTGAGAGTTAATCTGAAATTCTTCCATCCCTTGTTTCCCAATAATTTCTCTCGAAATCTTTTATTCTAGCCACTGCAAAGAATCATGAATTAGAGTTATCTTCGAGATAAATTATGGGTGTTTAGAACTCTAATTGTCTTTCTATTTGTTATCACCCTAGCATATGATTGTTATGTTTTCGATGTAGATTTCATAGTATGATCTTCTCCTAGTTTATTATGATTTGGGTTGATTCATACATGATTTAGAACTATGGCTTAGAATGTTTTGTTATGGTAAATTTACCCGAATTAATTTGGATGTTAGTATAGATACATGAACAGTTAATGTTTTAGAATATTTTGTCTGAGAATTTTAAATCGACACTACGGTATACTTGGTATTCTCCGGAAATATTAGGTGATCAATTTGACTTTTATCAGTCTTTTGAGAAACTCGATAAACTTAGTAGTATCAGTTATCAACTTGTCGGTTGTTCTTTACACCTTTGCGACGCTTTCGAGACAAAGCGGAAGCTCCGACGAGTCTTAGAACATAGTTTCTTTGGGTCCTTAGACTCTGAGAACACTTCCCCAGGATAAGTAGTTCTGACTTAGTCATAGGACATCAATTTGAGCTATTAGCATAGTTAGACACATTTAGGAATTTCAATGGGAGTAGAACTTGGCAGGCGGATCGGGATTCAACGCACCGGAGTTCCCAGGAACTACATTACCCCTTTGTAGGTTATTAGCCCAAATGGGCTCTAGATAGTGATCCTTCGGTTCAACCTATACCACGACGGAATTTACGGTGGGCCTTCTCCGATATGGGGTACACATCGGACTCCATGTTTAGATCACGTAGTTTACATTTCGGTTATACATTCTCCCACTAGCACAATAGGTTAAGTTTAGTTAGTTATGATTTTCGGTTTAGTCCTACTCATTCATGATTCTCAGTTGAGTCCAATTCTTGATTTCATTTTATTTCTGATATTTGGTCTGACTTACTATACTCGGTATATGTATATTTTAGTTATTTCTTGCGTACTCGATGCGACGAATACTTTCTATGTCATATTGTTTATGATATAGGCTCGGGTATCGGCCTCACGCACCGCGGCTAGTCACTCGGTGATTTCCGGTTGCTTCGATTGGTGAGTCTTTATGCATCGAGAATGTGGGTTTCATTTTTAGTTTGTATTTCCTTATTTAGTTTGGACATTATATTTAGGCGGGGGCTTGTCCCGGCAACTCATCAGTTCATTTTAGAAGGCTTTCTGAGACGGTAATTATAGTTTCATCTTGGGTTTTGATTTTGGCATTTTGGTAGTAATCTATTTCTTTTGTTAGCTTCCATTTTGCTATGATTATTTTAGCGGATCAATCTTAGTAGAAGTATGCTTTATCATGGGTTTGCTTGGGGTCATTTGTGGTCCTAAGTACGGATCGCGTCTAGGATAAACTCGGGTCGTGACAAAAGCTCACCACTTAATGCATATAAAATTATTAGGTACGATTATTTAAACCTTGTCTTTAAGCGAGAGAATTTCTCAAGTGTCACTTAAGTACAATCAAGAGGTACCAAAGAGATACATGGCTACAATGAAGTTGGTCCTCTCTATCATATCCAAGTAATTTAATGCTTCTTTTTCATATATACTCCTACGTATGTTGGTACCAACTAAGTCGAACTTTATTCGAATAGAAATAAAAACTTTTTTTCTTTCTTGAATTTTGAACTTAAAAAATAAAAAAACTAAAAAAAATAAAAAAAATAAAAAAAATAAAAAATTTCAAATTAAGGATCAAGACACGGAGGGGGCTTCCTACGTATCTCATCAAGGAGAAAATCGGAGTATGCATAGTTCGTAAGGAACCTTGAAATATGAAGTAAACAAAACTTTTATACATACATACATACATACATACATACACACACACACACACACACACACACACACACACACACACATATATATATATATATATATATATAATTTATTTTATATATGTTTGATGTTAAATTTTTTATTCTTGAATAATAAAAAAAATATTTTTTATATAATTTTTGAAAAACTCGATTTTAATAAGAAGATTTTGTAAAAGGATAAAAGTTTGGAATCTTTTGAGTTATTTATCGATGGATATATAAAAAGAACAAATCTCTCTTTTATTCATTAAATATCCTAAAGAACGAGCAACAATAAGTCATTTCAAATAACGCTACAAATAGCATATAGATGCATATGTTGGTCATGCAAAAAATTGGGTACCTACAGCGACGGGCTCAACACTCGTACATGCGAGCCCCACTAAGTCAAATGCATATAATGTAAATAAGTAAGACACCTAGGAATAACCATGTATGTGTTTTAGTTCTGCAACGTTCAAGCCTACGAAAAGGTGTCCTGGGCGGCTTGCCCAGCGGACAACTCAGGCCGGGAGGGGACAACATCGGTAGCGGCGCTTTTTCGATTTCATTGCTGGTCCAACCTAGTCTAACATGGGATTAATATTCCTTCACCAGTGCTAAGACACTGTCCCATCTCAACAAAATGAGATGCATAATTGCATTCTGTGATGGTGTGCGTATTTTCGGAGACTCAAAGGGAGGTGCGTGAGAAGAAGACATATATATATATACAGTCGACAATATCAAAGTGGTAAAAGAGCAACAAGTAGCACATTTGGCCAATATATATAATATATTTAAAAAATAATAATAAAAGAAAGTATGAGTCAATATAACAAAGCTTGAATTCTTGTTATTCAGGCGAGGTTAAAGAACAGGGTTTTTTCCAATTGAAGTGACCCGGTTTTGAATAGAAATTATTTTATTTACTTACGAGTTAACGCTTGAAATTGAGTTATGGTGTTCTAAGTCACATTTATTGAATCACCAATCGGAAGGAAGTTGACTCTTTATTTTTGTATTTGCGAACTAGATATTAGGTTAAGAAATTTTAATTGATCGAGGGGAAGGTGTTAGGCACCCCTCGAGTCCTGTGGTTCTAGCATGATCGCTTTATCAACTTATTTCTGGCTTAAATTAATTTTTTAAAATTGAAGTTTTTAAGTTTTTAATTTTTGAATTTAAAATAAACTATTTATTGTTGAACTTTTAATAGTCTCAACCAAGATATTTAACCGCATTCTTAGTCTTGACGTACATACAGTTTAGAAGCGTTACCTCTTTGCTCGTGTGTATTACACACCTCACCGATCTCGATCTACACATCTTCAATGTGATTTAATGAACTTTAATTATTAAAATAATTGGCCAAGATATTATAACGCAATTTTAATCGAATCATGAAGTTGTCAGAAATTCAAACATCGATTGATAAATCAGAATGTTAAAGTAATAGCCACCGAAATCAATATCATAGTAATAATAGAATCAACATTAACATTTGTGTTATGAAATAATAAAAGAAGAACAAGAATATTGTAGAAAAAGAGAGAAGGAGGAAAGTTCTTATTTCTCTTGATGGGATTTTCTTGAGGGATTAAAGAGATGATCTACAATGAATGGAAAACCCTTTATTTATAGGGAAAAACTAACTTGGTCACAAAGTTGCAAACCTAACTTTCCTTCTAAGAAATAGACGTTCACCATAAATATAAATATATTTATAACACTCTCACTTGGATGTCTATTTGATAGATAATGTGCCTCGTTAAAACCTTGCTAGAAAAATCCGAGTGGAAAAAATTTAGTGAAGGAAAAAGTACACAGATCCAATAACACGCATTTTGGCTGCCTCATTTAAAATCTTACAAGAAAACTCGGTGGGACAAAGCCTCGTAAGGAAAAAAAGAGTACAACGCGTATTAACTCCCCAATTAGAACATCCTTGAAACTTTGTATCCCGTCTGCGTCTGTCTTTTGAAAGTTGCAGGTGGTAGAGACTTGGTGAATAAATCATCCACATTGTCACTTGAATAATCATTGCACGTTAATATCAAATTCTTTGGAGCTCACGTGTGTAGAAGATCTTTGGAGAGATGTGCTTCATTCTATCTCCTTTTATGAATCCTACTTTTAGTTATGCTATGCATGTTGCATTATCTTCACATAAATTGTGGGTACTTTGTCACATTTCAAATCACATTTTCCCAATGAGATGTATCATGGACCTCAACCACACACATTCTCGGCTTGCTTCATGAATAGCTATTATCTAAACATTATTTGATGAAGTAACTATGAGAGGCTGCTTTGTAGATCTCGAATGTAGCGGTACCTCCACAAATGAACACGTAGCCGAGTTTGAGATCGAGCTTTGTGTGGGATCGAATAAATACCCTTGCTAACAAATTAATCGAAAAGGCTATATCGGGTCTTGTAGAGTTAGCAATATACATTGAACACCATTGCACTAAGATATGAGTATTCAGGACCAAAATTTTTCTACGTTCTTTTAAATCCTTCCAAGGATTTCCATATATCCCCTTGAGTCTATCTAGTAGAAATAATTTCATAATCGGCATATCATGTTTCATGTATTTCCAGACTTATGAAGACACCGAATAATTGCATCCACCACAGAGGACCTCTCGATATAATAATGCCAGAATTTGCGAAAAATCTTTTACCACGAGAATTCATTTATACCCATGGCATTATACTTAGTGCATTATTTTATTTGGCCAATTATTTATCATCCATACTTTTGTGATTTGAATTCAAAATCCTCGTCAATATTTATAATATTGGCGCTATATTATATCAAAGGTATGAAACGATGATCATTTTGATATCGGTTTCAATGCGACATAATTTATTGAGATCTTTTCATTTTCATCATTTCGAATTTTCGGTGCTTTGTAAGGTTTTATGAAGTGTTATGTCGTGGTGCTTTCTTAAAGCACTTGCCTCATCATTATGACCATGTTAATCATTTGCTCGTCTCTTCTTCAGGAGTTCTATATTTGGAACCGTTTGGTCTATCACGCTTGGGCGTCTCATAGACCATGTCTTTCAAGGAACTTTCATTGGAGCATTTGCAAGCTGAATTATAAAAACGGGATCAACAAACACATTCCGACAATTGATTTGCAAGTGTGCAAGTGGGAATTTTCTCTTGAACTTTAAGTTCACTTTTTTTACCGATTATCTAGATAATTAAAATCAACACTTAATTTGATGTTAATCATTTCTCCCCACAATGTTAGGAAAACTAATATTTACCCTCCAAACTCTTTGGGGACCCATCTTTGTATGCATTGTGGTGGGCAATAGAATCATATATCGCACATCCAAATTTTAGATGAACGGTGGTTCGACCACGAACCAATTGTGATAGGTATGAACCTTGTTGGCTTGATGCATTGAAGTGTTGCTCGTATTAGAAAATAAACATATCTCATACCAAGTTTTATTTGAGTTTTGTTCTCATAACCAATGGTTTAGTTATAATTGAAGGCATACAATTTTTGCTAAACCAGCAGATATGAACCAGCATTATCAATATAATTTTATAATTTGAAATTAATTTAACAATTCAAGCGAGCAACCTTTACTGATAATCAATTGCAAGTTGATATCAGAGCACATGTGACCATACCATAGATGCATTTATTAAGAGTATATAATAGCAAACGGTTCACATGGCGGGTGAGCGGGCCCATGATCACCCTTTTATAAGTTCCAAATTTCAGGAAATATAATTCCAATCTTAGGCGATCAAAATCATTCTATCACGAGAACAAGCAACACAAGAGAATTCTTGAAGAATCTTTTATTTCTTCAACATATAGCCGTGAATTCTCAATTAGTTTGCATCACATTTAAACCGGGATGGTCAACCGGTTATGCCAACTATCTTTATTTAGAGTAAACTTCTAGTTTACTTTCGTATGTGATTTTGTCATCATACTCATATTTATCTACTACAAACAAAAGAAAACGATGGGTAATCTTTTACATAAATATTTAAAACTTTACGCTAGTGTAGTAATATGAAGATATTAGATCTTTCCATAATTTATAGTCTCGTCCTTTTTCAATGTCTTTGAAACTTATAAGTTTTCTTTTGAGACTTACTACAATAATTTCATTCCTTCGGGTAGTAACATATTAGCTCTTTCGGAGCTCTCAATTAATTTTGTACTACCATGTTTTCAAATCATAACAACATCATTAATTGTCTTTCCACATAGTTTCAACTAAGAAACAATTCTAAACAGCTCTGAGTTGCTCATGAGCAGGACTTATAGTCTTAATGTATCCAATCATATCGTGTCTTTAGGTGGATGACCATCTTAGGTGGTCATGCCTTTCTTTTAGGCTATTCCACAAAACAAGTGAATTCTTAATCGTGAGATATTGATTTTAATTTCGTTAATATGAGGCAAGAATATCATAGCCCCTTAGCACGATCTTGGTTTGATGCTTTATTTTTACTTTTAATGGTGTCTCCAAGACCCATTGCATCCATAGTTTCGGCATACAACACCTACGAAGGTAGTTCTTACTAGAACTTTGAAGAACTAGCGAATCAAGTTTCGTAAGGTTAATACATGTTAAAAGAAAGAGAAAAATAATACATTTACCTTCAAATTTTGAGACGGTAGAGTCGTAGAGCAACAATATCACCAAAGGAATATCAATTTGAAAGCTTTGAGGTAAGAAAATTAAAATTTCTTTTCAAAGATGTATTACTTAACCACAAAAATGATATTCCTTTGGTGATAGTATTTCTCTACGACTCTACGAGTCTCAAATTTGAAACAGAGTATTTTCTCTTTCTTTGTATGGTTAACCCCTCTGAAACTTGATTTTGTGCCCTTCAAGATTTGAGTAAGAACCCACTCTTGGGTGTAGGATGCTGAATCCACATGAATGCAATGGGTCAGAACAACATTAAAAGTAAAAATAAAGCATCAAGTAGATCGTGCTAAGGCAAATATTTTGCGTCATCATATTGACGAGAATTACGAAAATTGAATATCTGCAAGATCGCTGTTTGTTAGGTAGCCTAAGAAAGTATGACAACACGAAGATGATCATCACCAAGACACAACATGATCTGGATCGTGAACTATGAGAATACTGTTCATGTGCGACTGCACAATGTTAGGTATTTCTAAGTTCAAACTATGTGGAAGACATTAATGATGTTGTTCACTCGGTGAGCATGTGGTAGTACACAAAGTGAGTGAGCTCAGGATAGCCGAAGAATTAATTGTGTAGTAAATCTCAAAGAAAACTTATAAACTGACATTAACAGTATAATTATGGAAGAATCTAATATCTTCATATTACCTACGGTGGCAGTTATAAATGACATGCTTGTTTGTAACAGATAAATAACAGTATGTGATGAGCAAAATCATACGAAGTAAGCTGAAGTTCTTTGAAAATGTAAGTTGGCATGATTTAGAGTAACAGATGCAAAAATAATTGAGAATTCCGCGTGGTATGACAGAAGTAAAAGATCTTTAGGAAGTATAACTGATAGCTGCTGTTCTCGTAATAGAAATGATCTTGATAAACAAAACAGATTATATTCCACGAAAATTGAACTTATAAGCGCCATATGCTTCCGTTGCTATATATAATTTTAATAGATGCATCTATGTATGATCACATATTTGCTTTGACTATCAACTTACAGTGATTATTACAGGTGGCTATGAGTGAGCAGAGCACAATTAAATTATAAAATTATATTGATATCGCGGTTCTATCTAAAGATGATTTAGAAAAATTTGCCCAATTAGCTAAACCATTGGTTATGGTAACTCTCAAACTTGTAATTATATTTAACATGTAGCAGCATATCAAGCTCAGGGTTTTCCCTATCTGGTGCCGAGATCGGGGACAATTGAGATTCATCTAAAATTTGATATATGATTCTATTGCTCTAACTGAGATAGTCCCCAAACTGGAGGTAAATATTTTCTGGCATTAGGGAAATGATTAGCGGCATTTGAAAGATTGAGTGTTGGATGGTGTCTAGATCCTCCGAAGGAAAAAGTGAACTAAAGTTCAACAGACTTGCATGTATTACCGTCAATGTTTGTTGATCTGTTTTTGAACCAGGTTACAATGCTCCGATAGTTCCTTGGCGACAGGTCTATGGTTTGCTGGCTGGCAGCGGTTCCCACTCCCTTGAAAAAGGAAGACGACAAGCTGATCATAATATTTGGGCGAAGATAACAGAAGCACTACGGTATAACACTTCATAAAACACTGGGTGATACTGAAAATATTGAAAATGAAGATCTCAATAAGTTATGTCAAAATGATATCGGCGATACCTTTGATATAATATAGCGCTCAATATTATAAATATTAACCGAGGATGTAATTCAAGCTCATCCAAATGTGAGACGGTCAAAGCTGAGTGGCCAAATAAACTACGCAATTCAAAATATGGCCGGTGAATATAAGCAATTCTTGTATTACTTTTAAATGAAGTGACATTATGGAGAAGATCTCTATGATGGATGCAATGTGCAGGTTCCCATAAGTATATAGTATGAAGAGCATGTTATATTGATAATGAAATTATTTTCATCTAGGCTGGGCGAAGAGATATATGAAATCATGAATTTGAGAACGAGAAAAAAACACAGTCTGCAATACCATATATCTTAGTGCAAATGTTACACTAATATCTTGCTAACACTATAAGGCTTGATAACTTCCAGACCAATTTGTTAGCAAGATACTAATTTTTGCTCCTACTAGGAGGCATTGTAATGGGATAAAACACATAATGCGATCTAAAAGGTTTCATAGATATGAGCTTATATTATTCTAACAATTGCAGTCCGATCTTGTTGGTTATGCGTGCAGGTATTTATCGGCCAAAAGCTCGATCTCAGCGCTACATGTTCTTATGTGGAGGCTCTTGCCATATCTTGGAGATCTCAAAAACGATCTCTCGTAGTAATAGTCATGTTGAGGTAATAGCTGTCCTTAAATGGCTTGAGAATGTGTGTGTGGTTGAGTGCGTGATATATCTCATTAGAAAAATGTGGTTTGAAATGTGACAAAGTACCCACAATTTTATGAGATAATGTTGTAAGCAATTCATATTTTCACCCAAAGGGTTACGAATAGGCGCAACGTTCGGGCTGGGATTATTGAAAAAAATGAAATTAAGCCACCTAATTTTAGGAAAATTAGAAAACCAATTAATTTATTAACAAAATTGTAACTAAAGTTAGTCTACAAAACCGGTTAGATTCCAAGTAAGGGTTCAAGTTAATCCAAGAGAAGGTGTTAGGCACCCTACGAACTCCATAAGTGTGATTCCCGATGCAGGTTCATTTTTCAATGGAGGAGGTAAAAATACTTTTCACAAATATAAACATGCAAGTATCAAAATATATACAAAGAATAAAATAAAGAAAAACATTAAATACGTCATAATGCTTGTCTATCGATAAAAATAATAAATAATTATAAATAAAAGATCCAAAAGAAATCTTGGTTCTTTCCAAGTGTAAAATCTTTAAAGCAACTCCAGCGTACCTACATAAACACTTAATAGAAATGTTAATAACGAATGAATATTTATTTAAATAACTAAAATGATAATAATGAAACATTATTCAACTTTTAAAAATAAAAATAACCCATCTTATATGCAGGAAGGCTCGAAAATCGGCAGAGAATTTCTTCATTGGCCAAGTAATTTTGTAAATGTAAAATTTAAAATAAACTCCATCTTTATTATGGGAAGGCCTCAAAAACCCGATGGAAAGGCTTTTTCCTTGGCCAAGTGTAGTGTTAGTAATAAATTGCAAGGAAAAAGAATGTGTTAGTCAAAATATTTTTAAAAAAATCCTATAGTAAGGAGTGCGACATAAAGCTTCTTTTATAAAGCAAAGTGATTTTGAAATAAAGTCTTAAGATGATTTGACAGAAGTCTTTTTTCTCTTGAAATAAATAATTTGACGAAATTTTTTATAAAAAAAAAACGTGGTTCGACATAAAGTCTTTGAAAAAATATAATTTAACAAAAAGGTGGATAGCGATTTGAGTCTAAAATCGATGTAATATGTGTAATATGATGGTATTGACAAAAATAAAATAAAATACTCTCAAGTGCAAAAAGTTAAATATTGAAAAATTAAAAAAATAAAATATAGAAAATACTTTTTTAAATTAGTTAAACATTAAAAAAATCATAAATATAAAAAATATAAATAAAAATGCATGAATAAATGTAAAGATAAATATATGAATAAATGTAAAGATAATGGTATGATAAATATAAAGACAAATGCAAGAATAAACATAAATACAAATGATAAATAAATATAAATACAACAACAACAATGATGATGATAATGAGATAAGAAGTAGTAGTAGAAGAAGAAAGAGAGCAACACAACAATAACAAATAATAAAATAATATATAGCAAAATATAAAGACAATACTTTAAAAAAATATAGAAAGAAAATATTTGCTAGTCTTCAAAAAAAATATAAAGAGTGTAGAGAAAAAAATGAATGTGAGGTAGTATGAAATTCCAAGTGAGAGTGGAAGATCACCTTTATATAGGTAATACAATACCATTTTTATTCCAAAACCATGTGCTCAAAACTATGGACTCTTTTCTTTATACGTATTATAAAATTAATTCTTTCGACTTTACGTATTAAAATATTGCTAAAAATAAAAATATTTTTAAAATATTAATTTCTTTCCATATTCCTTGTAGGTGCGACCCCAACCTCTAGTTGTATTTTTTATTTTAGATATCATGTTGATAGTTAATAATTAAATAAAAAATAAAATGATTGAAATATCGATAAACTAATAAAAATTCTAATATACGCAAATAAGAATAATTATCAATAAATTATGTAAAAACTAAGAAAAATATGTAAAAATTAAAAATATTTTTATCTTATTTAACAAATCTAGAAGCGTAGTATTAATTTTTTAAACATGACAAACCAAGGTGAGTGTCAACAAATGCAGCACGTATAGCACAACTAAAGAAAGTTCATAAAAGGAGATAGAGCGAAACACATCTCGCCAAAATTTTTGTACACACATGAGCTCCAAAAAGAATGAGTGATATCGACGTGCGACGGTCGTTCAGTGAAAATGTAATTTAAGATTATTTACCAAGTTTCTACAAGCTGCAACTTTCAAGAAGATGGTGCACAAGATGGGGATGGAAAGATTCCAAGGATGTTCTAATTAGGGAGTGTCTGGCGTTATGCTCTTTTTCCCTTACGAGGTTTTATCCCTTTGAGTTTTACTTATAAGGTTTTAATGAGGCGACCAAAATCTTTATTAGATATGTGTACTCATTTTCCTTCACTAGAATTTTTTTCCCATTAGATTTTTTTAGTAAGGTTTTAACGAGGCACATTATCTATCAAATAGACATCCAAGGAGGAGTGTTATAAATATATTTTCTATTTATGGTGAATGTCTATTTTAGAAGGAAAAGTTAGCGTTTGTAACTCTGGGACCAAGTTAATTTTCACTTATAAATAAAGAGGTTTTCGTTAAATTTGTAAATCATTTACTAATCCTCTTTAATCTCAAGAATCACATCAAGAGAAATAAGAACTTCTCTACTTCTCTCTTTCTCTACAATATTCTTGTTCTTTCTTTATTATTTCATAACATATTTATTTTTATCTATTTGTATAATTCTCTTAGGCACAAGGATTCAATTGAACTTCCTTGAATTTTACCTTATCAGGTATATAAAAATTACACTCTTCGATTATAATTTTGATTTTAATTTCTCACTTAAAAGAAATAGAAGATTGGGCAAATCATCAATATATATATAAAGGAGACTTAGAGCATGTTGATGTGGCATGTCTCTGAGCCTCCATTCTCATTTTTAATTTTTTCTTTTTAAAATGATTTTATTAACTCATTTATTTAATTATTATTGTCATTTTAAAAAATAATTTATAAAATTGTTTTCTTTTCTTTGATTTTTCCTTTTTAATAGTAATGTCCCAATATTCTATACTTTTAAATTCTTTTTTATTTATAATTTTATTTTTAAACGGATTTGTAATTGCATAATATAATTCATCAATTTTTCTACATCAACATCTTTGATTCAATGCCTTGGCCTTGTATATTTTCGTGTTAATGTTATGCTTGCTTGCTCTTTTCATGTTATGAATTTCTTTTATATTATATATAAAATAAATAAAAAAACCTCAATTATCAATTCAATTTCAATTCAATTCAAATTTAAATTTTAAATTGTTAATCTATCTTCTTCTTCTTTTCATGTTATAAATTTCTTTTTAGAACAAATTGAAGAAAGAACTATTAGAATGGACCAAACTCTTAAACATAATTATTTTTCAATTTAAAAAATTCATAATATTTTTTCTAAATTCTTAATATTATTACATAAACACATTATTTAAATATTATTTACGCCACTTTTATAAATTTATTCTTATTAATAAGGGGACACGGCATAGAAATAAGTATATATAGACTAGTTAATGTATGAAAGACCTAGAAAACAGTTCATAAAACCCCAAGTATTGGAAGTTGGAACACACTTCCTTTTCAAGAATGAATTAGAGGCAATTAATTTGGACCAAATATGCATTTTTCCAGGCTGATTATGTTTTAACCAAAAATCGAAATCTTTACCCTTCTCTTCCATTATCTAGCAATACCATAAACTTCTAGTAAAGATTCGACTTAACTAACTAGAAAAGCTGTTTAGAAAAGAAGAGGAAAAAAACTTGAAGAAGAGGATTAAAGTTGCTTCAAAATGTTGTACTGCTACTAATATATAATTTTTCTACTCAACATACTTTTTCTTTAACGGCAAATCTTCATTAAGTGGTTCAAATAATTGGATGTGTGTGTATGTTGATAATAGGTCATTTTTACATATGAGGATTGTATTTTATCTCGTACATTAATGTGTTTTAAGTGTGTACTGTTAGTAGGAAAAATAACATTAACAACAATAAAGATATACTTAGTGTTTGCAATTTTATCAATATGAACATAATGTAGAATAGAGTAGTAGTAACAACAAAATAATATGATAACCGAGACAATAAATACAACAGCGGTAACAAATCGAAGAATAAGACACTAGGAGAAGAGTAATAACAATATTAATATATGAAAAACTAGATAATGCTCGATTTACCTACTAACCTTCTATCCTAATCCTCAATTCAAAATCCTCTATCTAGTATAATGTCCTCACCAAGTTGTAAGTGTGTCGTATACTTGTCGATCGTACTCTCCCCAATACTTTTCAGTCTTCCTACATCTCTCATACCTATCATATTCAACCTCCCCACACCTCCTCACTAGGACATTTGTACATATCCCTCTTCACATGCCCAAATCATATCAATCTCGTCTCCTACGTCTTGTTCACCACGAGTTCATTCCCACCTTGTCTTGAATATTTTCATTTCTAGTATTATCCCTCACAAATGCCTCATCCATCTCATTATTTTCATTTCCACTACTTTCATCTTTTGGACTGCGAGGTTTTTACCGGTCAACACTCCGCCCCATACAATAGCTAGTCGACAATCGCTTTATAAAATTTACTTTTCATGGTGGCATATTCTTATCATACAAGACACTAGATGATATCCTCCATTTACCCACCTCGCTCAATATGATGAGTAGCATCATAGTCAATTTTAAATCTTTGTAGCCTTATGTATAAGATTTTAAATCTCTTTGAACTATGTAAGCCGCTCCCATATCGGCTTAGATTTCTTAATTTCTTGGTGGACTAGACAGGGTCCCAATATTTGAGTTTCACCCATCTCGAACCAACCGATAGGTGATGTACATCATTGCCCATACAGGGCCTCAAATAGTGTTATTCTAATGTTGTAGTGATAGTTGCTATTATACGCGAATTCTATCAAGGATAAATGATCATTTATATTACCGCTTAAAATCCAACACATATGCTTTCAATATGTATTCGAACATCGGGAATGGTGCTCGGCTTGGCCATACATTTTGCGATGAAGTCGGTGCTAAGATTCACTTGTGTGCCTAAACTTCTCTGGAAAGACCTTTAAATGCGCGAATTGAGAACCTACCGCGAGATAATGGTTATCGGGATCCCATGTAACTAAAAAAAATTTCTTCACACATAATTTGGCATAATCCTACGTTGTGATGGTGGAATTAAGTGGTAAAAGTAAGTTGATTTCGTTGGTGATCAACAATTATTCAAATGATATCATATCCCATGAAATGAGGAAGGAAGGCTTTTTGTGATGAAATTCATATTAATATCTTTCCATTTTCATATTGGAATATAGTAAGGCTAGGCCGTTGGAGTCGTTACGTATTTCTTTCTTACCGTGGGTGATATTGGGCACTATGTCACATACTATGCTATATTTCTCTTTATGTCATTCCCATCAATAGACTTCCTTAAGATTGTGATACATCTTTATGGAATCGGGATGGAATAAATGCTAACGAAAAATTGTGTCTATCATGATATGCTCTTTTAGCCCATGTCTCCGGTACACATAGTACATCTTGACACCTCGAGATGTCATCACTTGCTAACTCAAATTTTGTGACCTTATATTTGTCAAAACCCTTCTTTATCTTGAAGCAACAAGGGATCATCATATTGTCTCTCTTTTACCATCGTCACTAAGGAATGACTACATAGTGTTTTGACACAACAACAACACACCATTTTAAGTTTAAGAGTAGGACTCCTAAATGGCTAGTTTATAAACATCTTTAGCTACTTGTTGCCGGACCGGTGGAACATATGCTAGATTATCCATAGGCAGGTTGGCTAAGAACATACTACCATATTGACTTTACCCAAGTGATATAGGATGTTGATATCATAATCCTTTAGAAACTCTAACTATCTCCTTGCCTCAAGTTTAGTTCTCTCTACTTGAAAATGAATTATAAACTACCATTATGATTTGTAAATATATCAATATGCACCCTACGCCCAAGTAGTGACGTCCTTATCTTAAGTGTAGATACAACCGTTGCTATCTCCATATCATGTGTGGGGTAATTCTACTCATGTTTCTTCAACTGTGAGAAGCATATGTAATAACTTTTTCAACATATCAAGACCGACCTAGGCCAATCTCGAGAAGTGTCCTGAAGTTATATAGATAGTTCTCGGTACGAGGTAAGTAATGTATTTGTAAGAGGATACCAAATTTTGCAGAAGACTTGCATGTATATTATGATTGTAAGTAAAAAGTGTACTATATACAATATAAGTAAATTTTATAGCCTAAAAAGCCTTGAGGCTTTTGCTAAGAACATCTTTAACCCACTCTTAACAAGAGATACGGTGAAATTTGTCATCAAGTGTGAAAGTATCACTTAGATTAATCTCTCCATTCATGATTCGTCATCCTAAGCATGATAAACCTTTCGCAATATTTTTAGTGCAATGATTGGAGGAATAAAGGGCGGACGGCTGTTTGTATTCAAGAGTCGGCCAGGTCAAACTATATAGATTTCCCAAAGACAATCGTGGACAGACCTCTTGACAAGCTAATGGTGTATCAACAAACAATCTTTTCTCCACCTTACAATCCTTATGATCGATATTATGGGTATCACGACTTAGAGGGAAAAAAAATACTAAATCTCTGAAAAAAACCATGATTCCAAACGCCAAAACAAAAAAGTGTTTATTAGCACTTAATTTGATATCCAATAATTATGGTTAAGAATTCATATATTGTGTAATCAATTTCTTTAAGCATGGACCAAATAAAGTCTTTGTCTTAAACGATGTAAAATCTTTAACTCCGATGATGCAACGCTTTTAGCTTAGATAATGTAAAATCTACCTAGGATAATGTAAAGTCTTTGACTCAGAGGATGGGGTAAAAGTCTTTGTCGTGGATTATGAAAAGTTTTTTTCCTTGGACGGTGTAAAGTCTTTGATTCGAGATGGTGTGATGCATTTGTTGTATACGGTGTAAAGTCATTGGCTCGGGCGAAGTGATGTGCTGGCTTAGAAGGTGTAAAGTTTTCGCTCGAACAATATAAAGTCTTTAGCTCCGAGATGGTGTAAAGTCTTTGCATCGGACTATGTAAATTTTGCCTTAGGCGGTGTAAAGTCTTTAGCTCGGGCGATGTAATATCTTTGGCTTAAACGGTGTAAAGTATTTGTCTCGGACAAAAAGTCTTTAATTGAAATTGTGTAAGGCCTTTGTCGCGGACCATAGAAAGTCTTTGACTCGGGCGAGTGTAAAGTCTTCACCTCGAGCAATATAAAATCTTTGGCTCGGATGATGTAAGGCCTTTGTCGCGAGACTATGTTAAATCTCTATCTTGAACGATTGGCAAGTCTTGGCTGAGACGATGCAACACTTTAGCTCGAGACGGTGCAAAGTCCTCGCCTTAAATAAAGCAATATCTTTGCCTCATAGTAATGTCTTGCCGGAATGAGTAACATCTTGAATGAAATAATACTCAATGTCACTTTTAGATCAATTTCTCCTCAAGAGTAGCATTCTTTGCCTTAAAAGAGAAGAGAGAAAAAGATAATGAGAAGAAAACACAACTAAGAAGAAAGATTATTTACATATCAAGGCGTTTCACATTCGTAAGTCGAGTTTAAAACATAGTCTAAACTAACTCGGCTAGACTTGAGACAAGATTTTTTGTGAGAATGAAGCCCTTGAATTATGATTTCTAGCTATTAAAATTTTTTTGATTCCGACATTAACAATATCAAGATATAAATTATGTGGTAAGACAACACAAATATGAAATTGTCTACGTGAAAGAATTTATACTATCTTTAAAAATTTATATAGAACAATATTAAAGGAGTTTAATTCTAAAATTTAGTTATTTTGTAGATTTTAAAGTCTAGTTTACGAAAAATCAATGACGAGATCATGATTTGATATTTCTACAGCCAAGATGTGAATTTTCTACATAGATATTCTAAGTTGTGAAAGTTACACTTTTAGCATGACAGAATTCTAAATTTGATCTTCAAAGAATTATATAGAACAAGATTGAAGGAGTTTAATTATGAAATTTGGATATGATGTAGATCTTGAATTCTAGTTTCTGAAAAATTATAAGGATCATGATTGTGATATTTTTATAATAAGATATAAATTTTATACCACAAATATGCTAATTGTGAAAAAGTAGCTGACTTCAGCACATGACAAAATTTTAAGCTAACTTCAAAAAAGTGAATCGCATTGAATGAGTTTAATTCTGAAATTTGGCTATGTTGTAGATATTGAAGTCTATTCTCTAAAAAATCAAATGGATCATAAGTTCGATGTTTCTACAATAAGATATGTTTTCTACCATAGACAAACTAAGCTTTAAAAAAAGTGATGAAAATCTTAAGGAAAGTAGAAAAAATTACCTTGTATTGTGCTCCACGGCCGTGGCCAGGAGGCGCTACAAGTGAGAAAAATAGTAATCCTTATCCCTATTTATAGATGACTAATGACAGTTATTTCACTCTAATATTTATTTAACATGGAGTTCTAATTGATTTGAAAACAATAATCTAGTATGTTCAATTGGGAAAAGGAAAGGGCTACAAGCCAACAACATTGATTTCCTTAATTGAGAAAAGGAAGCATGCTCATTTTCCTTAATTGTATTCAATTATAAGAAACTCAAACACTTCGTTTAATTTAATTACTTTAGCCCTTCTTATTTCGTATACATGATTTATTATTATTACCATCTATGCAAACATGAATTGACATTTAGATTCTAAAATAGAGTTTAAGAAATTTTTGACCTAAAGTACGAATTCGACGCTTCAGCCAATACTTTAGGCCCGATCTTTCAAGTTCGACAAGTCTTGAAGTAGGGGCATTTAATGGATAATAATTTTATTAAATTTAAATGTGTAAGAATTTGAATTATATATTAAATTCAAAGATATATTAGTCTAAATAAATATTGTGGATTAATATAATTCGGTTAATTATTTAAGTCTAATAAATATGCATTTAATTAATGATCCAATTTTATTGGGGTGATCCATCAATTGAGTTACAAATTAAATGATGAAAGTACAAAGGAATGTCGTATTATCCTGCAGGCCAAATTGGTGTCATGGGTCAAAATGGCGTATCACGCCAAGTCAAATAAAAAAAGCCAATAAGTTCATGGCACATTCAAAATGACACAGTATGCTAGACAAATCAAAAGGCCTATGAAAATGTATCGCACGTATAAGTGACATGTTTTAATGCGTCGAATATCGTCATATGCCAACTAAATCGATTGGGTGAAAGAAGAGTACTGTCACTTTATCATAATCTTTCATCCAACAACTATAAATAGGTGTCTCATGATTCGAAAAAAAGACTTAAATTCTAACAAAAGAAGCATCAAAATTTAATGGATCAATAGGCACAAAAGTCTTTGAATTCAAATACAAATAAAGAGCAAATCCGTCAAGTTCAAGATCCAAGTTTAGAAACCCTTGAATTTATATATAAGAAGAATAAGAGGATTCACTTAGAAGTTATAGCACTTATTATATTTGAAATAAAATACTACGATTGTTGCAATATTTTTGTTACGATTATTATTTTTTAATGCAATTTTATTGTCTACACTAGCTTTTGATTTTCTTGTCATTAACTAATGTGAGACATTTTAAATATTTAATTAATTTTAATATATTAAATTTTATAATAAGTAAAAAAAATTTGAGGTATAACATATTAAATAACAAAAAATTCAATCAATATTTTAAAAATTATACTTTTAATACATATAATATATATAAAAATAAATAAATAAAAATTATAAATACATCATTACGAAAACTATTAATCATAACCCAGTAAAATAAAAAACTAACCTGCAACATATCACAAATAAAATTATAGTGTTAGTTATTAAACAAATATGTCCTATCGAAAGCTTTGATCCGCCAAGCGATAGGGGCGGAGCTAGTCTCTGAAATATTAAATCGGCCGAATTTAACAATTTTTATTCAAGTTATATTTTATATTAAAAAAGTAATTTAATATATTTAAAATATATTTATTTAAAACTTAATAATTTAAAAAAATTTAAAATTAAAAATGCATTTGCACGTGAAATTTTCAGACTAGAACTTATAGGTATATAGCTCAATCATATACTTTATTCATCTGTTAGGCTGTTACCATCTTTGGCCTAAAAGTCTAAGCTAAAATTAGTTTATTAAACTTATAAAACTCATGCTAAAACTTTACACAAATTAACTTCTGCCCTACTGTTAATGAAATCAATTTTCTTTTCCTCTCTTTGGCAAAAGCTGTTATTGCCACGTATATGCTATTTTTGTTAGTACATTAAATTCAATTTAGTCTTTCTTATATTTAAATTTATTATTGTTTGATACAAAAAGTTAAAAAGATTGGGGTATGAGTCGAACGTTTTATGTAGCATGAAGTGAGGCGTAAGTCACAGAAACATAAGGCGTAAAGTCTCGTATCTAAGGAGCATTATATTTCATGATATTTTTAATTTTATAATTTAATTATTAAAAAATTATAATTCAAGATTATAAAATCCACTTGAATTCCTAATAACGCTCAAATTTATAAGTTATATTTTACGTTTTTATATAAAAATATTATAATTTATAATTTTATGATTATGTAAAACTCTCGTCATTTAAATAAAAGTGAAATTTATAATCTTCAAAATAAAATTATTATCCATTTCATCATCAATTTTTACATCTAGAGGTCTTTCCACCTGCCCTCAACTAATATTTCACGATTATTATTTAGATATTTCAAAGAAGAACAAAGAATAGAAAGTGTAAAAGCAATGACAGAAAATGAAGAACGTTATCTACATCGCATAAATTTCGAGGCATGTCATCCTAAAAAATTGTTGCCAGCCCGGTGTAATAGTCTATGATTTTTTTACTTTATTTATATATATATATTTAAAAAAATCTCTATAACATGAAAACTATAACATGAAAACATGATAGCATAAAGTATAAATATAATTACACCAATAATAAAAAACATGATTTATAACAAAAATTACTTTTAACACAATAAACATCAAATTTAACACTTGGGGCTTACGTTTTTACGGCTGCAGTTTACGCCACAATTTCTAGGACATATGCCTTATGAATTTATGGATTTTATTTGCGCCTTATAATGTTTTTAGTACACTCTACTCTAAAACGTGTTCGAAAAATTCTTCTAAAAACACTAACGAAAACATGATTTATAGCAAAGTTATTTTTAAAATAATAAAAATTAAATTTACACAAATTCTAGGATGTACACCTTATAAATTTACACGTTTCATTTGCGCCTCGAAATGTTTTTGATACACTCTGCTCTGAAACTTATTCGAAAAACGATTTAAAAACACTAATTATGATATTTTGCTTGACCATCACAAAATAAAAAATGAAAATCGTTTTCAAACATAGAGAAAAAGAAACAACAATAAAATTGAAAGAAAGAAAAGAAAAAAAGAAAAAGAATTGGTTCTTTCCTATTATTACATTTTTCTTTGCTTTTGGTAGTTTGATTTCCAAATGTTACTCCTTTAATGAGAAGGCCAATAATAGAAAAATAGAAAGGAGAAAACATCAACCAGACAAGTAAAGACTTTTCATCCCCTTAAAAAGCAGCCCTCTTATTTCCTTGGGGACAAGCTAGGTAGTAGGGTCCTGATTTAAGAATTTTAATTTAATGATTCGATCTTTAGTATTTTTTATATTAAATTTATTATACTTTTAAAATTATAAATTCAAATTTAATATTTATGGGATGTTTATAAGTTTTCATGTATAAATTTATATTTTTCATTGTTGAGTTCGAACGAATCTGATGAATAAAAAATTTTATAGAAAAATTTATTTTTACAAGGCTATTTAATCCGCACCCGCCTCTTAAATTTTTTTGTATATATGTTCATTTTAGACGTGTGATGTTTGAAGTTATGCTTGTCAAAAGCAAACTTTAGACATAATGTATGAAACAATATATGATTGAAGTTCAATCGTTTTTGCCAAAAGTTCAAACAAAAATAATTAAATTTCAATCATTTTTGTCTGACTTCAACCATTTCTGTTTAAAATTCATGCATATATGACTGAAGTTCAAGTAATAATGACAAAACTTCAGTCATATAAGCAAAAAAAAAAACTAGTTTCATCCATTTGACTGAAGTTCAAGCAAAAATAGTTGAATTGAGAAAAAAAATATCTAAACTTCAGCAACATAGAGCTAAAGTTCAGACAAAAATAATTGAACTTCAGCCTTATATACCTAAACTTCAACTATATGATATTTCAAACACAATATTTAGAGCTAGACATTTTTAAGATTAACTTTAAATATTGTGTATATATATACATATCAAATTATACCGAAATAGATACACATAAAATAAAATAAAAAGCGCGCACAGATTTTTAAAAACAAATTATATCCTATTATTGCATTCCTTGGCGTTTGGTAGTTTGATTTGCAATAGATGGCAACCACTTTAATAAGAAGACCGAGAATTATGGAAAGAAAAAACATCAATCAGATTTTCAGTTAAAAAGCATTTTTTTAAATTTTCAAATTTTAATTTGATGAGTTTGATCTTTTAATATTTTTAATACTAATATATTATATTTTAAATATTATAAATTTGAATTAAAAGTTATATTTTGCATGATAAGTAAGGGTTATTCAAGTGGTTCAATATCTTCGTCATCAATCGGTAG
>JACEIK010000036.1:696872-712763 GCA_018107945.1 Datura stramonium | reverse complement strand
CTATATGAAGGGGTGCTTTGTTCCTTCATTGGAACATACATGCGAAGAATATTAATATTGAGAGTTATCTTGAACATTTATGGTAGATTGCTTTGGAATTTATCTTTTAACCTAACTAGTTCATAGTTCAAGGCATTTAGATAACTTCTTTTTTGATATATTTGATTTCTTCTTGGTATTCTTAGAAAGCGGTTAGTACCCGTACTAACTGTTGTCTAATGTTACTCAAGAAATGATCAAGATTCAATTCTAAGTTTGAAATTTAATAACAAATTCATTTTTGCTTGGATCTTATCAAATATTTGGAACTTGTGTTCTTGGGACTATTTCCTTGAGTTTCTCATATCTTTAATTTTGTTCAGTATTTTTAATTTATTTTTAGTTTTGCTTCTTCATTTGTTTTAGTTCATACGATAATTTTAGGATTCACATTATTTTTGTTATCAAATGGATATCAGATCAATTTTATCAAGATTCTGTTCTTAATAATCTTAAAATTTTTCTTGAACAAAAGCAAAAAAGTAAAATGAAAACTATTGTAGCGGTGAACAATACATTTTGAAAAAAAAAACAATTATAGAAAATAATATACATTGTTGGCTCTTCTTCAAAAAGTTTATTTCATCTATTTGTTTATTAAGGTTAGAAAATAAGAATTGGGGATCCTAGATCTTTAAGGATTAAAAAAAACTTAATTTTTCTTACTCCTTTGATCTTGTTCTAAAATCTTTTTCCTTTTTGTTCTAGTCTTATTTCAAATAAATCCTATGCTTTCTAGAATTGGTTCTTCATTGTTATTATGCCCAAAAGTTTCTATTTTACTTAATGTTTGATGTGAGTGGAGTTTCACTATAAATCCACAAAGTATTCTCCTAAAGGTTATTTGAGGGGAAAAAGACAAGAGTGCATGAGAACAATTGAAGAAAAAAATTAAAATTTGAGTAATACACTATTTTCTTTAAAGTGTCTAATACAAGTGGTATTGATGATGAAAAGAGGGCTCTTTAAGAAGCCGAGATCCGAGCAAGAAATGATCTCACTTTACAAGCTATGCACCAATAATTTGAAAGATGAAACTTGAAATTTCAAGAGATAAAGGATGTCATTGCTGAATAAAATGAGATAATAATTAAATTTAGAAGGGGAAATCAGCCTGTTGTACCATCCCAAATTAATCCTAGACCTCATAATAGAAGAAATGTACCACATGCCCCCATTGTAAATAAAAAAAAAATCCTATAGATGATTTTGTTGATGATCATGATGTAAACCTAAATAGTATAGGGAGAGATAGGAGGGGACAACTAGGTAGACTGAAAGATGATAACATTAATAGCATAAAGATGAATATGCAAATGAAAAAGAAGTAATTGCAACGTACCGAACTTGAACCATATACGGCGATCAACTCAATTGAAAGAGAGGGCGCGGTGGGCATACAATTCTTCTATTTCATTTCTTGCCTGTTGCACTGCGTGATAACAAATTTCATTTATTGATTGGATTCGGGCCTAACTCGCACTGCTTTCAAGAGCTAGCTTTCACATTCCTTCTCTATATAAGCCATAGCTTAAACAAGACAGCTGCCATCTTTCAAGAGCACAAAAGATCCAGACTTATACCTTGATTGGGAGCAGAAAGTTGAGGACATTTTTTACTGTTACAACTACTCTGAAGGTAAGAATGTTAAGTTTGTTATTGTTGACTTTTCTGACTATACTTCTATATGGTGGGAAAAGCTATATAAGGGACATACAACAAGATGGAGAACCGCCCATTGCTACTTGAGCCAAGATGAAAGAGTCACGAAGAAGAGATTTATGGTATCTCACTTTCAAAGGGACCTAAACAGCATCTTCAAATACTGAAGCAAGGAATTATGACTGTTGATGAATACTTTAAAGTTATATATAACTATGATCCAAGATAATTGTATGAACCAAGAAGAGGTCATCACGACTAAATTTCTTAATGGTTTAAATAGTGAAATAATCGATGTAGTAGATATACAACAATATGTAACTTTAGATGAGTTAGTAGATTTGGCTGTAAAATTAAAAAAGCAAAATAAAAGAAGGTAGCGCTCATGGAGAAGCTTTCCAAACACCAATTTCAAGAAGCCATGGACAAAATAAGAAGTGACTTCTAGACCTCAAGAAAATAAGATAAAAAATATGACAAATAACAAAGAGGGAGGTAAATCTTTTTATCCTATGATTTTTAAACTTTCTAGTTCCATTCAACATCACAAATGTCATGGAATAGGGTATATGATGCATGAATGTCTAACTAGAAGAAATATTTTCATGAGAGAAGATGTGGAATATGAGAGCGAAAAAAGTGACAAAGAGAAAGAAGAGGAAAATGCAAGTGAAGATAATGTAAAGAACTGCCTAATGATGATTTTGTTGGGGCATCTAGGAGAACTCCCAATGGAGAATATGAGAGTGAAAAAAGTGAGAAAGAGGAAGAAAACGGAGGTGTGAGTGAAGATGTAGAACTTGATGTTGTAGAACTTTCTTTTAATAATGGTTTGGTAGGGACAGTTAGGAGGATTATAGATATTAGTTTGTGAATCAATAATGAAGAATAAAGGGAGAATATATTTCATACTAGGTGTAGAATAAAAAAAAGAACTTGTTCTATGATCATTGATAGTGATAATTGTGCTAATGTGGTGTGTTTACACTTGATAGATATGTTAGGGATTGTATATATGAAATACCCTAATCCATATAGATTCTAAAGGTTAAATGATAGCGGTGAACTTAAAATCAACAAACAATGCATCATTTAATTCAAGGTTAGTAGGTACGAGGGTGATACTCTTTGTGATGTGATTCCTATACAAGTTTGTAATATCTTGTTTGATCTTCTATGGAAGTATGATAGAAATACTCTGTATGATGGAAGAAAGAATAGATATTCACTTGAGGTTAAAGTCAAGAAGTATATTCTTGCAAAGAGAGAGAGAGAGAGAGATAACCAAGAGGGAGAAAGAGGGCAACAACTTAAGCAAAGAGGAAAAAGAGGGTTCAAATGGAAAATAAAAAAATTTTGGTGAGAGAAAAGAGGCTAAGAAAAAGAAAAAAGAGAGGTTCTATATAAAATCCAAAATATGTTTGAAATCAAGAAAAGAGAGGTTGTCCATAATATTACTTACTTACAAAGAAGTCTTGATTAATTCTAAGCTTTAACTTCTTCTTTGCCAAGTAGTATTTCTTTCCTTTTGCAGGATTTTGGTGATATCTTTCCTAAGGATATTCCTAATGGTCTATCAACTTTGTGTGGCATTGAGCATCAAATTTACTTTATACTTGATGCACAAATTTCAAATAGACCTACTTTATAGAAGTAATCCTGAAGAGACAAAGGAGTTGAAGAGGTCAGTTAAAGAGTTACTTGAAAAGGGATTTGTGTGAGAAAGCATGAGCCCTTGCTCCATTCATATTCTATTGTTGCCAAAAAAGAATGAATCTTGGAGGATATGCGTGGATTGTCGAGCTTTATGGTAAAGTATTGAATCTTGGAGGATATACGTGGATTGTCGAGCTTTATGGTAAAGTATCATCATCCTTTTCCATATCTTGATGACATATTAGATTAATTGCATGGATCTAAATTTTTTTCTGGATCTAAAAACTGATTATCATAATATTTGAATGAATCTTAAATATGAACAGAAAATTACTTTAAAGATAAAATTTAAATTTTGTGAGTGGTTAGTATGCCATTTGGCTTGACTAATGCACCAAACAATCATATTTTTAATGATTTTCATGAAAAAATTATGGTGGTTTATTTTGATGATATCTAGATCTTTTTCAAAAATCTGGATAAGCGTGTGAAACACCTAAAATAAATTTTTAAAGTTCTTAGAAAGCAAAACTAAAATTATTTGTTAATCTCAAAAAGTGTACCTTTTGTGTTGATTGTGTGGTGTTGTTGGGTTTTATGATCAGTTCTAAGGGAGTTGAAGTTGATGAAGAGAAAATGAAGACAATCAAAAAATGACCTAAACCTAAGAGTATGCTTGAGAATACAAGTTTCCATGGTCTTGCAAATTTTTATAGAAGATTTGTTCGAAATTTTAGCACCATTGATTCTGATTTGGCTGAAGTTATTATGAAGAATAAGGTTTTCACATGGAGAAATGAACAAGATGATGCTTTTAACTTGTTGAAAAAATTATTATGTTTCTCTCCTCTTTTGCAATTACCTAAGTTTTCTAAGTCTTTTGAGATTGAATGTGATGCCTTTGAAAAGGGAATAGATATTGTTTTGATGCAAGATTCCAAGACTAATGCATATTTTAGTGAAAATATGAGTGGAGCTATATTAAACTACTCAACTTATGGCAAATAGATTTATGATTTGGTAAAGACTTTGGCCATGTGAGAATATTATTTGTGACCTTGAGAGTTTATGGTTAAGATTGATCATGAATTCTTGAGATACTTGAAGAGTCAAGGTAAGCTTAATCCTAGGAATGCAAAATAAGTTGAATTCATTAACATATTTTCATATGTGATTGCTTACAGCAAGAAAAAGATAATGTGGTTGTTGATGCACTTTAAAGAAGGTATGTCTTGGTATATACTCTTAATTAAATTGATGGGTTTTCATCAAATCTAGATTTTTTATGCTAATTATTCCGATTTTGGGAAGGTTTTTGCAGAATGTAAGTTGGATCCTTGTGAGAGGTTCTATCTTCTCGATAGATTCATTTTTTTAAAAAAAATTGTGTAACCCTAATTGCTCTTTGCGTGAATTGTTTACTGGGGAAGCATATTATGGTGGACTCATGGGACTCTTTAGAGTTTCTAAAATTTTGGATATACTTGTTGAATATTTTTTTTATCCTGGCATGTAAAAGGAAGTTGAGAAAGTGTGCTCCTAATATCTTAAATGTAAACAAGACAAATCAAAAGTGTTACTACATGGTCTTTATACTCCTTTATCTGTTCTTACTTCTCCCCCGGTTGATGTTTCCACGAATTTCGTGTTAGGTTTTTCTAGAACTAAATATGGTGAGGACAATATATTTATGATGGCAGATAGATTTTCAAAAATGGCTCTCTTTATTCCATATTTAAAAATTAATGATGCGTCACATATGGCTGATCTATTTGTGAAAGAAATGGTTGAATTACATGATATACCTAAAATTATTATCAGTGATAGGGATGCTAAGTTTTAAAGTCATTTTTGGAGAGTTCTTTGGGAAAAGTTGGGATCTAAACTGTTTTTTTTAGATCTTGTCACCCACAGACAGAGGTGAAAAAAAGTATACAAAAAGGGAGAGAGAGAGAAAAAAAAAGAAAGAGGGAGAGGGGAAAAAAGAGAAAGAGGGAGACAGAGAGGTGTAACACCCCAGAACTTCCTAACTAGGCTCGTGATTTCAAACTTGATCATGCAAAAAATTAAAAAAATGATCACAGTACGAGTCACAATACAACTCGTACATTGGAGGTACGAACCGTACCTAGACTTGTAACAGGAGGGTGGAGGAGATCAGTTAAGGTGGCTTGAGAAACCACGACTTCATGTTAAGACTCGTACTACCCTAGTATGGATCATACTGACCAGCCGTAGAATAACTCAGAGTTGTGGCCAAGAAAATTCAGGCTAACCACGAGTCAGGGTATGACTCATGCTACAGCAGTACGACCCATAGGATAGGTCATGAGAGGGGTCAGAGAAATACTCAGGACTGAGCTACGGATCATGATAAGAGTCGTAGGATTCTAGTACGAGTCATAGTAGGCATCCACGGAAAACTTCAGAGAGTTGGATTAAAGTAGAGCCACTAACCACGAGTGGTGGTACGAATCGTAGTATAATGGTACGACTCGTAGGTTTGGTCGTACCATCTAACGGGTAGAATTTCTATTAAATATTTCAGGGGCAATTTTGTAAGACCCTATAGTCTTAACTCCTAAACTAAGTTGTATTAGGATTATTTAGGAGGGATTTTAAAGGAATAGTCGACCCTCTCTCTCATTCTTTCCCCATAAATTAGAAAGAAGAAGCACAAAGAACTCAGAGAATTCTCTCAGAGCAAGCTAGGGCTTTCAGGTTTCCTTCTCAAATTCTCAAGATTTCTTCCAAGGAATTCTACTCCAGGTATGTGAAATTTTAACAAGGGAACTATTCTTTCCTTGTGCCCCAAAAACCTTCCTAAAATCTTTATCAGTTCTAGCCTTTTTAGTATTAACGTTAGGGTTGTATTTCAGTTAGAATACAAACTTCTTTCTTGTTATAATTCTCATGATTTTGAAATTTGTTAACTATACTTTATGTTGATATCTTTTTCCATGAAATATGTGTTTTGCCCTAACCCTAGTCTGTAATTTGATGAGTCTTGTATAATTTTTCAGATATGAATCTTTCTTGATTCTGATAGTTCTTGTAATCAACAGAATAGTACAGTTAGATGATCCAAAAGTTGAATTATTGATTGTTTAGTCCCAGTTAGTACTTAGCATTTCAGTATCTT
Source organism: Datura stramonium (assembly GCA_018107945.1). Taxonomy (NCBI): domain Eukaryota; kingdom Viridiplantae; phylum Streptophyta; class Magnoliopsida; order Solanales; family Solanaceae; genus Datura; species Datura stramonium. Next base: position 706,264 of record JACEIK010000036.1, on the reverse strand, counting down.
ACAGAAATGTCAGCTGATCAGTTTGACTATACTCAGTCTCTAGAGGAGTTCAGAAAAACTCTATATACTCAATTATTAGTTGTCAGGGTGTTCTTCAGACAATTACGATGCTTTAAGCTAAAGCAACTCTAGCCAGTCTTAGAACCCTTAGTTTCAGTTATCAGGTCCTTCAAACTCTCAGGTTACTTCCATATAAGTATTCCTGACTTAAGTCTTGGGACATCAGGTTTGAGCTATCAGCCTAGTAGTCACAGTTAGAAATTCCAGCGGGAGTAGGACTTATCATTGAGTGGCACAGGGTTCAGCACACCCAGGTTCCTAGAGCTACGTTGCCACCGTAAGATTTTAGCCCGATGGGCATTAGACAGTGATCACCCAATTCAACTACTATACCATGGCAAGTTATAGTGGGCCTTTTCTGATGAGAGGTATACATCGGACTCCACGTTTAGCTCACGTGGTTACATGTCGGTTATAGTCTCTCTCATAGTATAGTACAATACCCTTAGAAAAGAACAGTCACAGTTTTCAATTCAGTTCAGTTTTTCATATTTCAGTATGTAGTTATGGCCCTTAGATAGTACCTGTGTTACAGTTATATTAAGTGTTTATCAGTTCAGTTGTGTATTTCTATTATTCTTACTTACATCTTGCATACTCAGTACATTCAAAGTATTGATGCATATATTCTATGCTATATCATATTATGATACAGGCCCAGGTTCTCAGTCACAGCATCATCAATAGTTTCTTTCAGACAATTTCAGGCTTGTCTTAATTTCAGAAAAGTTTATCTAGTTATGTTTTCTCAACTTCCTCTTCTATTTAATTCAATATACCAGTATGATGTTAAGCCATGTGTTAGCTTGGGGTCACTTGTGATACCAAGTACCGTGTCGCATCCAGGGTATAAACTCATATCGTGACAAACTTAGTATTAGAGCACTAGGTTTAGAGTATCCTAGTATGTTTGAAAACTACGTCATTAGAGTTCTTTTCATGGGTGTGATGTGTGCCACACTTACGAGGGGGAGGCTACAAGATGTTATTAGAAAAGTTCTCTTCTTTCATAATTCTGATCATGTGTGGAGTGTGAAACTCTAAAAGTTCCTATTCTAACTCTGACTCTACTTTTTTTAGATAATGATGCCCCCTAAAAGAGGAAACGGGAGAAGTACTAACAATGCTAATCGGCCAACCCCACCAACTCCAGCAGCCCCTTAGGACGATTAGGTGTCCTCTGCAGAATTCGAGCGGTAATTCAGATATTGGCTCAGGCTATGACCAACCAAGTGAACCAGAACCAATGGGTTTGCAGATGTGGCTAGAGTCTGAGATTTCACACGAATGAATCCCCTGGCTTTTCACGGATCTAAGGTAGAGGAATACTCGCAAGATTTCGTGGACAAGATCCAGAAAATTACCTAAATAATGAGTGTCATTGCTACAGAGAGTGCTGAATTAGCTGCCTACCAGCTGAAAAGGGTGGCTCAGATCTGTTACAAGCAGTGGAAGGAGGGAGGGCCGAATGAAGCAGGCCTGATAGATGGGATGAGTTCATGAAGACATTTTTAGATAGGTTCTTTCCTCGAGAATTGAGGGAAGCTAAGGCTACTGAATTCATGAACCTGAGGCAGAACAACATAACGGTGGAGGAGTACGCACTGAAGTTTACTCAACTATGAGATATTCTCCTGAAATGGTTGCTAAGCTAAGGGCCTGTATGCTCAAGTTCGTTAATGGAGTTTCGGACTTGGTGCTTAAGGAATGCAGAACCGCGATGCTGATCAAAGACATTGACCTCTCTAGCCTCATCATTCATGCCCAGCAGATAGAGGCAGAAAAGTTGAAGGATATACAGAGGGAAAACAAGCGGGCCAGAACATGCCAGTTTGAGTATGGCCAGTAGAGGTCAGGTGGGGGCAGTCGATTACAACAGCAGCAGCTAAAAAATCCAGTACCCTCATCAACCAATGCCTCCTCTTTTTGATCCTGCAAGGATCGAAAGGGTGGAGCATCATGTTTCCAGCCTACCCTAAATATGGCAATAATCACTTTGGGGAGTGTCGTTTAGGCAAGGAGGGTTGTTACGGTTGCGGCCAGCTGGGTCACAGATTGAGAGATTTTCTATCAGTAGGACAGGGAAAGAACCAATCCACCACCTCAGTAGCCCCAACAGGTCGTCCAGCTTAGTAGGGCACTACTTCAGGTACGAATGGCGGGCAGCTCCAAAACCATTTTTATTCTTTTTCTTCTCGTCAGGATTAGGAGAACTCACCCGATGTGGTTATGGGTATGTTACATCTTTTCCACATTGATGTGTATGTCTTGTTATATCCAGGAGCCACACTTTTCTTCGTGATTCCATATATTATTGTTTAGTTTGATATTAGTCTAGAATTCCTCACAGAACCATTATTCATTTCTACTCCGGTTGGTGAGTCAGTTAGAGCCAACTGGGTCTATAGAATTTTCTAGTCTCAATGTTGACTAAAATTATTCCAGTTGATCTAGTAGAGCTAGACATGGTAGATTTCGACCTTATTCTTGGCATAGATTGGTTACAATCCTGCTATGCCTCAGTCGACTGCAGAACTAGTCGTCACATTTCAGTTTCCTAATGAGCCAATCTTAGAATGGAAGGGCAATGTTTCAGCGCCTAAGGGTCGGTTTATTTCCTACCTTAAGACCCGAAAAATGATTTCAAAGGGTTGCATCTATCACTTAGTTAGGGTAAGGGATTCCAGCTCCGAGACCCTGGCTATTCAGTCAGTTCCAGTCGTTAATGAGTTCCTAATGTCTTTCTCAAAGATTTTTCCGGAGTCCCTCCTGAGCGGGAGATAGAATTCGGCATAGAAAACACCTAGCCCATCTCTATTCCTCCTTACAAAATGGATCCAACTGAGCTCAAAGAGTTGAAGGAACAGTCAAAAGACCTTCTAGATAAGGGCTTTATCAGACCCAACATCTCTCCATGGGGTGCTCCAGTATTGTTCGTGCCAAAGAAAGATGGTACACCCAGAATGTGCATAAACTATCATCAACTGAACAAAGTTACCATTAAGAACAAATATCCTCTGTCCAGGATTGACGACTTGTTCGATCAGCTTCAAGGAGCTAGTTGTTTCTCCAAGACAGACCTCACATCGGGATACCACCAGCTCAAGGTCAAGGAATATGATATTTCAAAAACAGCTTTTAGAACTCGGTATGGTCACTATGAATTCGTGGTTATGTATTTTGGACTAGCCAATGCTCCTGAAGAATTTATGGATCTGATGAACAAAGTATTCAAGATGTACCTGGACATGTTCGTCATTGTGTTTATAGATGACATATTGGTATACTCCAAGGATGTGGAGGATCATGCTAACCGCATAAGGGTAGTGTTGCAGTCTCTCAGAGACCGTTAGTTGTTCGCTAAATTAAACAATTGTGAATTATGGTTGAAATCAGTAGCCTTCCTCGGTCATGTGGTCTCAGGTGAAGGTATTCAGGTAGATCCCCAAAAGATAGCAACAGTAAAAGATTAGCCAAGACCCACTTCCCCATCAGATATCAGAAGTTTCTTGGGTTTAGCTGGTTATTACCGATGGTTTGTATAAGGGTTTTCTTCCATTGCATCCCCATTGACGAAACTGACTCAGAAAAAGGTGAAGTTTCAGTGGTTAGATTCTTTTGAGAAGAGTTTCCAAAAGTTAAAGACACGACTTACTACAGCTCCAGTTTTGACCTTTCCAGAAGGAACAGATGGATTCATAGTTTATTGTGATGCTTCTCGAGTTGGCGTCAATTGCGTTCTGATACAGCAGGGTAAGGTGATAGCTTATTCCTCCAGACAGCTCAAGGTTCATGAGAAGAACTATCCGACTCATGATCTTGAACTGGCGACAGTGGTATTTGCTTTGAAGATATGGAGGCATTACCTTTATGGAGTTCACATGTGATGTTTTCATTGACCACAAGAGCATTCAATATGTCTTTAGTCAGAAGGACTTGAACCATCGTCAGAGGAGGTGGTTGGAATTATTGAAAGATTTTGACATGAGTGTGCTATACCACCCGGGCAAGGGCAATGTGGTGGCTAATGCCTTAAGCAGGAAGTCTATGGGAAACATTGCTCATGTCGAAGAGGGCAGAAAGGAACTGACAAAAGATATCCACAGGTTAGCTCAATTGGGAGTGTATTTAGTCGACTCAACTGAGGGCGGATTTGTAATCCAAAGTGGGTCAAAATCCTCACTGGTGGTAGAGGTTAAATCAAAGCATAATGAAGACCCCATACTACTCAAGCTGAAAGAAGCAATTCTAAGAAAAGAGGTGGAGGCTTTCTCTAAAGGGAGAGATGGTATGCTTCGTTACTAGGACAGATTGTGTGTTCCAGATGTAGACGATTTGAAACAACAACTACTAGTAGAAGCACATAACTCCAGGTATTCTATTCATTCGAGTGCCACAAAGATGTACCGTGACCTACGAAAAATCTATTGGTGGAATGGCATGAAGAAGGACATTGCAGAATTTGTAGCTAAGTGTTCGAACTGCCCACAGGTTAAGGTTCAACACCAGATACCTAGGGGTATGACTCAGGATATTAGTATTTCGACTTAGAAGTGGGAGAAAGTGAATATGGACTTCATCACAGGTTTACCTCGTACGCACCGACAACATGATTCAATTTGGGTGGTTGTAGACCGAATGACTAAGTCGGCACAATTCCTACCGGTTAAGACTACCGACTTAGCTAAGGGTTATGCTAGACTGTACATTCGGGAGTTTTTCTGACTGCACGGAGTTTTCTTGTCCATCGTTTCAGATAGAGGTACTCAATTTACCTCGCTTTTCTGGAAATTATATCAGAAGTGACTTGGCACTCAGGTCAAGCTCAACACAAATTTTCACCCACAAACGGATGGACAAGCTGAACAGACTATTCAGATCTTGGAAGACATGTTGAGATTGTGTGATTGATTTCAAGGGTAGTTGGGATGATCACCTACCTCTCATCGAATTTGCATACAATAACGACTACCACTCTAGCATCCAGATGGGCCCGTTTGAGGCATTGTATGATAGGAGGTGAAAATATCTTATAGGATGGTTCAAAGTTGGTGAAGCTACCATGATAGGACTAGACTCAGTTCATGAGGATGCAAAAGGTTCATCTTATCAGAAAAAGGTTGAAAACAGCGCAGAGCTAACAAATATAGTATGCAGATGTAAGGAGAAGAGAGATAGAGTTTGCTATAAATGATTGGGTTTATCTGAAGATTTCACCTATAAAAGGGGTGATGAGGTTTGGGAAGAAAGGAAAACTCAGTCTGAGATATGTTGGACCTTACAAAATCCTGAGACGCATCGACAGTGTGGCTTATGAGATGGAACTGCCTGCGGAGCTAGCATCAGTGCACCCAATCTTCCATGTGTCCTTATTGAAGAAATGCATTGGTGACCCAATCTCAGTATTGCCTTTAGAGAGTGTTGGTGTAAAGGATAGCCTCTCTTACGAAGAAGTTTCAATTGAGATCTTAGACAGTCAGGTTCGTAAGCTGAGAAACAAGGAGGTCGCTTCAGTAAAATTTCTATGAAAGAATGAGCTAGTTGAGGGAGCTACGTGGGAAACATAAGCAAACATGATGACTAAATACCCTCATTTGTTCCCTTCCAGTTCAGCTTTAGTATCGGGTATTATATTCTCTTCAGTATCTCATTCAGTTCAATACCTTTCAGTTCTTTCTATGTTAAAATATGCACCTTAGTTGCATATATTCAGTTAGAATTTCTCTTTCAGTCCAAAGTCAAACACTCCTCCAGTTGTCAGTTTATAGTTCTCGGCCTTGGGATTGCAGCTCTTTCCCTATCCTTTCAGCTTAGTTAGTCTCCATTTGAGGTCGAATGTTCCCATGGGGGAGATATTGTAACACCCTAGAACTTTCTAAGACTAACCTCGTGATTTCAAACTTGATCATGCAGAAAATAAAAAAAAATGATCACAGTACGATTCACAGTACGACTCGTACGTTGGAGGTACGAACCATACCTAGACTCATAGCAGGAGGGTGGAGGAGATCAGTTAAGGTGACTTGAGAAACTACGATTTCATGTTAAGACCTATACTACCCTGGTACGGATCGTACTGACCAGTCGTGAAATAACTAAGAGTTGTGGCCAAGAAAATTCAGGCTAACCACGAGTCAGGGTACGACTCGTGGTACAGCAGTACGACCCGTAAGATAGGTCGTGAGAGGGGTCAGAGGAATACTCAAGACTCAGCTACAGATCGCGATACGAGTCGTAGTAGGCATCCTTGGAAAACATCGTAGAGCTAGATTAAAGTAGATTCGCTAGCCAAGAATGGTTGTACGGATCGTAGTATAATGGTACAACTCGTAGGTTTAGTCATACCATCTAACAGGCACAATTTCTNCTAACAGGCACAATTTCTATTAAATGTTTCAGGGCCAATTTTGTAAGACCATATCACCTTAACTCCTAAACTACATCGTATTAGGATTATTTAGGAGGGATTTTAGAGGAATAGTCGACCCTCTCTCTCATTCTTTCCCCAGAAATTAGAAAGAAGAAGCACGAAGAACTCAGACAGCTCTCTCAGAGCAAGCTAGTGCTTTCAGGTTTCCTTCTCAGATTCTCAAGATTTCTTCCAAGGAATTTTACTCCAGGTATGTGAAATTTCAACGAGGGATTGCTCTTTTCTTGTGCCCCAAAAACCTTCCTAAAATCTTTATCAGTTCTAGCCATTTTAGTATTAATGTTAGGGTTGTCTTTCAATTAGAATATGAACTTCCTTCTTATTTAATTCTCATGATTTTGAACGTTGTTGTTAATTATACTTCATGTTGATATCTCTTTCCATGAAATATATGTTTATCCATAGTCTATAAATGTAATTTGAAAAGTATTATATAATTATTTAGATACGAATGTTGTTTCATTCTGATAGTTCTTATAATCAACAGAATAGCACAGTTAGATGATCCAAAAGTTGAATTATTGATTGTTTAGTCTCAGTCAGTACTTATCCTTTCAGTATCTTACAGAAATGTCAACCGATCAGTTTGACTATACTCAGTATCCTGAGGAGTTCATAAAAACTCCACAATCTCAGTTGTCAGTTGTCAGGGTGTTCTTCAGATGGTTACGAAACTTTCATCTAAAGTAGCTCTGGCTAGTCTTAGAACCCTTAGTTTCAGTTATCAGGTCATTCAGACTCTCAGGTTACTTCCAGATAAGTATTCCTGACTTAAGTTTTGGAACATCAGGTTCGAGCTATCAGCCTAGTAGTCACAGTTAGAAATTCCAGTGAGAGTAGGACTTAGTATCGAGTGGTACGGGGTTCAGTGCACCCAGGTTCCTAGAACTACATTGCCATAGTAGAATTTTAGCCCGATGGGCAACGGATAGTGATCACCCAGTTCAACAACTATACTCTGACAAGGTATAGTGGGCCTTTTTCGACGGGGGTATACATCAGACTTCATGTTTAGATCACATGGTTATATATTGGTTATAGTCTCTCCCATAGTATAGTACAGTACCGCTTAGAACAAAACAGTCACAGTTTTTAGTTCAGTTTAGTTATTCAGATTTCAGTATGTAGTTATGATCCTCAAAGAGTACTTGTGTTACAGTTATATTTAGTGTTTATCAGTTCAGTTGTGTATTTCTATTGTTCTTACTTTCATCTTGCATACTTAGTATATTCAAAGTACTGATGCATATATTCTATGATGTATCGTATTATGATAGGTGCGGGTTCTCAGTAATAGTATCGTCAATAGTTCCTTTCAAATGATTTCAGCAACACTATCTTTGGTGAATCCTCATCTTTCGAGGACAAGGATTTAGTTCTATTTTCAGTTTCTTACTTTCAGATTTTAGAGTTAGTTGGGGGCTTGTTCCAGAAACTCACCAATTCTTAGATGTCTTTCAGACATAGCACTTTTCAACATGTTTTTGCACTAGTTGTATAAATTTCAGCAGTTTATCAGGCTTGTCTTAATTTCAGAAAAGTTTATCTAGTTATATTTTCTCAACTTCCGCTTCTATTTAATTCAGTATACTAGTGTGATGTTAAGCCATGTGTTAGCTTAGGGTCACTTGTGACACCAAATACCGTGTCGCATCTAGGGTGTAAACTCGGATCGTGACAAGAGGCCAAAGAGAGAAGGGAGAGAGAAAGATAGATATGAAAGATCATGTATTAATTATAACATGATTTTTGGTAATTTGTCATTTTAAAAAATAATATTCTATATTTAACTCAATACATTAATTAGTGTATTTGTATTTTATATATTTAAATAATAAAAATATAAAAAGATGACACATTAAATATTTCATATTTTATAATAATGATAATATTGCTACATAAGCCTATTTTCGGCTCGCTATGGCCATTTATGTAATTTTTCTCCAAAAATATCCAAATTAGATTCAATTGGAGATAAGTCATTTGAAGTCCTTGAATAGATTGGAGATAATATTTATAAACTTGATCTTCCCAATGAACATCAAGTTAGTGCTACCTTTGATGTTTATGATTTTATTTTATTTTATGCAGGATTGAATTTGAGGACGATTCTCTTGAAGAAAAAGGGAATGATAGCATTCATGGCAACTCGATATCATTAAAGGAGGCTCTAGAAGTTCCAAGATGACGCATGACAATATCTCAAACAAGAAAATTTCAAGACAAGATTAATAGGTTGGAATTAGCAATTAAAAAGTATCTTATAATGAAAGAAGAGCTCAGCCAAATTTCAAGTATAACATTTATTTGGAGTTCCAAATTAAAGTCCAAAGATAAGATGAAATAGGGGCCAGATCTGCTCCAAAATGAAAAAAGATACAACAACCCAAAATTAGTGTTCTTTTATCTAGTTTCTAGATTCAATATTCAAGAGTTATTTTATGTTGTGTGACTTTATTGGACTATGTGTGAGTAGCCTTTTATGCATCCAGAAAATATCATTTTCATTTAATTCTGTCTTTTATCATTCCCCTTCTGTACTACTATACAAAAGGTTTTTTTTTACCTTTATTGGAACATACATTTGAACAATATTAATATTGAGATCTCTTTTGCCCTTTATGACAGATTGCTTTGGAATTTATTATTCAACCTAACTAGTTCATAGTTCAAGATAACTTCCTCTTTGGTATCTTTGATTTTTTTTCCTAGTATTCTTAGAAGGCGATTAGTACCCATACTAATTATTGTTACGCGTCAATTTTGAGTTGAAATTCGAAAACCTTTTCATAACGTTAGCTCTATTTTTGTTTAAAAATAGAGTCGCTACTGAATTTTTAGGACAAATTAAGAAACCATTTAAAAAGGTATTTAAAGATAAACCTTTTTGTTAAACCAAATA
>JACEIK010000036.1:659363-671713 GCA_018107945.1 Datura stramonium | reverse complement strand
ATACATGAAAAACTGGATGGATTGAAGCTAATTCCGATGGAAACTTCAACTCATATGCTACCTTGCTAACTCGTTTCACAATCCGGTATGGGTCAGCATAACGAGGACTGAGTTTTCCTTTCTTTCGAATCTGATCACTCCCTTCACGGGAGATACCTTCAAAAATACCCAATCATTGACTTCAAACTCAAGTTCTCTCCTTCTCACATCCACATAGGACTTTTGGCGACTCTGAGTTGTTTTCAACCTGTCCCTTATAAGCTGAACTTTCTCCATGGCCTCATGGACTGAATCCGATCCTATCATCGCAGCTTCATTGACTTCAAACCAAGCAATAGGCAATATACATCTTCGCCCATAGAGAGCCTCAAATGGAGCCATCTGAATGTTGGAATGGTAGTTGTTGTTATATGCAAACTCAATGAGAGACAAATGATCATCCCAACTTCCCTTGAAATCAATAACACAGGATCTTAACATATCTTCGAGAGTCTGAATGGTCTGCTCCACCTGACCATCCGTCTGCGGGTGAAATGTTGTGCTAAGCTTGGCCTGAGTGCCAAGTCCCTTTTGAAATAATCTCCAAAACTAAGAGGTAAACTGAGTACCTCTATTTGATATGATGGACAAGGGCACTCCATGCAACCAAACCAACTCCCAAATGTACTTCTTAGCATAATCCTCAGCTGAATTGGTAGTTTTGATCGATAGGAAATGAGCTGCTTTAGTCAACCTGTCCACAACAACCCAAATGAAGTCATATTGTTGGCGAGTGCGAGGTAACCCTGTAATGAAATCCATGTTGATCTCTTCCCACTTCTAAGTAGGAATGATAATATCTTGGAGCACACCTCCGGGTCTTTGATGCTCAACCTTCACCTGTTGACAGTTTGGACACTTAGCCACAAATTTTGCTATGTCCTTCTTCATGCCATTCTACCAATAGATTTTCCGTAGGTCACGGTACATCTTGATGACACCTGTATGTATGGAATATCTGGAACCATGAGCTTCATACAACATCCGCTCCCTTAAATCATTGACATCCGAAACACATAAATGACCCTGATATCGAAGCACACCATCTTCCCCTTTGGAGAAGACCTCTACCTTGACTCTGAAAAGCTTCCTTTAGTTTCACCAAAATGGGATCCTCGTCTTGCCTAGCTTTAATGTCGGTCACCAAGAATGATTCTGACCCATTCTGAATAATAAATCCACCATCTATCGAGTCAACTAGGCGAACTCCCAATCGTGCAAGCTGATGCACCTCCTTCACCAACTCCTTTCTCCCCTCATCTATATGAGACACATTTTCCATAGAAAGCCTACTTAGAGTGTCTGCCACCACATTAGCCATGCCCGGATGGTAAAGGACACTCAAATCATAATCCTTGAGTAACTCCAACCACCTATCTTGGCGTAGATTAGGTCCTTCTAGGTAAACACATATTATAGGCTCTTGTGGTCCGTAAATACTCAACATGGACCCCGTACAAAGAGTGTCTCCAAATCTTCATGGCAAATACTACCGCTGCGAATTCGAGATCATGAGTCGGATAATTCTTTTCATGAACCTTCAGCTGCCTGGAAGCATATGTTATAACCTTACCATGTTGCATCAATATATAACCAAGGTCGATTCTTGAAGCATCACAATATACCACAAACCTATCGATACCCTCGGGTAGGGTCAACACAGGTGCTGAGGTGAGTCGAGCCTTCAATTCTTGGAAGCTCTTCTCACAAGCCTCTGACCATTGGAACTTCACTTTCTTCTGGGTCAACCTAGTCAAAGGGGCTGCTATGGATGAAAATCCCTCAATAAATCTCCGATAATACCCAGCTAAACCCAAGAAACTCCTAATATCCGAAGGATTCACCGGTTTGGGCCAATTCTTTACCGCTTATATCTTTTGAGAGTCTATCTGTACTCCCTCACTTGACACCACATGACCCAAAAATGCCACTGGGTTTAACCAAAAATCACATTTGCTGAACTTAGCATACTACTGACGATCCTTCAAAGTCTGTAACATCACCCTCAAGTGAGCGACATGCTCCTCCTCGCTCCGAGAGTATATAAGGATGTCATCTATGAACACAATCATGAACATATCCAAGTATGAATTGAACACCCTGTTCACCAAATCCATAAAAGCTGTAGGAGCATTCGTTAGTTCAAAAGACATAACTACAAACTCATAATAACCATACCGCGTCCTGAAGGCTGTCTTCAGGATGTCACTCTCCCGAACCTTGAGCTGATGGTATCCAGATCTGAGGTCTATCTTCGAAAAGCACTTAGCTCCCTGAATCTGGTAAAAAAAATCATCAATTCCGGGGAGAGCATACCTGTTCTTGATGGTGACCTTGTTCAATTGCCGATAATCAATACACATACGAAGAGAACCATCTTTCTTCAGGACAAAGAGGACTGGTGCACCCCATGGGAGTTTGCTCGATCTGATGAAACCCTTGTCTAATAGGTCTTTCAACTGATCCTTCAACTCCTTTAGCTCAGCTGGAGCCATTATGTAAGGAGGAATAGATATAAATTGCGTATCGGGAAAAAGGTCAATACCAAAATCATCCCGCTCGGGAGAAATTTCGGTAGATCATCTGGAAAGAATTCTGGATACTCACATACTACTGGAATTGACTGGATAGTCGGGAACTCATACGTAGCATCCTTAACCCTAACTATATGGTACATGCAACCCTTAGAGATCATCTTTCTGGGCGTAAGGTAAGAAATGAAACAACCTACAGGCACAGATGAACTACCCTTTCACTCTAAGACTGGCTCACTTGGAACTCTAAACACTACTACCCTGGTTCTACAATTCACTGAGGCATAGCATGCAAATAGCCAATCCATACCGAGGATAACATCAAAATCGGTCATGGCTAACTCTACTAAATCTGCTGAGGTGATTTTCTGAAGGGATGTGACAGGGCAATTTCTATACACTCGTCTAGCTATAACTGAATCACCAACTGGAATAGAGACTGAGAAAGGTTCTGATAGGATTTCGGGATTGACTCCGAAACTACTAGCAACATAGGGCATCATAATAGACAAAGTAGCTCCTGGATCTAACAATGCATATACATCAAGATGGAATACTCGTAACATACTAGTGACTACATTCGGGGAGACCTCCTGCTCCTAACGGGATGCTAAAGCATAGAATCTGTTTTGGCGATGACCGCCATCTGTGCTAGTAGATGCCCGTTGCAGAGCTAGACGTGCTGGTGGGGTTGCTGAACTAGAAGCTGGGCCTCGGTCCCTATCAAGACCCTGTATGGATGCTAGACAATCCCTAAGTATGTGTTCGGCTTCCCGCACTCGAAACACGCACCTGTACCTGCCAAACACTGCCTTGTATGCCTCCGGCCACACTTGTCGCAAACTGGGATACTGGAATATGTAGGCCTGCTGCTCTGGACTGTAGAGGCTAATGCTCATTCTCTCTGGTCGTGCCTCGCTATAGATGGAACACTCATAGCCGACGATGTCGGGGCTGACGATCTCTGGTGGGACTGTTGATGGTGTCCACCACCTGGTCTCTGCTGAGAGAACCCATAACTGTCTGTCCTGTCCCTCTTGGTCTCTCTCTCTTTCTCACATGCACCACCTCCATCTACTGGGTGTACAAGACTATCTGAGGAAAATCCATATCCTGATGAAGCATCACAGTTTGGCAATACTTGTCTAGGTAGTCCGCCACTCCATGAACAAACCTGCTCACTCGAGCTCTCTGATCCACCACTAACTTTGGTGATTACTTGGACAGACAAGTGAACTCTAAGGTATACTCCTTCATTGTTATCTTCCCTTGTCTTAGATTCACAAATTCAGCTACTTTAATCTCCCTCATCTCACAAGGGAAGAACTGCTCCAGAAATGCGACATGAAACTCATCCCAACCGATAGAGCCTGCTCCCACTGCCCTACTATCCTTCCACTTCTTAAACTAGATGTACGCAACCCCCTTCAACTGATATGAGGCTAAGTCAGTGTACTCCTCTCCGATCACCCCCATGACCTAGGTGATCTTTAGAATCTCATCGATAAACTCATATGGATCCTCGTCCATCTTTGACCCAAGGACTTTTGGAGGGTTCATCCTTAGAAAATCTCTGACTCGTGCTACCGCCACATTCCCGTTCTGAGGGACATACACCACCACCTGCTGATTGACCTGGGCGGTCAAGGTCTGTGCTAGCATCTGAATGGCTGCCCTGAATTTAGCATGGGCAACCGGCTCTGGTGCATAGTTCTCATGGGATGGTAGAGCATGCTGGTGCTCGTCTCCATTGCCATCCTCGTGGCCATTTTGGTTTCCGTGTCTCCTTCCGTTAACTCTGCAGAGAGGCATGATTCTGCAAACGCGTATAGCATGAGTTAGAAGGATAGAGAGACATTTCACCGCATGACATAGATCATGAAAGAAGGAAATATTTCCTAAACGTCTCATAACCTCTTCGTCATAAGTGTGGCGCGCTTCACACCCATGAAAAAGACTCTACTTAACGCGGATTTCGAACACCGTAGGACACTTCAAAACCTAATTCTCTTATACCAAGTTTGTCACGATCCGAACATGGACCTCGATTGAGACACGGGACAAGGAGCCTCGAGAGACTCCAAGTCAACTCATGGCATGAACATACATCTAACTCAATCAATAATAGCGGACGATCAACATAATAAATATAGAGGAAGTCTAAACATAACGTGAAATCTGAACATACAACACGAGTCTAAAGTTGAATACAATCTATGTCTGAAAATCATCTATTTCTGATGAGTTGATGGGACAAGATCCCAACTAACTCTCTAAATCTGAAACTGAAAATGTAAATATAATTGATAAGGAATGGTCCTCGGGAGATGAGGACTCACCAACTGAGACTGGATATGCTACTCTAGAAGGATGGCTAGCAACGAGGCTGAGTCTGAATATCGGAGCCTGTATCATGAAACGATACAGCATAGAGTATGCAGTCAATATGTGGAATATACTGAGTATGCAAGATAAGTATAATCGCTTAAGTAAGTAATATCAGTAATAATGCATTTCATAAAGCATAATCAAGATAATATTCTAAGAGTAAGACTTGCATGTTATTTTCTGAAGTCATGATCTGAACATAACTACATATCATAACTGATTCGAATGACCCAAAGCTGAAAATTGATAATCATAAGTAAAACTGAACATTGGGTTAAACCTACTTAAATATATNATATATCATGAATGATAAACATGCATAACTGAAATCATGAGGAACAATGGGAGACTCGTCATATAACCGACATTACCACGATAGAGCTTACGTGGGCCTCACTATCATACTAAAGTGGGCAGAGCCGTCCATATCCTTGCCAGGGCTAAGGATGCTATCATGCTATCTATATCAAGCTGAACGCCCCTTGGGGCAGGGGAAAGCTCGCAAAGGAGGTCCCAAATAATCTGAACATACCTACGTTGGCTCGTAGTTCTGAGGCATAGGGTTGACTGACCCTTAGTCTACTCAGTGCTAGACACTACTCCCAAAAACATGCATATGCTCTTCATTATTTTTTCACGAAGCTGACCATCGTCTAGTGGCGAAGCTGAATAATCATATATGTATAAAATATGAAATCATACATGAGGAGCCTTGACTCAAATCATATCACAAGCTGAATATAATTAGGTGTCTAGACTCCAAAACCATGTGGTAAGCTAATTGACATGAAATCATAAATCATCCTTGAACATATGGGCTTGCCCAATACTTAAACATGCTTGAAAATACTTGATTCACTTGAAAACATGATCATAGACATGGGTAATTTGAAAACATGCTTTTCTCATAAATATCTCATCATACTTGAACATACATCATAGATCTCAACTTTCATGAACTTCCATGGATGGGCATCATAATTTATAATACTTGAAAACATGATTTAAAATTGAAAACATTGTAAAACTTGCCCATGAATCATAATTCAACAACATAAACATGTTTAGATCATACCCATGGTAGAAACTTAGGGAATTCATGCATTGGGTTAAATCCCTATAGGATCAACATGTAGATTTTCATGAATTGGAGAGGTATTGAGTATGGGTGTGAACAATTTCACCTATTCATAACCTTACATACCTGAGAGAATCTGATTCTACAACTTCTCTGATTTCCCAAGGAATAATTGAGGAAGAACCTTGAGAGATTGAGCTTGATCACCCCTCTAGATTTCTAAACTTGCATGCATGAATTAGGAATAGCTTAGAATGAACTTACCCTTCTTGAAACTCACTGTTCAGAGCTTAAAACGACATAGTTTAGGCCTTAGGATCATAGAAACTACGAAAAAGCCCTTAATAAACTCGTAGGGAAAAACAGACTGCCAGTCCCAACGAGGGACTGGATGAGTCTTCGTCCATGGCCACGAGTCATGGCCTACCATCCATCATCTTCACTGGAAACTGCATGTTGATAGTCACCACGAGGCACTTAATGACTCGTTATAGGTGACCACGACTCGTGGTCACCTCCCGTTACCCTCACTACCAGAAACTCCCTTGGGACACACCACATGGGACACCACAACTCGTGGTGCATCCAACGAGTCGTGGCGACCAATCCATTAGGTGCACTACCCATTCTTCCTCTTCCTTCCATCAACCTTGACGATGGTTGTAAACGCACGACTCGTGGTTACTCAAACTTGAAATTTCCAACTTAAGTCAAAGTCCTCACCACGAGTCACTTAACAACTCGTGGTCATCCTGATGGATTACTAGACGACTCGTTCTGTGACCTGATGTAGAAAATTCTGTTTTCTCCATTTAAACTCCCGGGTCTGATCTTACGGTTTTCGGGGAATTACAGAAAATCTTAACCCAAAATCAATAGTTTGGGTTAATAAGCTCGAAATTGAGTTTTGATAGTTTCCTAACGTTCGGAAGGTGATTTATGACTTGGTTGTAATAATTTTTATGGTTATTTTGTGATTTCTATCTTTTTTTCCCTATTTGACACACCCCATAGTTTCTTTTAGATGTTTATGAATTGAAGAGATGGTTGACACGATTTGTGAGGTAATTGGATGTGTTTTGGAAAAGATTTTTAGTTTTGAAAGTTTTATTTTTGGAAGGTTTGACCAAAGTCAATTTTGGGTTAACAAGGTTGGATTAGAATGTTGATAGCTCCATTAGGTCCAGAGAGTAATTTATGACTTAGTTGGATAGTTTTCATTGATCTTGAGACGCTCGAAAGCTATTTGAACCCTTGGGTGAAATTCTAGCTTTTTAGAAAATTTGAACTGACCACGACTAATATTTTGATCGAGACGACCTTGGATCTAAGCCTTGATAATTCCAACAGGTCTGAAATATATTTTATAATTGATTTACACTATTAATTTGTATTTGGGAGGTTTCAAATAATTTTCGAGGGTTTATTCCATGAATTGTTTTGGTTTTGACCACTACTAATTTGTTGTATATGGTGTAGTTGCGCCTATGACCCATTTTCACCTTGGCAATGCCGCTTCAATGAAGATTCTCCGCTTTTGTGAAGCAGTGTCTTCTGGTAGACTTACTTTTATGAGGGCGTTGTTGTAGGAGTGAAGTCGCACCAACGTTTCTCCTTTAGCATAGGCGAATTGTGCACTGCACACTAGGGTCTGCTTCTGTGAGATTTTCCCACATCATTGACTTTGCACCTATGAGGTTCTTCCTCTTCTGCGAAGTCAAGGAACATTAGTAGCCCCCACTCCTGCTATCATTTTTCCTTTTCTGTGAGCTCGTGGGTGCAAGGATTTTCCGGTTCTACGATAATACCTAGACATGAATAGTAGCTAAATTTTTTAATTCAAGTTTTGACTTCTTATTTCAATTTTGGAGCTACAGAGCTCAGATTTGGAAGATTTTTTAAGAGATTTCGAGATTTCATCATGGAAGTAAGCATTCAACTTTTTGATATTTTTCTGCTAATTTATCGCTTGTTTCATGAATTAATTCGTGTTTAGGTATTGAAAATTGAGACTTTTTATCCTAAGCTTTAAAATTAATATTTTCTCAATTTGAGTTTCGATTCATGCTTCGATTTGACTGATTTTTGGCTCATAAGCTTTTTACTTAATGATAAACTGATTTTGAAGTCAATTTTCAAATTTGATCGCGGGGGCTTGGGATTGAATTTCTTACTCGATAACTTTTATATAAAAATATGTGTATCAATATACTTGTATACTCATGTAGATTATAATTTTGATGGGTTGGGAGCTTTTCAAGGCGATTTGAAAGAAAGAGTGTAATTGTAAGGGTTCGTGGCACATTGCTCAGCATGCTAGGTAGGTTATGACTTACCTTCTAGGCTTTGCTTGGGAGGTGGTTATTGTATATTAATTATAAGGGGTTTGGGGCGTGTTAGGAGTGCCAAATTCTATCTGTGATGACTCATATTTAGGCACTGGTGTATTGTGAAGGGTACTTTGTGAATTGAAAAAATTGGAGAAATGACTCCTTATTATGAATCTAGGCTGATAGATTTATATGAATAATTGAAAAAGCTAAATGATGAAGTTTGAGCTATACACTTGTTTTATATATATTCATACCACTTTTATTGACGCATGATATCTATTTTTATGTGGTGCCCATTATCTTGATTTTTACAAAATTCATATTCTTTTGAAAAGCTTTCATCTATTCTTGTGATGTCAATAAAAAATAATTTCGGCAAGTATTATACCGATGGAAATGATTCTGACAAGAGTTACGCCGAGGGAAAACGATTCCAATAGGTTAATATCGTGCAAAACCGCTGAAAAATTGTTCCAACTAGTAATAATGTCGAAACAAATTTTAGGCAAGGAGTCCCCTTGGGTTACCACTCCTAAAAATAACTATCAGGAGAGTTGTTTATATTGGGTGATTATTGGCCATTGCATAATTATTTTATTTATTAGATTTCTTATGAATTATCTACTTGAACATGCTAATAACTTATTTCCGTTCTGATTACTTTGCTTGAAATTATGTATATTGCACAGAAATAATGGATAGTAAGTTTTATCTTTAATATATTATGATCATAGTACTCAAAGTTGTCGGTTGATGATGCGTATTGAGTGCAAATATTTTTCGTACTCGTACTACTCTTATTGCTCTCCTTTGTGCAGATTATGTTCCGAGTACCAGTGGTCCTTATTGATTTATAGTGTTGGATGCTCAACTCTAAAGATCTTTTGATGAGCTATCTGGTTGATATAGAGCCAAACTCCATCTATATCCCACTCTTGTCAATTTTATTATTTAGACAGTAATTTAGTGACTAGACAGTTATGTATTCTTAGATGCTCTTTTATACTTGACACTGAGTCTTGGGAGTTGTATTTTGTTACTTTTTCGCACTAGAGTTATATAAAAAAAATTCTTATGATTTGAACTTATATTTATTTAGTTTGGTAGTTTGGCTAACCTACTGGGGGAGAGTGTAGGTGTCATTATGACCCTTATAAATTTTGGGTCGTGAAAAAAATAGCCTTAGACATTGATTCACTCTCAACTGTAATTCACAGTTGTTCTCATCAAATAACGTGAGAAAGAACGCATTGCAAAGGTGAGTAAGCAGTTTCTCAGATAGTTTAATCACTTAGACTAGGATAATTCAAGAAAATATTATAGATTCAGTTATGATTTGCTTATTAAAGTAATGTTATATGATGTCTTATGAAAATGATTAAATTTCACGATCCTAGATTCATGTAGAATTTTCAATTAGATTGTTTATATCTCACAACTATAACCGAAAAAATCCTAACATTTACCACTCCCAGCCACCACCTCATTGTCCCTTGAATCGATGACAATCATGTAAACCACCTCGTCAACCATGGGCAGACCCACATACAACCTACCGGGTGCTCGAGCACCCATTAATCCTGACGTAGATTATTAATATAATGTATAAAAACTATTTCGAAACAAGATATATTAACCAAGAACACCCCGTAAACAAAAAGCCTAATGGGTTCGTTGGTCGGGTGGCTAGTTTGGAGGCGATATTTTGGGGTAAGTAAGGGTTCGATTCATAGGCAATACAATTGTTTTACAAGTCAGTCGTCTTTAACTGATATTTCCTATTTTCCTCCTTTTTTTATTTATAACTTCCGTTATTTACTTAACTTTTAGTTTTGATTTCTTTTTACATTTACGTAATTTCTTTTTTAGAAAGAGGGAAAAAATCAGCATCTAATCGTTTCTCTTAGTTTTTTTGAGAAATTTCGGCAAATTGGCTAAAAACTCTTTCAAGCTAATTCTTTTTTTTTCCAAAAAGTGAAGTCTTTTTATTAGTAATGGTAATATATCGTAATTTTTTCATTAGCTTTTTAAATTATTGCATTTAAATAGTTGTGCACTTATAATATGTGATGTGGTAACTTTATTTTAAAAGATGTGAGCACCCATGAGCCGAAAATTCTAAATTTGCTGTCAAACACATCTCCATCATCGGCAAACACCATTATCGTCACTGATAGCCATCAGCGAACCACCAACACTCACCAAAAACCCAAGCACCGCAAACATCAACCAAAACATAGCAAATCATTATGAGCCCTACTCGTTTTATTAAGGGGAAAGCGGGATGGGTTTAGCTTTACCATTGGGTTTTTTTTTTATACAGCCGTTAGTTTTTAAGTTCATTCTGTTAGTTGAATCAAAGGCGTTGCATTTTAGCAAACTTAAGAGATTAAAAATGTTCAATATTATGTTTGAAGGACAAAAATAAACTTATTTCTATAAATAAGGGATAATTTTAACTAAAGATCATTTAATTAGAAATGGAATTTAAGTTACATATATATTAACATTACAATAGAAATATAGGGTAAAGTTGCATATAATAGACTCTTAGGGTTCAATCCTTCCCTAAAATTCTGTACATAGTAAAAACTTAATGCACCGTCCTGCCCTTTTTATCTATATTAACTTGTTGTGCATGTTACTTGCTATTTGTTTTAGGTCATCATCATTTTTCAAGTAACATAATTTATATAAATCATTTTCACAAGAATACATATAACTTAAACTTTTACTAACAACAAAGGTAAATAAGCATGACTTTTTTGGGGAGTATAATTACATGAGCATGACTGTCACGGGGTCAAATTCTAGACCACGCGGAGCACCCAATCGTTGCCTTGACTTCTCCTTGAAAGGGTTCAGCTCTAACACTTAGCCTTGATAGCTAAGAAACGTTTATGCTTGGCTATTCACACAAAATCAAGTATAGAAGATTTGTAAGAAGAGAGGATTGGTGGCAAATGCCAAAAAACTCTTTATATCACAAAGAATGCTTTACAAGTGAAGGACTTTGTTTTCTTGCTTGTGGATGGTTGCAAATGAATGCCATCCCTCCTATTTATACTACTCTACGGAACATCCTAGAACATGGCTAGATATTTACAAGATGGAATATTCTTGGAATATGCCTAGAGATGCCTAGACTTGCTTAGAGTGTCCTAGACTAGCCTAGAAAGTTCTAGGGAGTGTTGGGGCGTTTTTATGCTTCCTAGCATTTCCTAGAATGTTCTAGGTCATGCTAGATCACTCAAGTATACTCAAGAACGCCCTAGACACTTCTAGAACAGCCCGGGGCCCTAATTTTAAGCTGGGTGGGTACAGACTCCCCCACCTGAATCGACGATGTCCTCGGCGCCATGCTGCTGTTGTGATTGCTGCTGCTGCCTCAGGAACGCATGTACTTGATCCTTGAATTTCCACAAATCTTCATAGCGTTCCCACATTGCTTCTTCCGGAGACTGGCCCTTCTAATGTACTAGGAACATCTCTGCTTGATTGTTCCAACCTTTCCCTCGAACTAGCTTATAGTCCATGATTGCCTCTATCTGCTTGTCTATGGCAGGCGGGGTGATGAAAATTTGGCTTCTTCTGGACTGACCCCTCTCTGTGTCCTCCCGGTCTTCATGAAATGGATTGAGTTGTCTTGCATGGAAGATAGGGTAGATCTTTAAATGTCGAGGCATATCAAGCTTGTAAGAGATCTTGCCAACCTTGGAAATAATCTCGAATGGACCCTCGTAGAGCCGGATTAGATTCTGATTGACGCCTCTTAATGACTTGAACTGGAGAGGGTTCAACTTCAGCATAACCTTGTCCCCGATCTAGTAGTGCACGGGACGCCTCTTTCGGTCGGCAAACCGCTTCATTTTGCGGGCTGCCTTGTCAAGATAGGCCCTGGCCATGTCTAGCTACTCTTCCCAGGCCTTGGCCATGTAATATGCGCTTGGGTTTCTCATCCCAACTTGTGTGGGTAAT
>JACEIK010000036.1:614404-641915 GCA_018107945.1 Datura stramonium | reverse complement strand
GTAATTTTTTACCAAAGGGGTTCGGGTGAACACCCTCGGCCCCCTCTAGGTCCGCCCCTTCCCATAACCATCAGTTTCTCCCCTATCTCTTGAGCACTGATCATAGTTAAGCTACCCCATCTTATCCTTCTCTTCATCCTCTTCCTCTTGTTCTCTAAATCCATCACCAGAAGTTAACTAAATTTTAATTCCACATATAGGTTAATTTCCAATCATTCTTGCATTATTCTTCTTTTGCGAAAAATTCAATTAGCGAGGAAAACTGTTTAGTAAAGTAAGTTATTTTAGTCGCCAATATTGTCTTCTCATTGCAATAACAGCAAAAATAAGAATCTTTTTTTATGAATTGTTTTTCCTTATTTAAAGATTGCTAGATTTTCTTATTTAAAATTTTATTTCTTAAAAAAACAGAAATTATGATAATGTATTCTGTCTTTGAGTTAATTTTGCGTATGATCAATGAATTGTTTTTTACTATAATTATAGATTCACTAACTGTTTTTTATCATGTTAAAATAATTAATGAATTTTATTCAGTATTAGAATAAAGTCACATAATTAATTTTTTGTCACATTAACGTAACTAAACATTTTTCAATACAATAAAAAAAAATCACAAAATTAAGTTTTACCTATTATAACAATAAAATCACTTTAATGGATAGGTTTTATAGTTATGGTAGGTACAATTATCAGTTATTTTAATGTTATTTTACGACTTTAAAGCCATGCATGGAATACTTTTAAACTTCTCTCGTATTTTAAGCATAAAGGAACCATTAACGTAACACTCTGAATATCAATTAAGAAACCTATCGAACTCTAAAACACCAAATCTATGAACTTTTTTCTATATTTTTTCAAGTCAACTAATACGGACCTAAAGTTGAATTCCCAGGTACTTTAATATTTTAAATTAATCTACTCTACCAGAAAGAGTGAACGAATGCAAAAGCTTTTTAGATCTTGAGGTACTATTGCGCTGAGTCAATAAAGTGAGCTGAAAATTATAAAGTGAGTTTAATTTTAACAGAAATAAAAAATATTTGATGATTTCTTCTGATCTATATAGTCTTGGTAGGATAAAGTTACTTGATACGTGGTGGTGGTGGAAGATGGTAGGTATCCCGTAGAATTAGTCGGAAATACGCACAAACTGATTTAGACATTATAATTATTTTTCAAATAAAAAATAAAAAAGATCTTGAGGTACTATTTTTATATGTTCTGTACATAGTCTGTATCTTTGTCTTCATACATGAATAACTTAATGGTTTTTATTTCATTAAAAGGGTAAGTGTACCTAATTTACCTTTTTTTTAACGAATAGATGGATGATAATTTTCATTTATAAAATTGTGTAACCATAGAGAGGGATCTGTGGCTAACTCACATGTAGGGAGTATAAAGCACTTTTTAGAGTGGGAAAAAGGGGGGTGTTAGAAAGAAAATGGATGGCAAAAAAAGGGAAATGCCCACTAACAAAAAGAGCTTTTATATATGTTAAAAGTAGAGTATTATTAGCTAAAGGGGAAAGTAGGCATGATTGGTCATTAACAAAATGGGAATTAAGTGATGGACTTTCCATTAGTGGAATAGTTCTTTTATTATTAACTAAATCAAAATCCTAGTTAATTATGCTCTCTATATATGAGATATGATGCTCTCTATCAAAGGTCGTATGGGATTTTCACTATACCTATTTTTATTCCTTTAATTCCCTAAACTGGCTTTCCAGATATGCTTTTTGACAACTAATATCACTAATTTTTATTCCCCTCTTATTTGTCACTGTAGTTACTGACTCACCACTTAGGGAGGAGCCATATAGATGCCTATTTTTATACTCTAGTAATTAAATTGGGATTTTAATTTTTATCTTCTAAATTCTTCTTTTTCTCTAAGAAACTTTTTGTTCAAAAACACAGTGGGTGGATAACATTAGAGCTCCCTTTTCGTTCACCATTGCTCGCGCAAATTCTAAGGAAGAATGCTCCCTTATTGATGTAGAAGAGTCTTTATTGGTGCTTTAGATTAGGAACTTTAAAAAGCGTTTTACATCTCTTCAGATGAAATATTAACTTCAAACATTGAACATATGTACAAGAATATAAAAAATTACTAAAGTACTTGGAATTTGAATAAAGTTCAGTAAGAGCCCTTTGGGATGTTATCCAAGTGTCCTGATTATATTTCAAAAATTAGTTTTTGGACGCGTGCGTTGCATGTATATTCCATGCTAATATATTAGTATAATATGTTTTATAATAATGTAAATAATTTTAAAATAAGTAATAGCTTACACGAAATTTTGAAGGGCTGAATGCAAGCTAAACTAATGACAGACGAGTCTACTCGATTGATATTTATTGTTATTAAAAAAATCAATCTTATTGAAAATCTGTGCTATGACATAAAGTTGAAAGGATCTTCTTCATTTTCAGAGAAGAAGGAAGTCATTCTTTAATAGTATTGTTTTCTGCTTCAATCATTATTAGAAATTCATGTAAATTTGACAAAAGAATATTAGGAGGGAGTAATTATTTGTAATAGAGATACTTAATAGTTATTGAGAAAATCTAATTGATGTTTATAAATCATAATTACACGTACAAATTGCTATCAAATGAATTTCAAAAGTAGTATTCAAATAACTTCAGTTATGCAATTCTTATAATATATAAAGCCCATCTTCGTCCAATATAGATAATATATAAAGTATTCAACTTTATAAAGTTCTTTAGGTATGTCACAACACATAATTTTTTATTTTATAAATACACCAAGGTCGATGTAGATTTATCAATAATAAAAAGAAAGCAAAAGACAGAATAACATAAAGAAATGTTCGACAAAAGCTTCACAAAACATAATTTAAATGTTTGCTATAATTGCAAAATATTTCATGTCTTAAAATTTTTTGCCTTCTTTCTAAAACTATAGCCTCCGTCTTTTATACCACATATACCAAGAAATTATTGTCGAATGCGAGTAGTGTTTTGTAAAATTTTTATAGAAATTCGATCAACATGTGCCTTTCTAAGGATGCCAAATAGATCATTGTCAATTTCATAATATATGTTCCATACAAAAATAGTTATTATTAGTGATAGAGATAATAATTGCTAAAATATTTAATTGATATTATATAAATCATAATTCCACATTTATATGCCCTTTGTCCGATTCAAAATATTAGTTCTGCCATCTCAGAGTTTGACAGAAAATTATTAGTTGTCAAAATATGTATACCCTTTGTCTTTTGTCCTGATTTAAATTTATTATTTCATTATCTATGAGTTTGACAAAAAATATATTAGTTGAATTGTATACATATAGTTGTGTTATAAAATATAACACAATCATCTATGAGATATTTTAGTACTTCAAGAAAAATATAGCACTCTATTATATCAGGAAATCTAAATATGAAAAAGCATTTTAAAGCATCAAAGAAAGATTATCAATATTTTTTTGCCTTGGAACAATAATTATCCACTCTTATGCAACTCAATATAAAAATGAATAAAAATGACCACAATAATTTTTCTAAAAAAATATCTAGACATAATCAAGAGTAACAAAGTCGTCCATTTTATATATTCATAAAGAAATGTGAAAAGATTATGCAATAATATTATTATTAATATAGAAGACAAAAGAAATAAATAATAAAGATAATCATGAGAATTATTATTAGCGGAGAAGATGAAAGAAATAAAGAATAAAGAAAAAACTTATGGATAATAACTAAATACATTTATATCTATAATAAGTATGGGTAGATAGAATAATTCTCCACATTCAAGTTCAACGTATTTCAAATAATTATTTAATGATATACTTTTTTTTAAGAATGAAATGATCAATCAACTTTTTAAGGACATTTTCATAATATAACTTTTCATTAGGATCATCTCACTTATAGAATAATATGATATGATGTGATTTTAGAACTCGTTTACGTTAAGTAATACTTTATTCCCTAGTAGGGAAGTGTCTCTGTTGCTAACTTTCTAAAGTCTTATAAACAGTTTAACAATCGAAAGTAGCTCCTTGCATATCATTCTATTAGAAAGGGAGAGGCAAGTTTTAAAGACTTTAAGGGTTGCAATGGATGTCTTGCTGCTTTTTTCGTCGCAGCCATCGAAATAACTTTCGGTTTCGAGATCTACAAGAGATAGAACTCTCAAAAGAGTTTGCACAAATAGGCTCACATAATTGGTCTCGACATCTGATTTTTCTTTCACTGGGCTTGGAACCATATATGTATATCAATCAATCCCAATAAATATGGCACAAGATTGACTGAGTGGAATCAACAAAAGATTTTTAGCAACATTAACACGTATATTTGAGAAATTGTTCTTGGGCTGTGAATATATTCGTGGATATAAGTTAAATAAGAGAGAGTTATTAATTCCTTAAAGTCATTAATTTATCTTTTTTATTTGAGTTCGTGATACAGATATCATAACAACACTTTGACTTAAAAATAAAACATTTCATATATGCAGACAGAGAACAAAAGCCCTAAATCATAGATTGGAGGGATATAGAATGAATGGTCAAAGGTACAAAGCTTGCAAGGGTGAGTTCCCTCCGCATAGATCTATATATGAATCAAATTAACTCATGCGCTTTCAGGTCCTTAGCCTTTTATATTTTTTAATCTCTGTAAGAGCTTCAATTTTTTTTTTTTTTTAATTCTTTTAATGATTCGAATTCATAAACATTAAAAATAAAAAAATGTTTACCACTTAAACAATCCTCTCTATCAGTCTTTTGCCCTCTGTAATAGACATTTTAATGCCTTTCTCATATAAGGAGACTCTTGAATAAGTTCCAAATTTGCTTTACATCGATATTCCACCAAATCTTTTGAAAATAAAATAAAATAATCAAAAGATAATATTAATGGGATGAGAAACGTCAACTAATTGTTTAATAAAATGCATGTAAGCCAAAATTAATTGCTTTGTTTGAATAAAGAAGAGTTAAAAGAATATGAATTGATCATTGGTTCGACGGTTGGCAGCTTCTAAGACGAATATTCATTCAGTTCTATTTCAATCCTTAATTACCTTCTCCCAATCACCAGAATTGTCATTGCGTATATTATACATGTATGCAAAATAGAAAAGGCCAAGAGAAATAACACAAAAATAAAATTGTAGTTATTCTAGGCTTGAGTTTGCTTAGAGAACAAACTTGTACATTTTATTCAGAGATAAGTAAACTAAATATCCTGTAAAACTAAATTAATTAGATTAAAATGGACTGTTCCATGCTAATTACTCAAAATATCCAATTGATCCAAATTAATTACAATTCGTGGCCTACAATGAGTTAGAAGATCTTTCGTGTATAAGATACTATAACAGTATATTCATATATTGTAATAGCATCATGAAATATATCATGGCAGTATATCAATATATTGTGATATATCATGAAGTATACCATACCAGTATATAGATATATTGTGATGGTATCCTCATGATTAAGGAGTATATTCTTAAAGGACCGCTCATTCCTCAGTGATATCATGACAATATATGAATATATTATGATGGTATCATGAAGGATTGAGGAGCTCTGCGCGCTTTTATATTTGAAAAATCTGCGAATCCCTCCTACTTATGTTAAAACTTTTCAAGGTCCGCCATATGGGAATCCAAGTTGAAAGAGATAAATTGAATAAGTATGGTATATTTCTGAGGGACTGCTCATCCTCAGTGATACCATGACAATATATGGATACACTATGATAGTATTATATAGAATTACGAGATGGATTATTTTTTGAAACTTAGTTAGAGAGTATAAAAGTGAAGAGATAGCGAGTTGTAAATAATTTGCTCCGAGGGGACAACTATATAATTTTTTGTACATATACCTTTCCTACACAATAAATAATCACACTTCTTTATACTTCCTCAGTTCCATATTACTTGTCTCTTATTGACCTAGCATGCCTTTTAAGCAAACTATAATTAAAGGTGTATTTTACTTAATTATAATTTAGCTATTCCTCACTTCGTTCATTTTCACTTGTCCAATATTAATTTGACACACTTCTTAAGAAATATTAAATAGGATGACAATTTTACTATATCACCTTAATAAATTTAATGCTTTGGTAATATAATAGAAAATGACTATAGTTAATAATAAGGGTAGATTAAGGATTATGTGATAAATTATGTCTTGATTTTTTAAATTGGACAAGTAAAAATGAATATCTATTTTTAATATAATGAACAAGTAAAGATGGACGGAGAGATCGAAGTAATATTTTACGTAGTTATTTAATAATATGAATAGTATTATAAGAAAATGATAAATTTCTCTTATTTATTAAAATAAATAAATTTTTAATTTTTAATACAAGGATTAAATAAAATGAAAGGGAGGGAGTTTAGGGAATATCTTTCATAGTGGACTCTTACACTGCGGTGACAGATTCTTTTTTTATTTTTTATTTTTTCATTTTTGGGTGCTATTGGTAAGGGAAGTGCATACTTGACGAGTATCAGACAAGTGCTGCCAAGTGTTCACTATGTCACAGACCATTAACTATGGACTTCTGAAATTGGCTATGGAGGTGGGGGTCTAGGCGGTCTGCCTAATAGTCGTGGCCCTTCTGAAATTGGCTTTCACTGAGTTTTGCACAAAATTTGTCAATGGCTGCCAATAATAGGTTTTAAACCAATTTATGAGTCTTTTTGAAAAGTCACAACATAATTAGGTGCAATTATACGGTTTTGATCTTATTCTTGGCCGATAATTACATGGTCAAGAGGGAATTGAATGTATTTGGGAGGGAGTAATTACACTTTCCAATTCTTAAGGAGGAAGTGAAATTGGCAGTAATTATAACATATAATTACAAAGGCCACTTTTTAATTTCTTTATTTTTATTTCTTTTATTTTTATTTATTTTTTATTTTTATTATTTTAATTTATGTTTAATCTTTTTTATTTTTTATTTTTTTATTTTACATTATTTATCTTTTATTTCCTTTCTTATCATTTTCCAAACCTACTTCTTGTGATCCCATGTAGTTTCTCGTATTTTTTATTTCTTATTTTTTAATTTTCTTCATTTAACATAAATGCATTATTATTCTAAATAAAGTATAATTTCATTAAGGAATGAAGTTATAGAATTATATTTTCCTTTTCTTTAAATTATATTTAGTTATATTGCAACTTATTTTAAGTTATATTTGGAATTTGATATAAGAGTATCATGTTAATATATTTTCTTAATTTTAAATTTATGTTATATTTTCAGTTCTAATTTATTTGCTTTCGTAGTATTGACTTGTTATTTCACACCGCATATTCATTTTTTAGTTAGAATTGATCGATTAATTTTCGGCCAAATATTTGAATAATTTTATGGCATTATATTTATAATATTAATATTTTTATCAAATATTAAAAAACAAAAAAAACCAAAATAAATAAAAAAATTAAAAAAATTTATAATTAATTAAATTATAATATTATTAATATGTTTTAAAATTAAACTTATAAAATTTAAAAATTCAAAAACAAAAAAAAACTAATATAATTAAAAATATTAAAAAAATCAAAAAAGATAAAAAAATTAAAAAAATTAAAAAAATTAAAAAAATTAAAAAAATTTAATCTAACTATATAATTATACTTGTACAACTAAATAATACACTTGTAATTACAGTAAATACACTGTAATTACATCATGACAAACAAACATGTCATTGTAATTACTATCTTATAATTACTAGGTTGTGTAATTACTAACCTTATAATTATATCAACTTTAATTATAGTGACTTTCCAAACAAATCCTAAATATCCGACCCACCAAAAACATAGAAATGTTGGAGAAAAGAAAAATCCTAGTCTTACGTGTAGTAATTGACACTTGGACCACTGTCGCTGTGTTTCTTTTTTTTTTTTTTTTTTTTTTCCTCAATGACAAAAAAGGAAAATACCCAAACTACTCATTGAAGATAAAATATTTACTCATTTTTGCTCCCCCTAATGTTTTTTTTTTCTTTCTTTCTCATACTAGTTCAGTGCATTTGCTTTACACATGTACCATGTCAAACTAGTAATATATATAAAATAAATGTTAAAATTAAATTACATGTTTTTTTTGTTTTTTTAAAATTTATGATTGTTTTATAGAAAATATGATATGACAGTTTAAATAATATATTTGAGTTACAAAATAAATATTTAAAAATTTTTAAATTTTTGAAAATGATCAATGTTGATATGATTTTAGCTACCTTAATAAAGGGATAATGTTACTTTAAAAATTACGACAAATTAATATTTAGAACATTGAAATAAATTGAGAACTTGTTATTTTAACTTTCCAATAACTTGATAT
Organism: Datura stramonium; assembly: GCA_018107945.1. Classification (NCBI taxonomy): domain Eukaryota; kingdom Viridiplantae; phylum Streptophyta; class Magnoliopsida; order Solanales; family Solanaceae; genus Datura; species Datura stramonium. The sequence goes on along the minus strand of JACEIK010000036.1, from coordinate 633,523 downwards.
CCTAATTAATATGTAGTTATTTTTACGTAAAATAGTTGATGAATTTTCTTATTTAGATGAAAATAACATGTACTACTCGCATTCCTTTAGAAAAAGATTTCCGAATCTTAGTACGTAAGCGTATTGGTCCTAACTATGGGAATGTAGTCATTCATGTGATATACGGGTGTATATAGCGTGCAAAGCGTTTTAACCAAGCACGGAAGTACCGTAGAGTTGAAAATGCCGAAGTATAAATTTCAGAAAATAATCATTGTGCAGTACCGTGAAATGACATACTAATCGTAAGTGGATTCTACAATACCGTATGTCAAAGTAATGGGAAGGATATCCTATTTTCTTAAGCACTTGCCAAGGTTTATGGTTCAACTTACGGACCGTACTTCGCATCACAAGTGAAACTTCAGAGGATGAGCTAAGGACAAAATCAATAGACGGTCTAACGTATAGATGGTGGATAGATTCTAGGGGCCATATCTGGCACCATAGATAGAACTTCGTAGAGATAGGATTTTTAGTTAGGCGTGACTGGGCCCGATCTACGAACCGCAAATTAATTCTATAGATGCACTTGGCAACATAAATGGGAAGTATTATGTTTGGGTCAGTTACTTACGGCTCGACTTACGAACCGTAAGTCAATTTTACGCATCAGAATCTGACAATGTGCCCTCCATAAGTCATTCAACGCAACCCTTATAAATATGCAAATCCGACTTCTCTCACTTTTTCACTTTTCCCCAACCCTAGTTTGATACTTTCCTATCTAGTTCTCCCACTATCACGACTCCAACATAGGTCCGAATTCGAGACACGGACAAGAAATTTCAAGAGGCTCCAAGTCGACCCACATGAACGTAGCATCTAATTCACCCGTAATAAACCAAGATCAACATAAGCAACATAACGGAAGTCTGCATACATATATTTATATCAAGTTAGAATGGAATCATAAATGACAACCTGATTTCTACGTAATGTCCGAAAGCCTCTAGCAGCATACCGCAAGTCGATGGGACAACATCTCCAACTAACTCGACAAAGTCTCAGAATGAAAGAAACAACTAAAGATAACCGAATGTCTCGAAGGATGAGGACTCACTCAATGCTAGCTAGACAGCCCGAGTGGGGAAAACAAGACTAATGATACGGTTGAGACTAATCCCTCACTAGATTGAAACGATACAACATAGAGTATGCAATCAATACTTGAAATAACAGTATGCAAGGTAAGTAAATGGACAAAGCTAAAATACATAAGAATCTTATATAGGGACAACATGATCATATAACATAAATATCATAATGTAACATAAGGGCTCAAGGTCTTCATAACATTCATAAATCAGTCATAATCATAATAATAGGAGAAAAACTTCATTAAACATGACTTAAGCCAAAAGTAATATAAAAATAACCATACATAAATCATGAGAAATTACATGGGATATTCTATAATCGACATACCCCACATGAGCATGCATGGAGCCCACCCGTAAAACCCCTAGTCGAGGGGGTTCGTACCTTGCCAAGGGTAGAATCAAGGAAAAGAGGCGTGATAGCACTTCAAGGAAAGGCCCATACGGGCATAAGGGAACAAATTTCAAGGGAAGTTCATCATGGCTACGCGTTGGCACGTAGTTCTAAGACTTGTGTCTATATCCCATGCAACTCCGGTGATCCTACAATCCTTATCCAAGTAGTACGCCACCACGTGCACAAATCGACTCACCCGAGTCCTCTAGTCCGCTTACTAACTCGTGCATATCTAGATAGTCGGGTGAACTCCAATGCATATTCCCGAACCGACATGTCACCCTCGCTTCAAGTTAACAAACTCGGCAGCCCTTTTTCTCCTCATCTCCAGAGGGAAAATCGATCCAAGAATGTTGTGCAAAACTCTTTCCTAACCGATAGGGCCTCGCACTCCCACTGCCCTAGAATCTCTCCACTCCTTGAAATCCATATGTGAGCCACTCCTTTAGGGCCGATAGGAGGCCAAGTCAACACACTCTCCATTGTTCACCCCCATAACCTAGGTGATCTTCAAGATCTCCTCGATGAAATCATGTGGATCCTCGTCCACCTTCGATCCTGTGAACTCAGGAGGGATCATCCTCAAGAAATCCCTTACCCTAGCCGCCGCCGCATTCCCATTCTAAGGGTAATGCGCCACTGTCTAATTATGAACCTGGGCATCCATAGCCTGTGCCAACATCTGAATCTCTGCTCTAAACTCAGCATGGGCAGCTGGCTCTAGTGCGTGCTCCTCATGAATAGGCGGGGCTGGCTGATGCTCATCACCATTGGCACCCTCATGATAATTGTTGTTACCATTTCTTATGGCATTCACTCGGCGTGGAGGCATGATTCTGCAAACGCGAATAGCACGAATTAGAAGGATAGAAAACACTTTTCATCACACGACATAGATCATGAAAGAAGGAAATATTTCCTAAATGTCTCGTAGCCTCTTCGTCATAAGTGTAGCGCGCTTCACACCCAAGAAAAAGACTCTACTTAACGCGGCCTTCAGACACCCGAGGACACCTCAAACCTATGGCTCTGATACCAAGTTTGTCTCGACCCGAACGTAGACCTGAATCGAGACACGGAGAAGAAACCCCGAGAGGCCCCAAGCTGACCCATGGCATAAGCATACATCTAACATTATTCATTATAAGCAGAAGAATAGTCACAAGACATAGTGGAAATGTAAACATAATTATAACATATCGTACATAAGGGGATCTCTAAACATACACGCAAGCTGAGTACTACATACTGTCTAAAATCCTCTACTACATACAATGGGTCAATGGGACAACACCCCCAGCTAACCCGAGCAAGTACTGAAACATAAGTAGAATGAATGTCTATCAAACGACCCTCAGAACATGAGGATTCACCAGTACGCTAAAAATACACTCTGAAGGGGGTCTAGATATGAGGATGAGCTTGAGAGCCGAAATGTATATCATAAGACGATACAACATAAAAAGTATGAGGTCAGCACGTGGAATGTACCAAGTATGCAAGGTACGTAAAATGGACATTTAAAATATATAAAATCTCATAAAACATCATAAGAGTATGAAAACATGCTCATGACATAAGTATCATAACATAACATATTGTAAGGCTCAAGGTTTTCAAAACATTCATAACACGATCGTAATCATAATCATAAGAGAAAAGCTTTATTAAACATGACTTGAGACAATATACATAAACATAATCATGCATAAATCATGAGGAAAAGTGCGAGACTTCTCTTAACCAACATACCCCATATGAGCACATATGGAGCCCGACTTGTAAACCTAGTGGGGAGGTTGTTCGTACCTTTGCAAGGGTAGAACCATGAAAGTGTGATATCACCATGAGGAGGGCCATTTGAGCCAGGGATGTTCACAAAGGAGGTCCCAACATACCTACGGTGACACGTAGTTTCTGAGATCTGGGGCAGAACCTGGGCCCCGAACCTACTCGGTGTTCGATACTATTTCTAAAATATATATAGTGCTCATAGTATATCATGCATGAGTTCATGGGCTAGTCAATTCATGATAATCATAAACATGCTTGTAAATATGTGAACTAGCCATGAATCAACTCCCATGAGTCGGCCAAAACATAAATTCATAAATCATAGGATCCATGCATACCTGTAGATCATACATATAACTTGTAAATCCTCAAATCATGATGGGTGATTGAATAAATTCATATTTCAAATCATAAATCATGATGGGTTTGTAAATATCAACAAGTAGAGAGTAGATCATAAATCGATTCATCATAAATCATGCATAATTAGGCTTGATTTGATAGAATTCGAAATCAATGAATTTATAATCGAAATTAATGGTAGAATCTGATCTAAATCCATAAAATATTATATATATATATCATAAATCATAAAAAAAACCATTAGTAATTCATTAGTTTTTTTTCAAAATTGAGCTTAAAACCCTATAAGATTTTTGATAGATTTTTATGAATTCATAGAGAATGGGCATGGGTGTGAACGAACACCCATTTGGAACCTTACATACCTGAGTGAGATTAGATTCTAAAGTTCTTGAATGCCCAATGATGAATTGATAGGGAGAAGCTTGAAGAATAGCTTGATCTTTCTAAAATTGTTCTAACTTGCATGCATTGGTGAGAAGAAAGAGTAATCTAAACTTAACCCCATAAAAGGTCATTATTCATACCCCAAAATATCGTAGCTTAGGCCTTAGAAACTTAAGAATTACGAAAATACCCTTACTAATTTGCAGAAAATTAACTGCCAGGGGGTTCCAACGAGGGACCCAACGATTCGTCCCTGCTGACCACGACTAGTGGCCTTGAGTCGTGATATACACTGCCCAAAAATCCTCAGGGGACCCCATGAATCGTGGTGGCTGACCACGACTCGTGGTCACCACCCGTGGTGTACACTGTTTTCCCAACTTCTTCAGCTCACTTCCCTTGACCACGACTGACTCCACGAGTCGTGAGGACTGACCACGACTTGTGGTCAGGTCCGTGGTGACTTAAAGTTCCCTCTTTCAAACTTGGCCCAGTCCCTCACCATGAGCCACCCTACGACTTGTGGTCCATCCTCACGGGTCACAGAATGACTCGTTCTGTGACCTGGTGCAAAATTTCCAGTTTTTCCTATTTGAACTCCGGGTATGATCCTTGGGTTCTCGAGGTATAATATACGCCCTCTACTGTCACCCTGTTTAGTGAAGGTGTCACGCCCCACCTTGGGAGGCATGACTTGCACCCGATGCCATACTGAGATCTGAGCTGACCTGGCTGGGGTTATGCACTCCTGGTGCTTACTCGCGCTTCAAATTAAGAAAACTACGAGTTATATGTAGGTTGTAAACACAGTCTCCGGCCGACAAGGCTGCATAGCCACCTGTAAAAGAAAACAACTAACCAACCGTAAGGAAATAAAGGGATCCTATATGGGTCGATAAGACCATCATGCTATCTAGTTATAATATAATGAAAACAAGCAGTCATAAATATGCTATATCCGATAAGGCTGCTAATTAATAGCTAAACTAGGCCCCACACGACCAACACACGAGATAAAACATACATGGGTCCCACACGGACAACAAAAACAACCATCAACAGAGTAATTGTAGTCCGCAAGCCTCTAAGAGTGGAATAATGGTCGGGAAAGGGCTCCGATCTACCCAAAAGTGGTACAACAAAAGAACAAACCTTCTCTAACTATCAACTCCGAAGAAAAGGAGCTGACGAGACTGTGGACTCTGGCTGGTGACTAGGAAGGTCCTGAATTGCATTTATCCACACCTGCAAGCAAGTAATGCAGCGCCCTAAAGATGGGCGTTAGTATAATATGTACCAAACATGTAAGGCAGTAACGAAAATGACTGAATAATACTAATAATAAAATTGAAAATGATCAAATAGGAAGGATAGGAGATACAACCTGAATAACCTCACAACCTGCTGTATAACTAACAATAAGTAATGAAAACAAGAACCTTACCCGGCCCCCATAAGTTGAAAAGGTACAACCAGCACAGAATAATCCGCTTGGGGCCCCCATAAGCCCTGGCGGGCACACTCCAATCTATATACCCCTAACATGGTGTCAATGGGTAACTATAGACAGCCTACATGGCCTCTGGGTCTGCAACTAATCCCTTTGGGCCCTTGTCGTTGTGTCTGAGCCCGATGGGCTCCTGTAACTGCACCCTGGACACACAAGGCTCGACGGAGGGTCAGTGATGCCGATACAACATAAGAATAGAAGCCCATTCATGGATTGACTGTAATATGGCCCTTGGTCCTGAATATAGTCCCGTGGGATAACATATAGCTCCTTGGAGCGACCCATATAGCCCCGTAGGCGATGACACAACTAGTAACCCTGAGGTTGGTCGACGGAAGGCTATATAAGGTAGGGTCAGTCCCAACCGAAATCGTAAACACTAAACTCAAACTAATGGTAGCAGCTAATCAAAATGTACATGTTTCTGACTGTCTTACAAGGATATAGGTCGTATTACTGTATGACAAGAATAACTTGCGGAAGGAATTCGCCTTAACATACCTCGAATGTCGATACTCATTTAACTAATGAGTTTCAACCTCTAACCAGCTGTTCCACTCAACTTCAGCCCTTACACTGAGAGAATAGGGCTATTTTCAATACTGAATTCGACAAACAATGATATCTTTCGATAATAATAATAACTATAATTTAACTCTGTTTAACTCGGTTGAAAACCCACAATTTCTCTAGAGTTTAGAAGAGAGAAATGCTTACCTATTACCTGTGGCCATTTAGGATTCAATTTGGAGTAATTTTGACAACCTTTACTCGGCAGGGTTCCGGTATGCCGAGCGAATTTTCAAGAAATAACTCCGCAGAGATGCTTCCCGTAGGTCTAGAACTTGTTATCCAAAGTTAATTTGCGTTTGACGGAGTTTGATAGAGTGATTTGATGAAAATTTCTCAAAACCCACATTTTCTCACTATTCTAGCTGAGGGAAATATTGAAGAATGATTTAAAGTCAAACAAGAAGGCTTTATATAGGCATAGGGCGGTGGCAGGGGTGGCACCCTACGCTAGCCAATGCGCCAAAGAGGGTGCCGCTCTGCGTTGCCCATCACGCAGGTAGGGATGGCACATCGTGCAGGCCCTCACACCCTGGCTTCGCCCGACCCTGCTAATTCGCTCGATGATGTCCTCGCTCATCCCGCCTCTGAGGATCTTCCCCCACACACCAAGCTCTCATTGCTCACTACAAGCCCACATGCACGCATACTAGTCGCTAATGTCTTGCGCGGTGTAACAGAAGGAAAATCCCTGTGCATGTGTCCGGGCTTCCCACACCTAAAGAATGCATCTGAACCAACCAAGAACTCCCTTGGGTGGTTCTTACCACACTTCCTGCAAACTGGGAAAGTACACTCCCCTATTGTGCTCCTCTAACGCCTAAAGCCTGATGCTCTGCCTCTCTGATCACTCCGAGGTCTGGATAGAACATTGACTGATGATGGAGCTGGGGCTGATAACCTTTAGTGATACTGCGGGTGATGCCCACCACCTGGCCTCTCTTGGGAATACCCATAGCTCCCTATTTCGGCTCTCTTAGCCTCTCTCGCTCTCTCCTTCATCTGCTCATCGTACATCTGTTAAGCATATATAGTCAATATAGAGATGTCTATATCACTAATAAGCATAGTTGTCCTACATTCCTTGACCAATGAATTTGCAACCCCATTCACAAACTTGCTCATATGAGCCCTCGGCTCTACAACCATCTCCGGAGCATACTTGGACAACTGAGTGAATTTCACGGGATACTCCTGAACAAACATGTCATTTTGCTTCAAATTGATAAACTCTGCTGCCTTTTCTTCCCTCAACTCTGGGGGAAAGAACCTATCCAATAATGCCATAACGAACTCATCCCAACCAATAGGGGCTGCTGCACCCACTCCATGACTCTTTTTCCACCATCGGACCCAAATGTGAGCTACCCCCTTCAACTGATAGGAGCCCAAGTCCACACTTTTCACTCCTAAAATACCCATGATCTAGGTAATCTTCTGAATCTCTTCAATGAACTCCTGTGGATCCTCGTCCACCTTAGAACCATAAAATTCCGGTGGGTTTATCCTGGTGAAGTCTCACACTCTAGTTGCCACCGCATTTCCTTTTTGATTAACATGGGTAACCGCCTACTAGTTGACCTGGGCTGTCACAGCCTACGCCAATATCTGAAAAATAGCCCTAAACATAGCATGAGTCATCTTCTCATGTAAGGGATCAACTGGAGATGATGGGGCTAGTTGATGCCCATCTCTATTGCCATTCCCATGGACATTTTCGTTTCCGTTGACTTTGTAGGGAGGTATATTTCTGCAAACATACATAGCAAGAGTTAGAAGGATAGAGAGTTGAACTTTGTAGCACGAGAAAGAATCACGAAAGAGGGATAGTTTCCTAAAATGTCTCGAAGCCTCTTCCTCATAAGTGTGGCATGCTTCATACCCATGAAAAAGACTCTTACTTAACGCGACTTTCAGACAACCTAGAACATTCTAAAACCTAATGCTTTGATACCAAGTTTGTCATAATCCGCGTGTGGACCTCAAATCAAGACATGGGACCTAAAATCAAGAATGACTCCAAGCTAACCCATGGCACATTCATAGCATAATCATGAGAATAAACTAAATGTAAATAAGCATAAAACATAGCTTGCGGAAGTCTGAATATCAGAAGACATAAGCGGGAACAGCAAACTGAATCATCTAATACATAGCTGTCTGAAAAGTCTCTATTCATAAGATATGCTGATAGGACAACATTCGCAACTTGATCGACTAAGTCCGAAAAGAAAAGACATAACAAAACATAACAAGACATAAAGAGTCCTTGAAAGATGAGTACTCACCCAAACTGGAGCTAAGCTGGACTGAAGTGGGAGCGAGGCTAACATTTGAGCTGAGATTGGCCACCCGAACCTATATCATGAGATGATATAATATAGAGTATGCAGTTAGTATGTGAAATATATTGAGTGTGTAGAGTAAATAAAACATGAATAACTTAAAAATTGAGGAATAGTGGGAGACTTCATCATAATCGACACCATGATGAATGAGAAAATAATTCCCTATCTCGCTCAAGTGGGTAGAGCAGTCCTAAGCCTTGATAGGGAAAAGAATGATAAAGGCGTGATATTACTCATAAGCCCTATATGGAGGGGAAACTGTAACACCCAGGAAATCTATAAGACCAGACCCGAGGATTAAATCATAGAAATCAGGGAAAATTGCATTAGAGTCATTGAACAACTCAAGGGACGAGCCGTTGTAGGGAACAATGACCTGTTGTGACCCTCATGGTAAGTCCCCAGTTAGAACTTTTCTTGTAAGCAATGAACCCAGCAACAACTCGTTGAAGGATCCAATTGGTTGTCCTGAGTGGCCATTGAAGGGGGTTCAGGATATGCCCAAAAATTGAGTCAGTGATGATAAGAGGATATGACCAGCCGTTGTTCCAAGGAACAACTCGTCCTGTCCGATAGTCGGTTAGGGAATCAAAAGAGTAACAAAATTTTTCCTGGAAGCAACAGATGGAGCAACGGGTCATTGTTTCATATGATAACCTATCCTGAGCAGTCGTTGATTAGAACCATAGTAGAAGACCGAAAGTGCTTTAGATACAACAGATAGGTGCAATGATCCATTGGAGTGAGTAATGACCTATCCTATTGATCGTTGGTGAAGGGTCAGTCAAGTAACAGAAATTCCCCCGGGAATGATAGATGATCCAATAAGCCGTCGTATCCTACAATGACCCGTTGGATGGATCGTTGTAACTGGCAGTGTCCATTTTTCAGGTGAATCATCAAGGTTATTTTCATAATTTCTAAGCTCTTAAGTCCTAAATTACATCATTTTAAGCCCTGAAAGAGGTGTTTTAAAAGGGTTTAGCCTATATCAAGTTATTAGGCTCCCTGTGCATGAAAATTTTGAATTTTCTTAGAATATCAATCCAGAATTCTCTCAATTCTTCCCCAAATTCTCTTGGGCTTTCAAGGATAAGTTCGAGAATCAGTTTACCCAGGTATGCAGGGATATGAATGAGAGTTTCCTTTCACTCTCATGCTCAAATTTCTCCTCAAGTTCATGAATTCAAGTTCTAATTCAAATATATGATCTTATAGGATTTTAACTCAATTTTATGAAATTCTCTATGATATGTCTGTGGGTCGATTGCGCTCATGTTCCAAAGCATGTTTTAAGATTTATGGGCAGATTTTATACACAATTTGATTATAAATTCATGATTTCAAGTTATTAGAAATTATGCCAAATTATACATGATTTTATGAAAAGTCAAGTTTATGATTGACGATTTCAAGTATGCTGAGATATCTAGCATAAATGAATGTTTATAAATTACCCATGTATGAATTCATCATTTTGACTTACGAAGTCTATTTTAGGTATGCATGATTTTTAGATTTGGATAAGCCCTACACAAGTTAAGTATATTTTCATAATCTAGCCAAGGCTAATAAGATAAACTTATCATATGTTTTGGAGTCAAGAATCCCACTACAACTTAATGATATATTTTGGATTCAAGACTCTCTATTTTCATATTTTGGACTATGCATGTAATTATGAATTCATCTTTATTGAAAAATAATGAAACCACTATACATGTTTTTGGGAGTAGTGTCTAGCACCAAGTAGGCTTAGGGTTCCAAGGATCCCCGTCTTAGAATTATGTGCCAACGTAGGTATATATTTATTTTGGGACCTCTCAAGAGAGTTTTCCCCTGCCCCAAGGGGCCTTCAGTTTGATATCGATATCATGGTATTGTCTTTAGATCTTGCATGATTTTGGACGGCTCGCCCACTTTAGTGTAATAGTTGGGGTATCACGTAAACTCTATCGTGTTGGTGTCAGTTATGAAGAGTCTTCCATTATTCCTCATGATTTTCATTATTTGTGTTCATGACTTATGATATTATATTTTACATCAGATTTGGCCCTGTGATCAGTTTATGAGCTTTCACTTATGATTTTAGCTATGACAAGTCATGTGATTTATATTTCTAACCTTGGGTCATTATGTTCAGATATGATAATCAACTTATGATTATATCTGTCACAAATTCATATTTCAGCATGCAGTCCTTACTCTCATGATATACTATTTTATATTTATATGTATGATTTCAGTTAATATTTACTCAGTATGTTCTACTTAGCTTACATACTAAGTACATTCCAAGTATTGACCGCATACTCTATGCTGTATTATTTCACGATATAATTCCAAGTGATCAGACTCAGTTCCGCTATTAATCCAGTCCCTCATAGTCTAGCTAAGCTCCTATTGTTGGTGAGTCCTCATTTTCCGAGGACATTTAGTTTAGTTTTTGATTATTCTATTTCAGTTTCAGACTTTAGCGAGCTAGTTGGGGGGTGTTGTTCCATCAGATCATCAGACAGTTTAGAGGCTTATCAGACATTATATAGACTTCCAACTTTATCGAGTGTTGACTCTGTCTGTGATCGTTGTTATACATTATGTCATTCAGAATTTTGCTTATTCATGTTTAAGTTATCAGTTTCTAGTTTGATGTATGCTCTTTAGTTGTTATGTTCATGACATGGGTCGACTTGGAGCCATTCATGGTTCTAGGTCCCATGTCTCGGTCCGAAGTCCTAGCTTGGGTCATGACAAACTTGGTATCAGAGCAAAGATTTAGAGTGTCCTAGGGTTTCTGAAAGCTACATTGAGTAGAGTCTTTTCCATGGGTGTGAAGTGCGGCACACTTATGGGAAAGAGGCTACAAGACATTTTAGGAAATTTCCATTCTTTCATGATCTATGTCATGCGATAAAGTATCTCTCTATCCTTCTAACTTGTGCTCTACGCATTTGCAAAAATATGCCTCCATACTGAGTGAATGGAAGAAGGAATAGCAATGGGAATGGCCATGAACTTGGCAATGGAGATGGGCATCAGCAAGCCTAGCCAGCATCAGTAGATCCTTTGCCAAGCAGGTCACTCGTACTGAGTTTAGAGTGGCGCGACATTTTAGATATTGGCACAGGCCATGACTACTCAAGTCAATCAGCAGGAATTGACCCATATTCATCAAAATAGGAATGAAACATCAACAGAGTTTGATACTTTCTCAGGCTGAACCCACTCGAGTTCCTAGGGTCAAAAGTATATGAGGACCCACATGAGTTTATTGAGGAGGTGCAGAAGATCACCCAAGTTATGGGGGTGATTAGAGAGGAGAGTGAGGATTTAGCCTCCTATTAGCTGAAGGGGGGTGCTTATATATGGTACCTCTAGTGGAAGGATGGTAGAGTAGTGAGAGTAGTTCCCGTAAGTTAGGATGAGTTCATGACTGCCTTCTTAGATAGGTTCTTCCTTAGAGAGTTGAGAGAGGCGAAGGCGGCGGAGTTTGTCAACTTGAAACAGCACCATAGGACTGTCCAGGAGTATGCCTTGGAGTTTACCTGGCTGTCTAAGTATGCGCCAAAGCTGGTTGCAGATCAGAGGGCTCATATTAGTAGGTTTGTGAATGTAGTAGCAGATTCACTGGCCAAGGAGTATAGTAATGCTATACTGAGCAGTGACCCAGATTTCTAGAGGTTGGTCATATATGCCTAGTAGATAGAGGTGGATCAGATAAAGGAGAAGGATAGAGATGCCAAGAGGCGCCAGGATAGGGAGTTATGGATAGTTCCAATAGAGGTCTGGTGAAGGACATCGCCATCAGTCCCACCAGAGGTCGTCAGCCCCAGCGTCATCATCAGCTAGTGTTCCATCTAATATAGGCATGATCAGAGGGGTAGAGCATCAGGCTATAGAGGTCAGGAGATCATGTCAGAAGAGCCCAACATTCTAGTTTGCGACATGTGTGGTAGGAGGCACACCAGAGAGTGCTTAGTGGGTTCAGGTGCGTTCTTTGGTTGTGGGAAGATCGGACATCTTCTCAGAGACTGCCCTTTAGCTAGATAGGGCCATAGTAGAGGCCGTGATCCAATCATCAATTCAGCATCTCCACCAGCACTCTCAAGTTAGGGTGCATCCACTAGTGCAGCTGTCTGTCTGCGCAGAACAAATTTTATGCACTATCATCTTGTCAGGAGCAGGAGGTCTCTCCAGATACGGTCATTGGTATGTTACGAGTATTGCATCTTGATGTGTATGCCTTGTTAGATCTAGGGGATACCTTATCTTTTGTGACTTCTCATGCTGTTATTAGTTTTGGAGTCAGTCTTGAAATCCTATCAGAACCCTTCTCAATCTCTACTCTTGTTGGTGATTCAGTTATAGCTCGATGGTTACAGAAATTTCCATGTTGCAGTCCTTCAGAAAGTCACCTCAGCCTACCTAGTAGAATTAGACATGACCGATTTTGATTTTATCTTTGGTATGGATTAGTTTCATGCATGTTATGCCTCATTCAATTATAAAACTTATATGGTTGAGTTTCGATTTGGGGTGAGCTAATCCTAGAATGGAAAGGTAGTTCAGTTGTGCCTGTAGGTCACTTTGTTTCCTATCTCAAGGCCAGGAAGATGATTTCTAAAAGCTGTGTGTACCATCTAATCGGGTTAAGGATGCTGCGTCTGAGACCCCAACTCTTCAGTCAATTCCTATAGTCTGTGAGTATTTGGAGGTGTTTCCAAATGAGCTACCAAGAGTTCCTCAGGAGTGGGAGATTTACTTTGGTATCAACCTTCTCCCTTATATGTAGCCTATATCCGTTCCTCCTTACAGAATGGATCCATCCAAGTTAAAGGAGTTGAAAGTTCCCTAGATAAGGGTTTCATCAAGCCTAGTATGTCCCCCTGGGGTGCACCAATTCTCTTTGTTTTGAGGAAGGATGGATCCTTTAGAATGTTCATTGATTATCGACAGTTAAACAAGGTCAAAATCAAGAACAAGTATCCCATCCCTAGAATTGATGACTTGTTTGACCAACTTAAAGGTGCAAAGTGCTTCTTAAAAATAGACCTCAGATCCAGATATCATCAGCTCTGAGTTAGAGAGAGTGACATCCCAAAGGCAGCCTTTAGGACATGGTATGGTCTCTACGAGTTCGTAGTTATGTCATTTGGACTAATGAAGGCTCTTGTAGCTTTTATGCATTTGATTAATAGGGTATTCAAGTGTATTTAGATATGTTCGTGATTTTCTTCATAGATGATATTCTCATATACTCTAGGAGCGAGGAGGAGCATGCCACTCATTTGAGGATTGTGCTACATACTCTCAAGGATCGCTAGCTGTTTAATAAATTCAGCAAATGTGAGTTTTGGCTGAACTCAGTAGCATTCTTGGGTCATGTTGTGTCAAGCAAGAGTGTACAGGTGGACTCTTAAAGGATAGAGGTGGTGAAGAATTGGCCTAGACCAGTTAGTCCTTTGGATATCAAGAGCTTCTTAGGTTTAGTTGGCTACTACATAAGGTTTGTTGACGGATTTTCATCCATTGCAGAACTGTTGACTATGTTGACCCAGAAGAAGGTCAAATTTTAGTGGTCGGATGCCTGTGAAAAGAGTTTTCAGGAGTTAAAGACTCGACTCACTTCAACCTTAGAGTTTTCTCTACCAGAGGGCATGGATGGTTTCATTGTGTATTGTGATGGCTCTAGAGTTGGTCTTGGTTGTGTGTTGATGCAACATGATAAGGTCATTGTGTATGCCTCTAGATAGCTTAAGACTTACGAGAAGACTTACCCGACGCATGACCAAGAGTTGGTAGAGGTTATGTTTGCATCGAATATTTGGAGACACTACTTGTATAAGGTGCATGTGGATGTATTCTAGATCACAAGAGCCTTAAGTACATGTTCACTTAGAAGGACCTGAATTTGCGACAAATGAGGTGGTTAGAGCTCCTCAAGTACTATGACATGATTGTCTTTTATCATCCGGGCAAGGCCAATGTAGTGGAAGATGATCTTAGTAGGATGTCCATGAAGAGTATGTCTCACGTTGAGGATGAAAGGAAGGAGTTGGTGAAGGATGTTCATCAACTTGCTCATTTAGGGGTTCGTCTTATTGAATCGACAGATGGTGTTGTTGTTGTTCAGAATGGGTTAGAATCTTCATTGGTGACCAAGGTCAAGGCTAGGCAAGATGAGGATCCTACCTCGGTAAAGCTAAAGGAAGCTGTCCAAAATCAGAAGGTGGAGGTCTTCTCCCAAGGGGGAGATAGTGTACTCAGATATCAGGGTAGATTCTGCGTGCCGGATGTTGATGACTTGAGAGAGTGGATGTTTGGCGAGGCTTGTGTCTCTCATTATTCTATCCACCCAGGTGCCACCAAGATGTACCGTGACCTATTGGAGGTCTATTGGTGGAATGGCATGAAGAAGGACATACTGGAGTTCATGGTGAAGTGTCCAAATTGCCAGCAGGAGAAGGTTGCTCATCAGAGACCTGGGAGTATGCTTCAGGATATTAACATTCTTACTTGGAAGTTGGAAGAGATTTATATGGACTTCATTATAGGATTTCCTCGTACTTGCCGACAATATGACTCTATTTGGGTGGTTGTGGATAGGTTGACCAAAGCAGCACATTTCCTACTAGTCAAAACTATCGATTCAGCTGAGAATTATGCTAGATTGTAGATTTGGGAGTTAGTTCGGTTGCATGGAGTTTCCTTGTCCATTATCTCAAATAGAGGTACTCAGTTTACCTCCTGGTTTTGGAGGTCATTTCAGAAGGGCCTTGATACTTAGGTGAAGCTTAAAATGACTTTTCACCCATAAATAGATGGTCAGACCGAGCGGACCATTCAGACTCTTGAAGATATGTTGAGAGCGTGTGTGATTAATTTCAAGGGTAGTTGGGATGATCACTGGTCTCTCATCAAGTTTTTTCACAATAACAGTTACCACTCTAGCATTTAGATGGCTTTGTTAGAGTCTTTTTATGGGCGAAGGTGTAGATCATATATCGAATGGTTTGAAGTTTGCGAGGCTATGTTGATAGGGACAAATTTAGTTTATGAGGCCATGGGTAAAGTCCAGCTTATTAGGGAAAGGCTAAAACGACTCATAGATGTCAAAAGTCTTATGCGGATGTTAGACGGAGAGAGATTGAGTCTGAAGTTGATGATTGGATGTTTTTGAAGGTTTCTTCCTTGAAGGAAGTGATGAGGTTCAGAAAGAAAGGGAAGCTTAGTCCTCGATATATTGGTCTTTATAGGATTCTGAGGCTAGTTGGCAAAGTGGAATATGAGTTGGAGCTACCAGTGGAGTTAGCTTTGGTGCATTCAGGTTTCCTTGTATCTCTACTGAAGATATGCATTGGTGACCCGCCCTTAGTTGTCCCGACGGAGAGCATAGGTGTGAAGGATAACCTCATTTATGAGGAGGTTTCGGTTGGGATCCTTGATCGTCAGGTTTGAAAGTTGAGAAACAAGGAAGTAGCTTCAGTGAAGGTTCTATGGAGGAATCAGCTTGTTGAGGGAGCTACGCCGGAAGCCAAAGTAGATATGATGGCTAGATACCCACATCTTTTCCCTTCCGGCTTTGTTTCAGCATAAGGTATCAGTTTCCTCCTTAGTACACTATTTAGTTTCATGTCAAGCTCATGTCTCTAAGTTCTTTTCATATCATTGCATGTATGTATATTTCATGAATTCAGTAAGTTATGTATATCAGTCTAGAGTCGGCCACTCCATTAGTTTTTAGCTTCAGATGTTCATTATTTGGTATTGCGGTTCCTTCCATAGGCTTTCAGTATGCTTAATCTACATTCGAGGATGAATATTCCTAAGGGGGATATAATGTAACATCCAAGAAGTCCCTAAGACTAGACACGAGGGAGAAATCAGGGAAAATTGCATTAAAGTCATTGAACGACTCAAGGGATGAGTCATTGTAGGGAACAAAGACCCGTTGTGACCCTTGTGGTAAGTCCCCCAGTCAGAACTTTTCCAGTAAGTAACGAGCCAAGCAACGACCCATTGGATCCTCCGATGGGTCTTCCTGAGTGGTTGTTGAAGGGGGTTCAGGATATGCCCAAGAATCGAGTTAGTGATGATGAGAGGATACCGAACCGTTGTTCCAAGGAATGACTCGTCCTGTCCGGTCTTTAGTTAGGGAATTAGAAGAGTAAGAGAATTTTCCCCAGAAGTAATGAACGGAGTAACGGGTCGTTCAATTGTTTTCCAAGAATGTTAAGACGGGTATGTAATCCATGTATCTTGGAGGAAGAAGGGCTATCATTTGTAGAATTCTTGACATATCAAGTCAAGAGGGCGAGGATCGTTTCATACAATGACCCGTTCTGATCAGTCATTGATTAGAACCTCAGCAGAAGATCGAAAGTGCCTTAGATACAACAGAGAGGTGCAACGATATGTTGGATGAGTAACGACTCGTCCTGTCGATCATTGGTGAGGGGTCAGTTGAATACAAAAAATTCCCCCGGGAACGACGGATGATCCAACGAGCCGTTGTATCCTACAACGACCCATTGGATAAATTGTTTTAATTGGCAGTGTCCATTTTCCAAGCGAATTATTAAGGGTAATTTCATAATTCCTAAGATCCTAAGTCCTAAACTACGTCATTTTAAGCCCTGAAAGAAGTGTTTTAAGAGGGTTTAGCCTATATCAAGTTATTAGTCTCCCCATGCATGCAAAACTTTGAATTCTCTTGGTAGATCAATCTCGAATTCTCTCAATTCTTCCCTAATTCTCTTTAGATTTCAAGGATAAGTTGAGAACCAGTTTACCCCGGTATTTAGGGCTATGAATGAGAGTTTCCTTTCACTCTCATGCCCAAATTTCTGCTCAAGTTCATGAATTCAAGTTCTAATTCAAGTACCTGATCTTATAGGGTTTTAAACCAATTTTATGAAATTCTTTATGATATGTATATTGGTCAACTCCCCTCATGTACCAAAGCATGTTTTAAGAATTATAAGCAGATTTTATACACAATTTGATTATAAATTTATGACTTCAAGTTATTAAAAATTATGTCCAATTATGCAAGTTTTTATGAAAAGTCAAGTTTCTGATTCATGATTTCAAATATGATGAGATATCAAGCATGAATGAACGTTTATTAATTACCCATGTATGAATCCATGATTTTGACTTACAGAGTCTATTTCAAGTATGCATGATTTTAAGATTTGGGCAAGCCTAGACAAGTTAAGTATGTTTTTATGATTTAATCAAGGCTGATAAGATCAACTTATCATATATTTTGGAGTCGAGATTCCCAATACAACTTATGATATGTTTTGGAGTTAAGACTCCCCATGTTCAGATTTCAGACTATGCATGTAATTATGAATTCAACTTCATTGAAAAATGATGGGAGCACTATGCATATTTTTGGGAGTAGAGTCTAGCATCGAGTAGGCTTCCGGTTCCAAGGTTCCTCGGTCTCAGAACTACGCACCAATGTAGGTATATATTTATTTTGGGATCTCTATAGAGAGTTTTACCCTTCCCCCAAGGGACCCTCAGCTTGATATCGATATCATGGTATCATTCTTAGCCCTGACAAGGATTTGGACGGCTCTGTCCACTTGAATGTGGTAGTTTGGGAATCACATAAGCTCTATCGTGATAATGGTAGTTACGATGAACCTCCCATTATTCCTCATGATTTCAGTTATTCATCTTCATGACTTATGATATTATGTTTCACAACAGATTTGACCCAATGTTCAGTTTATGATTTCAGCTATGACAAGTCATATGATTTCTATTTCTAATCTTGGGTCATTATGTTCAGATATGATAATGTCACTCCCCACCTTGGGAGGAATGAATGGCACATAGTGCCACACTGGGATCTAACTAACCTGGCTGGGCTTATGCACGTCTGGTGCATTCCTGCCACTTGATTCAAGAAAACAACGAGCTATATCTAGGCTATAAATACAGTCTCCGACCGACAAGGCTATATAGCCACCTGTAAAAGAAAATAGCTAACCAGCAACAAGCAATAAAAGGGAATCCTATACGGGCCTACAGGACCACCATGCTATCTAGTTTTAGCAGAATGAAAATCGGGCAGCTACAACTACACTATAGCCGACAAGGCCACTAACTAACGGCTAAACAAGGCACCGCATGACCATCACATGAAATAAAACATATATAGGCCCACATGGACAACAAAAAAAAATGAACAATTGGAAATCTATAGCCTGCAAGCCTCTAGGAGTGAAATAATGACCGAGACAGGGCCCCGAACGACCCACAAACTATACAATCAAAAAGAGAAAATCTTCTAACTATTAGCTCCGGATGAAGGGAGCTAACTATACTTCTATCTCTGGCTGAAAGCTAAGAAGTCCCTGTTCCACATCTATCCACACCTGCAGGCAAGTAATGTAGTTCCCCAAAGATGGGTGTCAATACAATATTTATCGAACATGTAAGGCAGTAAAGGAAAAACACTGAATAATACTGATAATAAAACTTAACAATTCAATAGGAGGGATAGAGAGTTAACCTGATATAACTTTATAACCTGCTGTACAACTAACATTAAATAGTACAAACAAGAACCTTACCTGGCCCCCATAAGCC
>JACEIK010000036.1:576704-602012 GCA_018107945.1 Datura stramonium | reverse complement strand
AATAGTGCTTACACCTCTGCCCATTGACCAAGAAAGTGGCACTTCGATCTTCTTGCCACAACTCTACTGCTCCGTGCGGGGTCATCCTCACTACCTCAAAGGGCCCTGACCATTTGGAGCGTAGCTTCCCTGGAAACAGTTTCAACCTCGAGTTGAAGAGTAGCACTTTCTGCCCCGATTCGAAGACACGGTGCACCACATGCTTATCATGCCATCTTTTTGTTTGTTCTTTGTAATACTTGGCACTTTCATAAGCATGCCAACGAAACTCGTCAAGTTCGCTGAGTTGCATTAGTCTCTTCTTACCTGCTAGGTCCGGGTCCATATTCAATTTCCTCACGGCCCAGGAAGCTGATGTTCTAGTTACGGCCGAGATGACGGGCTTTCAGTAAACTAACCGATATGAAGGTCCCAGTTGGTGTCTTGTAGGCGGTTACGTATGCCCACAACGTCATCTAGCTTACTAGACCAATCATTACGTTGGGCATTCAGCATCTTTTGCGAGAATCTTCTTTACCTCTCTGTTTTGACACCTCCACTTGCCCACTCGTTTGGGGATGATAATTTGTTGCTGCTGTGGCCGCGCACCCCGTATTTGGCCAACATCTTCCTGAAGCTTGCATTTACAAAGTGGGCTCCTCCGTCAGCGATATTATTTCGAGGAGTCAGAACCTTGTGAATGTGTTTCTTCACAAATTTTTATTTACTACCTCGTTGTCATTGCAGGAGCGACTACCGCTTCCACCCACTTTGTTACATAATCCCGGCTACCAAGATGTAACGGTGCAAATGATGGTGGGAATGGGCCCATGAAGTCGATACCCAGTCCCATCAAATCCTCCACTTCAGTACATTTAGTAATGGCATCTCTTATCTCCTACCAATTGTGCACATCCTTTGACATCTATCGCACGTTTTCACATATGCCATAGAATCACACGAGCAGTGTGGCCAAAAGAACCTGTTGTAGTGATACTTTGTGTCTTTGTTCTTTTATAAGCTCAAGTGGTGCCCTCCATATAGTGAGGAGTGACGGCTCCTCAAGACCTCACTACAATTTGGCTTTCACGGGATACACCTTCTCATCACCGTCCAGGCCATTTGTTTAAACAAATGGCTCATCCCAATGAAATATCGACAATCATGCGCAATTTCTTTCTTTCTTTGATCAGTAGCCTGCGGTGGGTAGACTCCACTCACCAATAAGTTCACTATGTACGCATACCATGGGACCCTCGGCTTCTCCAATTACGAGAGTTGCTCATCAGGGAACTCCTCTTTGATGTTGTCACCTTCCCTCACGTGCGGCCGGCTTTCCGGTCGCGATAGGTGATGTTGCCACTTGATTTTTGCTCCCCTTTCTATCTTTTATTTCTAAGTCGGAACTCTTGCGGCTGACAAGACCCGCCCTGATCAATCCTCGGCTTTGCATCTTTTTGTTAAACGGATATCGAATCATTGCTGTGATCGGTATATACCACTACTTTAGAACCCACCAAATATGATGCGAGATTTATCAAAGCAAACACCAAATGCCGGCATCTCCTTTTACGTGACCGTGTAATTACTTTGAGTCGTGTTCGATGTTTTACTTGCATAATGAATGGAGTGAAAGATTTTATTCTTCCATTGCCCCAACACTTTGCTCCCTCTTTGCCACATCGCTCACATAACACATCGGTTCAAAGGTTCCCGGTCAGGAGAAATGAGGATGGGTGCTTTTACCAATCTCTGCTTCAACTCCTCGAATGCTTTAACACTCTCATCATCAAAATCAAACTTCGCCTCCTTTTCTAATAATTTGCATAACGGTCTAGAGATCTTGGAGAAATTGTTGATGAATCGTACGCAGAATCCTTGCATGCCCAGAGAAAGCTACTGAACACCTTTCACGGCAGGTGGTGGTAATTTCTCAATTACCTCAATCTTGGCTCAGTGAGCTTCTAGCCCCTTGCAAGACACTACGTGGCCAAGGACAATGCCCTCCTTGACTAAGAGTGGCATTTCTCCCCGATTCAAGTACAAGGTTAGATTCCTCCACGGCGAGCCAACACCCTGTCGAGGTTAAACAAGTAGCAAGCGAATTACCGAAAACTGAAAATCATCCATAAATACCTCGATGAAATCCTCCACCATGTCGTGAAAGATTGCTATCATGCATTTCTGGAATGTGGTGGTCATTGCACAACTTAGAATGGCATTCGCCTAAATGCATATGTCCAGCTGGGACATGTAAAGGTAAGTCTTCTCCTGGTCCTCCGGTGGTTTGGCTATTTGGTTATACCCAGTGCCCATCAAAGGCAATAATATTCTTGCCGACCAATCATCTAATATTTGGTCGATAAACGGAATGGGGTAGTGATCTTTAGTGTGGCTTCATTTAGCTTTCTGTGGTCCATGCAAATCCGCCACCGAAGTGCCGGTTCGTGTGGGAATCATCTCATTTTTTTCATTAGTTACCCTTGTCATTTCCTCCCTTTTCCGGGACACATTGAACTAAATTTGACCCATTCATTTGTCGGAAATTGGATAGACCACCTGCATCAAGCCATTTAATTATCTCCTTCGACCCATCTTTCATTCTTGGATTTAGCCTTGACTGGCTGAGCAGTTAGCTTTGCTCTGTCTCTGTGAAAATCAGTGTGTGCGGAAAATTTGGATTGATGCCATGAATACTCCAGGACATTTGCCAACCCATTGCTTTCATACATTTTACGAGAAGCTATGGCCGCTTCTTCTGTACTTACATTAATTCGATGAGATGATAACCGTGAGTACCCTCCTCCCCCCAAAGACATATTTTAGATGAGGGTAATTCCTTTAATTCCCGACTTTGGTGCTTTTTTTTTCAATAGATGGTTTTGACAGCGGCTCTAAAGACCTCATCAACGGCTGAAATTCTTGCTTCTTAGGATAGCTTGGTAGATCATTCAGCTCTTGTACCACTTCATAAGCATCTCTATCTCAGAGTAATCGGATTTAGTGGAGTGCTCTCTCCACGGGATCCTGTGCTCCATCATCGTCAACTCCTGCCCCGATTAAATACAGCGATTAGAGAGTTCCTCCTTTATTACCGCTGACTTCATGGCTTTATCCACATCAAATACCTCTTCCTTACTATTTGCTCGCATCGTTAACTGTCCTGCAGCTACTTCATTTAATGCTTTCCCGGTTGCCAAGAAAGGTCGTCCCAAAATAAATGGGACTTAGAGTCAGCTCAAAGTCGACACAACAAAATCCTTAGGGAGATTAGGGGCCAGGCTTGCACTAGCACGTCCTCCACAATGCGTCTGGCCTTGCCAGGAACGATTACGCAGGCTGCAAAACCAGCATTGTAGGTCTAGGAAGCTACCCTGGGCCTAGCTGAATCTGCGAAGTCGGCATCAAGTTAATGCTCGCTCCCAAATCACATAAACCGCGAGCTCGGATACTTTGGGTGTCGATTGAATTGTAGAAGCTCGGGATCTTTGAGCCGTGACATAGGTTTTGTATCCGGGAGTGCATTCCTCTGTAAGGGCCACGAAGTGGCATATTCGGTCATTTGCTTTTGTTGTACGATGTCCTTATGTACTTTGCATATTTGGGCACTCCCTGCAAAACATCAACGAGAGGTAAGTTAATGTGTACTGTTTGAGCAACTCCATGAACTTTTTGAACACGCCTCCTCCTTGGGCTTCCTTAATCGTTGAGGAATGGGGGTGGAGTGCATGCAGTTCGGCATCCTTGTGTTTCCCCCCTCTCATCATTGTTCCCCTCTCTAAAAACCTTACGCTACTCATTGTTGAGGTGGTCTTTAGGGTTTCCACCTCCTTCGGTTGCAAGCTGCACTCTCGTAGTCCTTTGCATTGACACCTTGGGATTGAGATGCTGTGTCAGCGGGGAGTCCTCCTCTAGGCACAGTGCAGGCTCCGACCGTGCCCAAATTGATACTCCGAGTGCCTTGGTAGCGGTGAATATTTTAACATCGTTGCCAATTTGACATGAATCGACTACGCAATTGAGCTTGGTTGGCTATCAATTTGCATGAACATCTCCTCATGTTTGGGTGATGGTGGTGGAGGAGGGGCATTATTACGTATTGTGCTTGATAGTTACGTGGCCCTCCTTGACTCACTGCATCCACGACTCGAACTTCTGCCCTTGATAGTTGTTGCACCCCAAGAGAAATTGGATGATTCCTCCGGTTAGGTGCTGGCTATTCCCATATTGCTGGTGGTTGCTCCTTTGTGCATTTCACGACAAAGTTCAAGTGCAGTTGCTCCACAACACTTTCGGTGAGTGTTCATTGCTCCCGCACACTTCACACCAAATCTCTTTCTTGCATTAGCGGGGCTTGAGGTGGCTCAAGTTCATATTGCCGAAGTGGGTGTTCAATTGATTACCCATAAAGTAGCTATACGTGCGGCGACCATTTATCAAACCCATCCACTTCCAAGACTCCATTTGCTTTCCTTACTCCTCCTTGAAGAGTCCGCATTCCACTCAGGATTTCCCTGCAAAAATACGATTAAGCAAAGGTACGAGTTCTTCATAAGTTTTCTAAAGCCTGCCCCAGCTGCTTGAATCCAGCAAAATTTTAGTGTGGGGTTCAAACCCTCTATAAAAGTGTGCACCGGCACATCATTTGATGAGTGATGAGGACGAGTCCTCAACAATGATTTAAATCTTTCCCAAGCAATCTGATTCTCTCCTTCCCTTTGTTTAAAACTTAGAATTTGAATTCAAGCCTTCTTGTTTAGGAGGGAAAGAATCGAATCAAGAATTTTCTTGTGAGATCGTCCATGAGGTGATAGAGTTTGGTGGCTCGACTTCGGCCACCTCTTAGCATCTCCCAAGGTGAAAATGGGAAAAGTGTAAATGGGACATAATGCAGTGACACTCCGGCGGATGTAAGTGTCACTTATCTCCAGAAAATTACGAAGATGTTGTTGTGGGTCCTCGTCGGAGACACCTTAAACTGCCATTGTGTGCGGCAAGCTGCACCATATTTTATTTCAGCTCGAACCTCCTTCCTGGCTCGGGTTTGCGAGATGCTAGAAGTAACATTACAACGTGGGATTGCCACATGAAGCCGGCACGGCCGCTAATTCCTCGGGCATAATACGCACTATTGTGGATCTTTGTGGTTTGCTCATGATAGTTTGTCTGAGAAGCTGCCGGCTTTCTCTCTAGAGCTTCTCTCCCAGATTGTGATGAAATTGTACGTTCGGAAACCACAGGATGGATCCACCAACCCTTTTTCTCTTGCCGAGTGTTCAACGGAGTCTGTTTTTACGCAAAATGGGGCTAAGACCAAGTTGTCAACACAAAAATATTGAAATAGCAAACTAACACTTAAAATCAAAGTAAAAATGAAAATTTCACCAATTGCCTATTCCCGACACGGCGCCAAAAACTTGATGAGCCGCAAGTGTACGAATTCGTACAAATGTACGGTGGCTCTTTTGAAGCAGGATTGTCGAACCCACGGGAATAGGAATACGGGGTGAAAGCTTTCAAACGTTAATTTACTGCAACTATACGGTGAGACAAACGAGCAAGCTGAAAGATAATTGGTTTTTGAGAATATAATTTTTATACTACACTAAGCTAATTATACAATTGAATCTAGACAATGGTTAAGAGCATCTTTGAGGTTACGAAGAATGTGTGGAAGAAGCGAACTATTAATTTACGTGGTTTTATCTTTTCCTCAGGTTGCTAATTCGGAACTCTGCCTATAGATTAAAACTCTCGTATTTAACCCAACTTAAGAATCATGAACCTTCCACCTACATTTTTCGTGATAAGAAGGAATTCAAGTTCTAACTACGAAACCGGTTCCACACATGACTAATATGACTTTCGGGTATATTTCCATCCAGAAGTGCATCGATTCCAATTCTCTAGAACCAAGAAAGATCATATCCTATTAATTCACAACTTTCCAATTTCTTGCCCTCTCGGGTGGCTTAGGACTTTTTGGATTTACACTAACATTGGCCAGACATTAATGTAGTAGGAACAGAATTAAATAGAACAACCATGGAAGAAAAGAGAAAATAAACCAGCAATCAATAATTACAATGCAACACAAAGTTCATAACCTCAACCAAGAAGGAGAATTAGCCACTCATTTGTGGATTAAACATCCTAAAGCGGTGTTAAACATACAAGCAATTGCAGGAAGAAGAAAGAGAGATAGAGAAAAACCCTGAGATTTCGTCCTCAAGTGCACTTTGTAACCCACGTTCTTGCTCCACCAAGTCGAATAATTGAAAATGCCCCTAAGTGCTCTATTTATACTAGGGATAAATTTTCCCGGAATAACGAGCAACGTGTCACGGCGTGCAACGCGGGCAACTGCCTCGTGACACGGTGCAAGCGGAAGCCCTGCGGAATTGTCGCGGGAGTAATTGCTACCAACGTGGCACGGCGTGCGTCACGGAACAACGCCAGCGACACCACAGTCTGTCAGCCCGGACCCTCTGCAAATGCACCATACACGAATAATTCACTTCCAATGGCACGGCTGATCGCGGACCTTCCATGGAGTTTGTTTGAGATTTCCATCCCGAGGCGAACGCATCCCGCGATGGCGGCCACGGCTCCATCGCGAGGCCCTTATGTAATCCTTCTTCACCATCGCGCTTCCTTGCTCGTTCAAGGTTCATGTGATTTCTTCAACATGTCATTTTTCATCAACAAAGCATGTTTTTCCTACAAAACAACGCTAATCATGTTGGTTAGTATAAATTCACATAGTACAATTTACATGAGAATGTACACAATTTATTGGACAAACAAGATGAAACGTTATACATTTGAGTATCGAGTTTGGCATATAAATATGCCCCTTATCATCTATGCACTGCGGGCAAGTGTCACAGTGCCCAGGAAGGGCGCCGGTACACATGTGCGAGTATGTAAAGTAGTGACTTTAAATAAGCGAAAGTAATAAATAGAACTAACGTTAGTAAGTAAAGAAAATGGGTAGAAGGGTATTTCTTGGTAGTAAATCGGGACTAAAAATAAGCGCCAATAAGGAGGGTAGGGGTCATGCACGACAAACAAGGCGTCTTCTTGTCTAACTTCAAACGGTAACTAAGCAAGTATAAACCTTACGTGGCTCCATAAGCCGGAAGGAGTGCAATCGGCTACAAAATAACCCACTTGGGCCCCCCATTAGCCCTAGTGAGAACACCTCAATCTATATACCCTATCCAGGTCATATTGAATCAATTACCGGCTATAAGCGTCCTTCCAGTCCACAGGTCTATAAATGACATTCATTTGACTATAGAGCTGTGCTTGAGTCGGAGGACTCTGATGCATCTACACCCGGGCGTAAGCGCTCGGGGGTGTGTGTATAAGGCCAACCACGACAATATGAGGATTTGGATCCCACGTCTTCGTCCCTTATGGATGGCATGCCGCTCAGAGTAGGCGATGTATCCCTCGCCCACGGCGGGTTGGTCGACATAGCTATTAACCACAGGGTGGTCACGAAACCTATACGGGTATAATCCGGCAAAAACAATACAGTTTACGAGTCTCGTGACAATAATAACTAGACATGATAACATACTCTGACATGCTTTATTGGGGTTCTTCTTTAGTTACTATGCGAAAGAAACTAACTCTTGAAAGTAAATGCCTTAACATTCCTTGTTCGCTGTTTATCGATTAAGCTGGAGGTTCCAATTGGTATGCAATAGCCCTTCCCAGCGAAATCGTGTTGGGAAAGATGGGAATTTATTTTATCACTAAATTTGGCAAAAAGGAAAACTTTATATATAAATATTGACTATATTCCAACTTTCTGGAACACGGTCGAAACCTCATTATTTCTCGAAGTTATAGAGGAAGGAATGCTTACTTTAAGGCTTGGGATCGTATTGACACTAGTTTGGAGCAATTCCAACAACTTTGGCTCGGCGGGGTGACGATTCGCCGAGCAAATTCCATGAAACTAACTCGGTAGGAAATTCTCCCTGTGACCTTATACTTGATGCCCAAAGTTAATTTTGATTTGGCGGAGTGTTTAGCGTAATAGGATGAAAATTAAATGTATTCCTTCGTCCCTATTCTCAAGCTTGGTCGTGATTTACATGATTTATAATCTCATTTCTAAGTGTGAGACCCTTATACTTGAGGGCGGTAGACAAGACAACGTGTCCACTTTGACCATGTGACGGTCTTTGTCTAGTGCCACGTTGGCTAATGCGGAGGAGCATCTTCATGCCACTTTGCCCCCTTTGGCCGGCTTGGTTTGGCCTCCTCCTGCGAAATCCAGGCTTGGCACTCGTTAGGCCTTTCCTAGGGCCCTTTCCTCGTACGTATGACACTCTAAAACACTTAACCAACATACGAATAGGACGATTAAATGTTAAAAACTTACGGGGGTGTAACAATGAAGTCTCCTATCGCCTCGGATCGGGATGGTTAAGGTACATTGCCAGCTAGTGCCTTTTCTGCCGCTATATCTAACCGTCCTGGTAGCCGTGGTCTGTCGCGTGTCAGACATTTCTCACATAGACAAGAAGAATATAGTAATCTTAGGGACTCAACCCTATACAACACATCTCTATAACATGATTGGAAGAGAAAGAAGAGTAACCACCTATCATGCCTCCACTGACCTTGTCTATAGAATGTGGTGCACAACACATCCATGACAAGACTCTACTTGACATGGCTTATGATTCCCTAGGACACGACCTGCTGATACCAAGTTTGTCATGCCCCACCTTGGGAGGCATAGTGACATCTAGTGCCATACGGGATCAGATTGACACATTTGGGCTTATGCACGTCAGTGCATGCATGCAACTTGATTCAAGAAAATAACAAAACATATCTCAGTGTAAATACCAGCTACTCCCGACCCGGCAGGGCCATATAGCCACCTATAAAAGAAAACAACTAACCAACAACAAGCAATAAAGGGAATCCTGTGTGGTGACAAGACCACCATCTTTGTCTAGTTTAGTAGAATGAAAATCGGGCAGCTAGCTACTCTATAAGCCAGAAAAGGACACTAACTAACATTAAACAAGGCCCCACACGGCCATCACATGAAATAAAACATATGGGCCCACACGGCCAAAAAAATGACAAGCTGGAAATCACGGCATGACCTCAGGATTGGAGATAATAGGTGGGTGAGTTTTTGACCTGCCACAAACTATACAATCCCGGAAAGAGCAAACCTTCTAACTATTAGCTCTAGAAGAAGGGAGCTAAGCTATCTTCTTGTCTCTGGTGAAAACTAAGAGGCCACGATCCAGCATCTATAGCACTTGTAGGAAAGTAATGCGGCGCCTAAAGATGTGCGTCGTTAAGAGATATGTATCGAATGTGTGTAAGGTAGTAAAAATAGTGAATAATACGATATGCATTGAACAATTCAATAGGAGAGGGATAGAGAGTTAACATGATATAACTTTATAACTTCTTTGTACAATTAACATTAAATAGTACAAACAAGAACCTTACTGGCCCCCATAAGCCGGGTATATCTAACAGAATAACCCTCCGGGGCCCCATAAGCCCTCGCGAGTTCACTTCAATCTATATACCCCTAATTATATCAAAAATGAGTCAACGAGGTAACTATAGCTGTCCTACCAATAGGAGGGATAGAGAGTTAACCTGATATAACTTTATAACCTGCTGTACAACTAACATTAAATAGTACAAACAAGAACCTTACCTGGCCCCCATAAGCCCGGAAGGTATATCTAACACAGAATAACCCTCCCAGGGCCCCTATAAGCCCGAACGAGTTCACTTCAATCTATATACCCCTAATTATATCAAAATGAGTCAACAGGTAACTATAGCTGTCCTACCGGTCCCCTGGGTCTACAACTGAGCCCGCTCAACTCTTGATCTGTAGCTGCGTCTGAGTCCGGTGGACTCCTGATAATTGCACCATGGGCACCAGGCTCGACGAGGGTGTGATGCTGATACGACATATAGAAAATAGTCCAGCCATGGTATGGACTGTAATATGGCCCTTGGGCCTCTGCATCTTCCCTTGGCACGATATATCGCTCTTTGGAGCAACGTCATATAGCCCCTGGCGGGCGATGACACAACTAGTAATCCTGGGGTTGGTCATGGAAGGCTATACAGGGTAGGGTCAATCCCAAACTAAACATAAAGTACTGGTCTCAACTAACAGTAGCAGCTAACTACAATAAACATACTTCTGACTTTCTTATGAGGGCTCAGGCTATATTCCAATACTATAGGAAGTAACTTGCCGAAGGAATTCGCCTTAACAAACCTCGATTGTCGTTTCTTGAATAATTGATGAGTTTCAACTTGTATTTGTTAGCTCTTCCCAACTGTAACTTTAATACTGAAAGAATGCATCTAATTTCAATACTGAATTCGGCAAAACTATAATTTTTGATACTAATAAAAACTATAATTCAACTTCATAAAATATGGTTGAAAACCTATAATTTATCGAGAGTTCAGAAGGGGAAATACTTACCTAAAGCCTATGGCCATTTACGAATCAATTTGGATCAATTCTGACAACTTTTACTCGGCGGAGTTTTGGTTTGTGGAGCGAATTTTTGAGAAATAACTCTATAGTAATGCTTTTCGTAGGCCCATAACTTGTTACCTGAAGTTAATTTGAGATTGGACGGCATTTGTTCGCGTAATCCGATGGAAAACGATTGAAATCTTCGTGTTATACTCTCTCTGGCTGAATATGTTTTGGAAAAATGATTCAAAGAAGTGAAGGAGCCTATATATACATGTGGGGTCGGTGGCAGGGGGTGCCCCGCGCTGGCCATAGCTCCAGTAGGCCCCCCGCATCGCGCCTCCTATCGCGCCAGTGGGCCTGGAGCGCTGCGCTGGCCGGTGCCTTACTGGCTGCCGCGTCGCGCTGGCCCTTCGCAGCCTATCCTCGCCCGACCCTGCTTCTGAGGCTTTTTCCCACATGCGTCAAGCTCTTCTTACTCGTCACAAGTCCATGCATACGCTTACTAATTGTTAATATTTATGGGGTGTAACAAATAATCAACTTATGACTATATCTGTCACAGATTTAGATTTCAGCATGCAGTCCTTACTCTCATGATATACTAATTTATACTTATATGCATGATTTCAGTTAATATTTACTCAACATATTTTAATACCTTACATACTTAGTATATTTAAGTACTGAACACATACTCTATGTTGTATCGTTTCATGCTACAGGTCCGAGCGATCAGACTCAGTTCTGCCGTTAGTGCAGTCCCTCACAGTCCAGCTCAGTTCCCATTGTTGGTGAGTCCTCATCTTCCCAGGACATTCAGTTTAGTGTTTGATTATGCTATTTCAGTTTTATACTTTAGCGATCTAGTTGGAGGTATTTTCCCATTAGCTCATCAGACAGTTTAGAGGCTTATTAGATATTATGTAGACTTCCAGATTTATCGAGTGTTGACTCTGTCTATGATGATTGTTATACATTATTTCATTAAGAATTCTTCTTATTAATGTTTAAGTTATCAGTTTCCACTTTGATGTATGCTCTCTAGTTGCTATGTTCATGCCATGGGTTGACTTGAAGCCATTCGTGGTTCTAGGTCCCGTGTCTCGATCCGAGGTCCTAGCTCGGGTCATGATAGAAACACTCTCTGGCGAGGCCCAAAATATGAATACATAAACTGAGACTTAGGTGCACTGGAATCTCGACCTACTCGGTGCTAGATACTACTCCCAAAACATGCATATTACTCATAGTCATAATCATGAAACATATGTGGTCTTAGATGGGCTAGTTAGAAGACATGAAAATTATATTCATACTTGACATATGTGAACTAGCTATGAAAATAATGTTGCTGATTCAACCATGATACAAAAGCTTGAAATCATGAAATCATATATACTTGAGTAAAATCATCATACTTTGTAAATCATGGATTCATGAGAGATTCCAATAGAAAACATGTAGTTATAAAATCATGAATAGAGACATGAGAAAATTGAATTCATAAGGAATCATGAGAATTTCACCATATTTGGGTCTAACCTTAGACTATGCCAATTATAGACTTAAAGAGTAGAGGTCATGAGATTGAGCTTAAAAAGGGTATGAGGGTGGAAGAATTCCTCCATTCACAACCCTACATACATGGGTAGATGATTCTCTAACTTGTCTAGAAGATTCAAGAGGAACTGGGAAGAGGGTGGTGAAGAACCCTATCTTTACTTTGAGAGGGGAAATATAAAATAAAGATGCTTGATGAGAGTGAGAATTTAGGATATGTTAAACCTTTTAATCTGACCTTTAGAAATCTTAAAACAACTTCATTTAGGAGTTAAAAATGTAGGAGTTTACTAAAATACCACCAAACTGCCGAAATAAAATCGAAACCTGGCAGTACAATAGAACGGGTTGTTGGTCCATACAATGGCCAGTTGGTCTATCAAGACCCGAGTGTGGACTCCAAACCATGACACAAGACCTAGAACTATAAATGGATCAAATATAACCCATGGTATATACATAGAATGGAATAGAGCATATTTTAAGGAGAAATAAACTTGAACTCACTATAAGCGGAAGACTGTGTAACATAAAAATATGAGCGTAAACACGAGTCAACAACGCTGAACCATCAATACATTGCTATCTGAAAAGCTTCTAATCATAAGATGAGCTGATGGGACAACAACCCCAACTATCTCTCTAAGTATAAAACTAAAAAACATAGGCAAAAGAGACATGAGCCAAAATTGCCATCCTCAGATCATAAAGACTCACTAAAACTGGGATGGCATCGGACTGAAGTTGGAATGAGCTATTTCGGGACTGAGTCTGGTCGTCCAGACCTTTATCAAGAGACTATATAGCATAGGGTATGCGGTCAGTACTTTAAATGTACTGAGTATGTAGAGGAAGTAAAAAATTGTAGTAAAATAATAGCCTGAAATCATGAGTATAAAACATGATAGATGATGTTGGGCATATTTCTATGCCCATTTTCCATGTTTTTACCCATATTTGATCATCTTTTGAGTTCATAATCCTTAATTTATGCTTACATTTATGTGTGTGTATGTGTTTTATGTGCTAATAAATGATTTGAGTTGATTTGAGCAGGAAACTAAGAAAAAAGGACCTAAAATCACCAAGGTTGGAGAATTAAGAAGCTAAGTGAAGAATCTGGTGAGATAGGTGGTGCCTTGCACCAACTGCCAAACTTCAGAGAATTATTTTCATCACTTTGGTGAGATGGTTAGTGCCCCGCACTAGGTCCAAAACTTCAGAATAAAATCTACTCAACACCTTAACGAGATGAGAGGCGTAGAGCCCCATTCGTAGCACCAAAAATTCTAGTGCTATGGTGCGCGTGGAGCCTCAACCATAGCACCAGAGCATTCCAGACTTAGAAAAATCTCACATAATTTGGTGAGTAGAGGGGGCGGTGCACCAAGTACTGAACTTTCGAGAAGCTTGAACCAAACTTGGTGAGATAGATAGGGCTGGGCGCTAGAGAGCTTCTAGAGCAAGGAAAATTGGCCAAGTCCTTGGTGAGATAGGAGGGGAAGTGCACTAGACACGTTCCGGAGCCATAATTGCTGAAAATTTGACTAACTCTATGGTGAGATAGGTGGGACAACATGGCAGACCTATTTTGGGTTAAAATTGTTGATTCTAAAGCCAAGTATTGGAGGGCAGAAGCTTCATTTGAAGGCTCAACTATAAATACATCCTCTAGGGAATTTGTTAGACATCTTTTGGCATCTTTTACCAATCTTTGATCATTTTTTATATCCCATAGTTCATTTACGGAGGCTTGTAAGCCGTTTGGAAGGAATACAAAGTTCTACACTAGTTTTTTCTCTTTTTTACTTGTATTTTCGTATGATGATGACTTAGTATTCATTTTTCCGCTTGTCTATGAGTGGATAAACTTATATTCTAGGGTTGTGGCCATGGTGGATGGCTGAAAGACTAATTTAATCTAGTTTCGATTCTTTAATTATAGTTGTTTGTATTTATTTATGTTAATTTATTATTTATGAGATTCATCACCTTGAAAGTAATCCGTTGGCTTTCAATTAAACTTGAAAAAGGGAATCCAAAGGGTTAAAAGTAAATATAAAATGAGAATTGAAAGACCCTTGAACCCATTGGTGATAGGATAGAAATTGTTGCTGAGGATAGGGATGTACCCTTCCATTTCATTTGGTTGAAATAAATTAGGCATAATCATCGTTTCATTGTTCTCATGCGACCATAGGGATATAGGCGTTAGAGTTCATGAAATAGTTCTTGGATGTTAGGGATAGTGGCAAGAAATGTATAGTAACTTGCAACTAACAACCACGGGAAGAATCGTACTAGTGTAATTACATCTTGAAAACTCAGCTTGAAACCAACCAAGTTCCAATGCCCTAGACTCTCATCATCATCGAAATACAGTCAAGCTCACAATCATTTTTATTTAATTTTATTTTTAAAGTTTTGATTGTTTACTTTCTCAAACATACCTTCATTTTAACTGTTTTGTAGATAAGTTAAATTAAAGTGACAACCTTATAACGATTAAATTGACAAGTCTCTATGGGTATGATATCTGGACTTAACAATCCTATATTACTTGACGACCACGTGCGCTTGCATGCGCTTGGGTGACATCATGTTTTTGGTATCGTTGCCAGGGACATGAATATGTTTAATCATTTGTAGGTTAAGATTTTATTTTGCTATTTTGTATATATTGTAGAGATTTTTATTTATTTATTTCTAATATTTTATCACTCTTTTTAACATAAAATCTTGGTATATAAATGAGCTGACTATTGGGTATTCATATTTTGATGATCCATGTCTGAATTGTGGAGGACCTCACTTGTGGCAACACTGTCATACTTATGGTGTATGTGGTGGTCTGGATGACCCTCATAGCCATTTCCCAAATTCTTATTCCCCTTCCCCAAGCCCTATTATGTTCTTCCTGTTGTTTTTGATGCTTACAGGAATAATGAAGAGGGGGAACATCATGCTCAAATGAGCAATATGGAAAAACTGATCTTGGAGCATATGGAAGTAATGAGGGAGCAACTTACTGAACATGAAGGATCCTTAAAAAGGATGAGTGTAAAGCTCATAGAGATGATGGCTGAGACTACAACTTATAATGGTTTGCAAGTCACGGTCTTAGCCAATACTCAAGAGAAATCTCAAGTGGAAGGGAGAATAGAGCCCAAACAAGAGATAAACCAATTTGGCTCAAGTATCCATGACCTATAGGGTCTTTTCATGAAAAAGTTAAGGTGTCTAAGTCCCAACTTCAAAGTGTTGTGGATACTATCCAATGCATGGAACAAGAAGAAGAATCCCAACCATTAGACTATTCCTTGTTGGTTGATGTTGATGTTGAGGAGGTTGATAAAAGTGACGATGTCAAGCATAATTTAATCTTGGAGTTAGGGCGTATTGGGCCTCATTCTAAACACTTTTCGACATTGTGTTTGGTTGGCGACCTAGAAATAGAGCCATCCAAGCCTATGGAGAGATGTGTAGATAAGGAACAATGCCCCTATATTCTAAAATTCATTATGCAAAAGACACACAATGACATCCCTCACTTAAGAGCCAAGAAGTATAAGATGCAACATCTATTACTTAGTCACTTCATGTTTTACACCACCGCCCCTTGAGCACAACAAAAAATTGAAAAAGAAATTATGGGTGAAGTTTATAAACTCAAAATGGAAGGAAAAGTGGTGAAACTTGATGGCGTTGTGTTGTGACATTAAATTAGGCGCTTGTTGGGAGGCAACCCAATTTTGTAATAGTGTTGTTTTTCTTGTTTTTTTATAGTGTCACTTTTGTTTTTTGTTTTGTGTGTAGAAAAGGAGAAGTCTGAGTACTCGGAATCAAAACTAAGGAGCATGGTGTAAGATTAAGTGTGGGGTAATGTGACCCGTGAATCCACGAAACCTACTGTTAGCTAGGCCCTAAAGGGCCTCAGGAAGTAATTTCTCACTCTAATCTGATCTTTAGTTTTAGTTGCTCTAAGGGCAAAGTAAGACTTTAAGTGTAGGGTGAGGGTATGTCTACCTAAATTTTGAGGTTAAGGATGAGTATGTCATCTAGTTTTTATTTGAAATATTTTTGAAAAATGGCATGTTTCACCCGTCCTTCAATTTTTCTTATGGCCTCAATTCTTTCTAGAGGAAGACCTTTGAACCGGGTATTTTTATTTTCAGGAGTCATTGTCGCTGTAGAGTAATGATGTCTCCCTATGATAGATGGATGACGACCGTCTTAAAGGAAGATTCATCACATTTTTCTTTTTGGATTGAGTGATAGGTCATCCGCTTGTATGCTTGTTGGTATTCTATTTAGTTGCTACGCTGGAGTAAATAGAGTGGTCATCTTGATTGCATGAGTGAGGATCCATGAGAGACACACATATCTCTTTAATTTGACTCAACATATCCTTAGGGCTCAATTATGAATAAACTTGTTATTCAATATGATTGTGTGAATGTGTAGCTGTAGAAACTGATTAGATTCTTGTTGCCATGAGAGGTGAGCCGAATTTCTTTGTGTGCATATATTGTAGCATCTAAAACTTGCCTTAGTGTATGTAGGATAACTAGTTGGTAGGGAGTTGAGAGATGATCAAGGCATTTCTTTATATAAGCCATGTTTTTTTCTTCCTACATTTGTTTTACCCTCATAATCATTCTTCCTAGCTAACCCCTTTTGAGCCTAAAACCTTATTCTTTCTTAGCCATGAAAATAGTTTAATCCAATTTTCTTGTGTGATACCTCAGACTTTTGATCCAAAATAATCTTCGACACTTTGATACTTGAAAGTTAAGGTCCACCAAGGTATATTGTAAGGGAAAAAGAAAAATTTGTGGTAACAAAAGAAAAGTGAGAAGGAGTGCCCATAAATTTATGTTGTCTACTGGATGCTAGGGAAATGAAAAAGAGAGCTTAACTACAAAATCGTTAGTTATTCTATGAGTAGGAAACCAGCAGTCAAGTAGCGAAAAATGGGGCATGAAGAGAAAAGACAAGGGTGAGTAGATGAAAAGTGAACAAACGAGGAAAAAGTGGTGGACAAGAGAAAGTTAAATATGTCTTAAAAGTGCTTAGGGTGGTAGTCACTATTAAATGAAATATCAATCCTACCCGTCCCTTAGCCGACTTTAGAACCAAGAAAAGTCCTTGTGATCTTAATCTCTTGAAGCAATTAGGTGTTCTTAACGTACATGAAGGGCAAGCCTATGAAATATTATATATGTGCATTACATCATTTGTGAGCGTGAGCGTGTTTTACTTATTGTGTTCCATGTATTTATATTAATGAATTTGAGAGAGGAACATCACTAAAAGTGAGGGGCACAGGAGGTCAAATTCGGTGTACTACTTGTTGCATATGTAACATTTAATCTTGTTGGCCCTTTGTGTTGAAAATACGAGTAATTTATAAAGGTTGTTTAAACTTGATTGTGAAGCTCTCATATGTGCTTGATGAAATTGTGTTTCTTATTATAAACCACTTTATGTTTGCTCCATGCTAGTTGGTTGAGTATGAGTTGATAGAGGTGTAAAGTTTGATGGTGAAACATGAGTTTAGGTATGTTTAAGAATTGTTCGAGGATGAACAATGGTTTAAGTGTGGGGTGGTGATGTTGGGCATATTTGTATGCCCATTTTCCATGTATTTACCTATATTTAATAATGTTTTGAGTTCAAAATCCTTAATTTATGCTTAGATTCATGTGTATGTGTGTTTTATATGCTAACAAATTATTTGAGTTGATTTGAGCAGGAAACTAAGCAAAAAGGACCCAAAATGACCAAGGTTGGAGGTTTGAGAAGCTAAGTGAAGAATCTGGTGAGATAGCTGGCACCCCACACCAAGTTCCAAACTTTAAAGAATTATTTTCATCACTTTGGTGAGATGGATGGCGCCCGCACTAGGTCTAAAACTTCAAAAGAAAATCTACTCAACACCTTGACGAGATAAGAGGCGTAGAGTTCCATCCATAACACAAAAAATTCTTGTGCTATGGAGGGCTTGGAGCCCCATCCATAGAACCAGAGCATTCCAAACTTAGAAAAATCTCACAAAATCTGGTGAGATAGAGGGGGCGGCGCACCAAGTCCTAAACTTCAGAGAAAATTGATCCAAACTTGGTGAGGTAGATGGGGCTGGGTGCAAGAGAGCTTCTAAAGCAAGGAAAATTGGCTAAGTCCTTGGTGAGATAGGTGGGGTTAGCATCAGACGTATTCCGAAGACGAAATTACTGAAAATTTGACTAACTCTATGGTGAGATAGGTGGGACGCTGCGCCAACCTATTCCGAGTTAAAATTGCTTATTTTAAAGTAAAGTATTGCAACACAGAAGTGTCATTTGAAGGCTCAACTATAAATACATCCTCTAGGGCGTTTGTTAGGCATATTTTGACATCTTTTATCAATCTTTGATCATCTTTTACATTCCGTAGTTCATTTGTGGAGGCTTGTAAGCTATTTGAAAGGAAGACGAAGTTCTACACTAGGTTTTTCTCTTCTCCACTTGTATTTTCGTATGTTGATGACTAAGTATTCATTTTTTCGCTTATCAATGAGTGGATAAACTTATATTCTAGGGTTGTGGCCATGGTGGATGGTTGAATGTTTGAAAGACTAATTTAATCTAGTTTCGATTCTTCAATTATGGTTGTTTGTATTTATTTGTGTTAATTTATTATATATGAGATTTATCACCTTGTAAATAAACTGTTGGCTTTTGATTGAACTTGGGAAAGGGAACCACAAGGGTTACAAAGAAATACAAAATGGGAATTGAAAGACCCTTGAACCCACTGGTGATAGGATAGAAGTTTTTGTTGAGGATAGGGATATACCCTTCAACCCCGTTTAGTTGAAACACAAGTAGGCATAATCACCGTTTCATTGTTCTCCTGCGATCATAGGGATATAGGCATTAGGGTTCATGAAATAATTCTTGGATGCTAGGGACAGTGGCAAGAAATAGGATAGTAACTTGTAACTTACAACTATAGGAAGAATCGTACTAGTGTAATTACGTCTTGAAAACTCATCTTGGAGCCAACCAAGTTCCATTGGCATGGACTCTCATCATCATTGAAATACAATCAAGCTCACAATCATTTTTAGTTGATTTTATATTTAAATTTTTGATAGTTTTATTTCTCAAACCAATCTCCATTTTAACTATATTGTAGATTAGTGAAATTAAAGTGACAACCTTATAGTGAATAAATTGACAAGTCTCTGTGAGTATGATATCTGGACTTAACAATCCTATATTACTTGATGACCATGTATGCTTGGGCGACATAAATAGAACATGAGAGTAAGGACGACATGCTAAAAATCATATTCTTAATATAAACATAATCATGAGATATTCGTCATAAGCTGAAACATAATGACCCAAGGTTGGGAAAAAGAATTCACATAGTGCAGCATACTTGAAATCATAAAGTTAAACTCATAAACTGGTCAATGGGTCAAATATGTCATGAAACATAATATCGTAAGTCATGAACATGAATAACTTAAAGCATGAGGAACAATAGGAGTCTTCGTCATAATCGGCACCATCATGATAGAGCTTACATGATGCCCCAACTATCTCACTCAAGTGGGCAGAGCCATTCCAAGCTTTCCAAGTTAAGAAATGATTAAGGTGTGATATCACTCGTGATTCCCTGTAGGGATTGAACATGAATATATACCTATGGTGGCATGTACTTATGAGATTTGGGGTTTTCCTGAACCGTTAGCCTGCTCGATGCTAGACACTACTTACAAAAACATGCACATGACTCATAATAAAAATCGTGAAAACATACTTGATTTTTCATTGGCTAGTTTAAAATCATGAAATCATAATCATACTTGACATACATGAACAAGCCATGAAAATAATTCCACAATTGGCCATAATACATAAACTTGATTTTCATGAAATCCGTACATACTTGAATAAGACTTCATAACTCGAAATCATAAAATTATAAGTTTAAGAATTCATAAACATTCATGCATATTTGCATAATTCATCATAACTTGAAATCATAGGCTAGTAAACTTGAGATTTATAAGATCATGTATAATTGGGTGAAATCATCATAAATATGAAATCATGAATTCATAAGGAATTTGAGGGTCAAATATGCCCTAATAACCGTAATTCATCAATTGAAACATGAGAGAATTGAACTCATAGAGAGATCATGGAAAATTTCATGGAGTTGGGTCTAACCCTAGAATCTCACAGTTTAGAACCTAAGAGGTAGAGGTCAGGGAATTGAACTTAAAAAGGGCATGAGGGTGGAAGAATTTCCCCCATTCATAATCCTACATGCCTGGACTTGAGGAATCTTTAACTTGATTAAAGACCCAAAGGGAAAATGAGATGATGAAACCCTTGCTTGACTTGAGAGAGGACCTTCAACTTACGGTTGTTTTTGAAAGATTGATGAATTAGGCTAGGTTAAACCCCTTAATACACCCTTCAATAAGCCCAAAATGATATCACTTAGGGGTTAGAAGCCTAGGAAGTTACAAAAATATCCCTAAAATTTTGCATTTAAAACTATCCCATCTAGTACTATGACTCGTCCTACAACTCATAGGACCTTACCACGACTCGTAATGAGTCTCGTGCTCTCAGGTCATACCTATGATCATCCTCTGAACTTCATGCCATGGGAACCTTCCACGATCCGTACCTCCTTACCATAAGTCGTACCTGGAGTTGTGGATCCTCACATCATCTCAGAACACTGCTCTGAATCTCTTCCTATGACCCTCTGGTATGACTCGTACCATCTAGGTATGAATTGTAGGTTCCTATCGTAGTCTCAATCAATCATCCCTGGACACAATGCTATGACCAGTAGTATGACTCTGGTTAGAAAACTTTGGGTGTTACATTATCTCCCCCTTGGGAATATTCATCCTTGAATGGAGACTAAATAAGCTAGAAATGTAGGGAAAGAGCTGTAATCCAAGAACTGGAAACTATATACTGAAAAATTGATGGAGTGACTGACTCCGGACTGAGATACATCACTGAACTGAATTCATGAAAC
This sequence comes from Datura stramonium, assembly GCA_018107945.1. NCBI lineage: Eukaryota > Viridiplantae > Streptophyta > Magnoliopsida > Solanales > Solanaceae > Datura > Datura stramonium. The sequence continues at coordinate 580,909 of JACEIK010000036.1, read as the reverse complement.
ATACATGCATGCTATGAAATGAAAGGAACTTAAAGACATGAAATTTACATGAAACTGAATAGAGTACTAAGGAGGAAACTGGTACCTCATGCTGGAACTGAGTCGGAAGAAAAAAGATACGAGTATTTAGCCATCATATCTACTTCGGCTTAGCACATAGCTCCCTCAACAAGCTGATTTCTCCAAAAAACCTTCATGGAAGACACCTTCTTAATCCTTAACATATGAACTTGATGATCAAGGATCTCAACCTAAACCTCCTCATAAGTAAGGCTATCCTTCACACCAATGCTCTCTACCAGAAAAACTAGAGCTGGATCACAAATGAATTTCTTTAGCAAGGCCACATGAAAAACTGGATGCATCGAAGCTAACTCTGCTGGTAGATCTAACTCATATGCCACCTTGCCAACTCGCCTCAGAATTCTACAAGGACTAATATATCGGGGACTAAGCTTCCCTTTAGTACCAAACCTCATAACTCCATTCATGGGAGACACCTTCAAAAACACCCAATCATCAACTTTGAACTCAAGCTCTCTCCTTCTAAAAATTGCATATGATTTCTGTCGACTCTGTGCTGTCCTCAGCCTAACTCTAATAAGATGAAATTTCTCCATAGCCTCATACACTGAGTTGGACCTATCAATGTAGCTTTACCTACCTCAAACCATCCAATAGGTGATCTACTCCTCCGCCTATAAAGAGCCTCAAATGGAGCCATCTGAATACTGGAGAGATAACTGTTATTGTAACCAAACTCAATGAGAGGTAAGTGATCATCCCATCTAACTTTGAAATCAATCACATAAGATCTTAACATATTCTCTAGAGTCTGAATGGTCTGCTCGGCCTATCCATCCGTTTGCGGGTGAAAAGTTGTGCTAAGCTTCACATGAGTACCAAGGCCCCACTGAAACGACCTCCAAAACTGAGAGGTGAACTGAGTACCCCTATCTGAGATGATGAAAAAAGAAAATCCATGCAACTGAACCAATACCTGAATGTAGAGTCTAGCATAACCCCCAACTGAATCTATAGTTTTGACCGGTAAAAAATATGTTGATATGGTCAGCCTGTCTACAATCACCCATATAGAGTCATACTATCGACGCATACGAGGCAACCCTATAATGAAGTCCATATTAATCTCTTCCCTCTTCCAAGTAGGAAAGTTGATGTCCTGAATCACACCTCTAGGTCTCTGATGCTCGACCTTTACTTGTTTGCAATTCAGACACTTAGCCACAAATTTTGCTATGTCCTCCTTCACGCCGTTCAACCAATAGACTTCTCGTAGATCATAGTACATATTGGTGGCACCTAGATGTATAGAGTATCTAGAGACATGAACCTCGCTCAACATCCGCTCTCTCAAGTCATCCACAACCGAAGCACACAAACCTGATATCGGAGTACACCATCTCCTCCTTAAGAGAAAACCTCTACCTTCTTACTTTGGATAGCTTCTTTCAGCTTTACTACGATAAGATCCTTGTCTTGACTTGCTTTAGCTTTCATCACCAATGAATATTATGACCCATTCTGAACAATAACACTACCATTCGTCGAATTTGTAAGGCGGACTCCTAAATGAGTAAGCCTGTGGATATCCTTCACCAACTCTTTCCTTCCATTCTCGACATGGGACACACTCTCCATGGACAGCCTACTAAGAGCATCTGCCACTATGTTGGCCTTGCTCGGATGATAAAGGACACTCATGTCATAGTCCTTGAGAAGCTTTAGCCATCTCTTTATGCAAATTTAGGACCTTTTGAATAAACACATACTGAAGGATCTTTTGGTCCGTGAACACATCCACATGCACCCCAGATAAATAGTGCCTCCAGATCTTCATGGAAAACACCACCACTCCCAACTCTAGGTCATGTGTCGAATAATTCTTCTCATGAATTTTAAGTTGTCTAAAGGCATAAGCAATAACCTTACCATGCTGCATCAACACACAACCAAGACCAATCCTTGAAGCATCACAATACACAAAAAACCATTCGTGCCCTCTAGTAGGGTCAATATCGGGGTTGAAATGAGTCGAGTCTTTAACTCCTGAATGCTCCTCACAAGCATCCGACCATTGAAACCTGACCTTCTTCTGGGTCAACTTAGTCAATAGTGCCGCAATGGATGAAAATCCCTCTACGAACCTCTATAGTAGCCAGTTAAGCCCAAGATCCTAATATACGTAGGACTGATAAGTCTAGGACAACTCTTCACTGCCTCTATCTTTTGAGAGTCCACCTACACACCCTCACTAGACACCACATGACCCAAGAATGCTACTGAGTTCAGCCAGAAGTCACACTTACTGAATTTAGAAAATAACTGATGATCTTTGAGGGTCTGCAACATCATCCTCAAATGAGCGGAATGATCCTCCTCGCTCCAAGAGTATATGAGGATATCATCTATGAAGACAATCACAAATATATCCAAATGTTTTTTGAACACCCTGTTTATCAAATTCATAAAAGCTGCATGAGCATTCATTAGTCCAAAAAACATAATGATAAACTCCCACATTGTGTCCTGAAGGCTATTTTCAGAATATCACTCTCCCTAACTCTGAGATGATGATAGCCATATCGGAGGTCTATCTTTGAAAAGGATTTAACACCTTGAAGCTATTCAAATAAATCATCAATCTTGGAGATGGGATACTTATTCTTAATTATGACCTTTTTCAACTGTAGGTGATCAATACACATCATAAGAGAACCATCCTTCTTCAGAACAAAGAGAACTGGGGCATCCTATAGGGACTTACTACGCCTGATGAAAACCTTATCTAAGAGATCTTTCAACTGCTCTTTTAACTCCTTTAGCTTGGATAGAGTCATTCTGTAAGGAAGAATGGATATGGGCTGCATATCAGGGAGAAGGTCAATACCAAAGTCAATATCTCGCTCGGGAGGGATTCCTGGTAGATCATCTGGGAATACCTCTGGATACTCACATAAAACAGGAACTAACTAAAGAGTTAGGGTCTCGGACATAAAATCCTTGACCCAAACTAGATGGTACATGCAATTCTTTGAGATCATCTTTCTGGCCTTAAGATAGGAAAAAAGTGACCTATAGGCATAGCTGAACTACCCTTACTCTCTAGGATTGATTCACCTGAAAACAAAAATTCTATTGTACGGGTTCTATAGTTGATCGAACCATAACAAGCATGTAACCAATCCATACCGAAGATAACATTGAAATCGGTCATATGTAACTCCACTAAGTCGACTGAGGTGAGTTTTTGAAGAATCGTGATAGAAAATTTTTGTATGTCCCTCGAGCTAAAACTGACTTACTGATAGAAGTAGAGAATGAGAAGGATTTTGAAAGGATTTTGGGACGGACACCAAAACTAACAGCAACAGAAGGAGTCACAAAGGATAATGTAGACCCTGGGTCTAACAATGTATAAATGTCAAGATGGAAAACTTGTAATATACAGTGACCACATCGGGTAAGCACTCCTGCTCCTGACTAGATGCAAGAGCATAAAACTTGTTTTGGTGCTGCCCACCATCTGCAATAGAAAAGGAACCCCGCTGAGATGGGTGAGCTGCTGGAGCTGCCGAAGTGATGGCTGGGGCATGACTTCTACTGTCACCATGCCTGGCTAAAGGATAATCCCTGCGCATGTGTCCGGGCTTCCCACACTTGAAGCAAACATCTGAGCCAGTGAAGCACTCTCTTGGGTGGTTCTTACCACACTTACTGCAAGCTGGGAAAGAGCGCTTCCTTGTCATGCTCCTTTAATCCCTAGATCTTGGCAATCTACTCCTCTGATCACCTCGAGGTCTAGATAGAATACTGGCTGATGATGGCGCTGGGGCTAATGACCTCTGGTGGGACTGAGGGTGATGTACACCACCAGATCTCTACTGAGGGTACCCATAGCTCCTTTTCCTAGACCTCTTGGCTTCTCTTTCCCTTTCTTTCATCTGCTCCGCCTCTATCTGCTAGGCATATATTATCAGTCGGTAGATATCTACATTATTAATCAGCATGGCGGTCCTACACTCCTTGACCAATGAATATGCAACCCAATTCACGAACTTTCTCATACGATCCACCAGATTAGTAACTGATCACGGGAAATAATATAGGTCCCGTGATACGCTTTACAACTTAAATGAGTCGTGTTTTCTAAGCTATTTGATACATTTTCATGTGATTTTATA